>NW_006499973.1:3801570-3822946 GCF_000471905.2 Amborella trichopoda | reverse complement strand
GGGAAGAGAAAATAAATGAAGTTATAGAAAGAAGACAATAATAAAAGAATAAGAGGGAGAGAGAGAGAATAGATAGTATAGTATTATGAGGTGATGATAACATAATTAGAGAGAGTAATGATATCATCATTATTAATATCATGAGAGGGAAGAGAAATAATGATTATGAGAGAGTAATAATAATAAAAGAATAAGAGGGAGTGAGAGAATAGATAATATAGTATTATGAGGTGATGATAACATAATTAGAGAGAGTAATGATACCATCATTATTAATATCATGAGAGGGGAAGAGAAAATAATGATTATGAAAGAGCAATAATAAAAAGAATAAGAGGGAGAGAGAGAGAATAGATAATATAGTATTATGAGGTGATGATAACATAATTAAAGAGAGTAATGATACCATCTTTATTAATATCATGAGAGGGGAAGAGAAAATAATGATTATGAGAGAGTAATAATAATAAAAAGAATAAGAGGAAGAGAGAGAGATTTTGAAATTCGTTTAAGAATATGAGAGGAGAAGAGACTGAAAGAATAAAAGAAACTAATAAATAATGAGAATTATGAGGTAATGATTTTAATGTCATTGAAAAGAGAATGAAAATGAAATAGAGAGAGACAAAACAGTAATAATAGTATTGTTATTATGAGAATATCATAAGATTATCATTAATACATGAGGAGGGAAAGAAAAATGATTGAGAAGAGAGAGGGAAGACGTACATAGAGAGAGATGACTTACATGGAGAAAGAAACATCAAACTTGATGAGCTTGATGATTAGCTCATGAGGGGGATGAGGCCCTTATAGAATGCGGGAGAACACTTTTCCTTGTGACACATGTTCAACCATGTATCCCTTTTTATTTTATTTTATTTTTAATTTTTAAGCCACCTCATGTCTTTTGTGCCACCTTTCATTCTTTTTATGCCACCTATCATTCCTTTATGCCACTTTACACTAATGATGGACACCCCATTTGTGTATTATTTTATTATTTTTCTTAAATTTTTTGATGCAAAAATCGTATGGAATAAAAGGCATGGTCCCTTGGCATACTTTTAACATCATGGTCTGTACTTTATATTTTATTTTCAAATTTCATTATATTTATCATACATACATATTTATTTGCTATTTTCTATTATTACCATCATTATTTATTATTATTATTATTTTCTAATTTAAAAGAAAATTTTAGTTGTCACAGTACCGAACCGAGCCGGATGGCCCGGGACTCCTGAGCCTTTTGGGGCTTGCGCGTATAAGAACCGGTCCTCTCTTGTCTCTTTGAGTTAGATGTCTATCTGCCAATCTCTTCGGTGTGAGTTCTGTCCTAAGGATAGATTTGAGGTTTCTCTCAGGAGGCTTAGGCTCCCTGACGTAATTTCCAGGGTTTTCTCTCCTGTCGTTCACTCAGGTTTTTCATCTCTATCTCTTCTATATTTTACTTTCTTTGTAGGGTTTTTGATCCCTATCTCTCTCTATTTCCTAGGGTTTTTCTCTCTCCTAGGGTTCTATCTCTCTGAAGTCTCTCGTTTCTCTCTCGATCCCTCTCCAAATGGTCCCGAAAAGATGCTAAAAGGGGGGCAAAATCTCTTTGGGAATGATAAGAATGTGTAACAAGGAAATCCCTGGTCAAAAGGTCAAACTTTTGTGGGTCACAGATTTGGGTGACACGGGCCGTGTCGCCGGGGCGACACGCATAATGTTCTCCATAAAAAAGGAAAAAAAGGTCACAAAATTTGAAAAAAAATGATTTGGGGGAAAAATGGTCTGGGCGACACTGGGCGTGTCACCCAGTCCAGGCCAGGCGACATGGGCTGTGTTGCCCAGCGAAAAAATTCTCCAAATTTAGATTTTTATTTTTAAGTACGTTCCTCAGCCGCTTGTGAAGCTACCAGAAAATATTTGGGCCAAAATGTATGTTTTTACTATTTTTAAATATTCTTTTGGTAAAACAGGTCATTTACATAAATATGGGTCAAAACAGGCAGACTGGTTTCGAGCAGGCGTACTGGTTTCAGGTCACAGGGTAGGCTATGTGAACTATGGATTTTGGGTTTACTAGGATAATGTGGTCCTAAGGGTTCAGAAACTGTAGAATTCACCAGTTTTAAAATGGGATGTCTGCAGTGGCCCCTCTTTGGCACTCCCTGTTCTTCAAGGGACAGGCGAGTGGCAAAGAAGTAGACACTCTGGTGTTCCATGTCCATCGAGGGGCAGGTGAATGTCAAAGATGAAGCAAACATTTAAATTTCATCCTAACGTCACATGGCCAGAAGGCACACCAACTATCTCTCCAAGTCACTGTGCTCACCAAACTCACCTACCTATGATATTTTTCCTCCTAGGGTTTCTAGCGTTGTCGGTGAGTTACACAAGCTTGAAACTCGAGTTGGATTTTCTGGTCATGCCACTTAACTCCAGGGGTTTTGCAGTTTGAAATTTTATCCCTGGCATTTTTTTATCTCTTTAGGGTTTCCTAAGGCTATCTATAAGAAAATGGCTTCTATAGGAAGAGACTTGTCTGGTTGAATCCGAAGAGAGATACGAGGCAGCAACGCGGTAAACGTAGCAACGCAGTATTCATCATATATGGGTGTCCAAGCTCCTTCGTTTTAGAAAATGTTTTAGAAATTTTGAAAGTAGGGGAAGATTTGAAATAGAACCCGGAGCAGGGACAGGTTACGATTTTAACAAAGAAATTAAAGTTTTTGAAATCACAAACATATAGTGAAAATTTTGAAAAGCGAAAGATATTTGAAAAAAAAAAGTTGGTTAGCAGTTTTAACTCCTGTAACCGTAGAGCCCTCTAAGCAGTTTAGCGTCATGCATCGATGGACCATACACCCAACCCTTTTACGTCATACGAGGATAGACGTTTGAACAAGGTGGTTGTGCCTTGAACACATTGAACATGGTGGTTGTGCCCTGAACACATCCGACCTTTTACGTCATACGGGCCTAGACATTACCTGACTCGGCTCTTTTACATCGCACAATTTTGACGTTGAACTAGATATACCCGACCTTTAGCATCGTACGGGGCTAGACGTTCTAACAGGGTGGTTGTTCCCTGAAAACATTGAACAGGGTGGTTGTGCCCTGAACACATCCAACATTTTAAGTCATATGGGGCTAGACGTTACCTATCTCAACTCTTTTACGTCGCACGAGTTTCATATTTTTCCTGTTCGGCTCTTTAACGTCGCACGAGTTTGACGTTTTTTCTGTCTCGGCTCTTTAACGTCGCATGAGTTTGATATTTTTTCTATCTCGGCTCTTTAACGTCGAATGAGTTTGACGTTTTTCCTATCTCGGTTCTTTAACGTCGCACGAGTTTGACATTTTTCCTGTCTCTGCTCTTTAACATCGCACGACTTTGACGTTTTTCCTGTCTCGACTCTTTAACGTCGCACAAGTTTGAAGTTTTTCTTGTCTCGTCTCTTTAACGTCGCACGAGTTTGATATTTTTCCTGTCTCGACTATTTAATGTCACACGGGTTTGACGTTTTTCCATTGAAACAGGGTGGTTGTGCTCTGAATCCGACTTTGGTTGGCAGTTTAGGCTCATGCCACCGAGGAGTGTTTTCATTTTTTATTTTTTTGTATTTTTTTTAAATTTTCTGATAAATTGGTTGGCAGTTTAAGCTCATGCCACAGAGGGGAGTTTTTTTTTTTTTTTTTTTTTGAAATTTTCTGGAAAATTGGTTGGCAGTTTAAGCTCATGCCACCGAGGAGCGTTATCTTTTTTTATTTTTTATTTCATTTTTGAAGTTGGTTGGCAGTTTACACTCGTGCCACCAAGGAGTGTTTTTGCTTATTTTTTTGAATTTTTTTTGAAATTTTCTGGAAAATTGGTTGGTAGTTTAGGCTCATGCCACTAAGGAACGTTTGAAATTAATTAAATTTATTTAAATTGTTTTCTTAAAAAAGTCACAACACGCTTGATAAGTCAAGGATCAATCCCCAAAAAGCTTAAAAATGAGCCAGTGGCAATTTTGGGAAAAACGTTTTGGGCGAAACTGCCCGTGTCGCCCAAGTCTGAGTACAGAATTGGGTGACACGGAGCTTGTCTCCTAGACCTCCGACACTCAAAAAAAAATTTAAAAATTTTTCTTGGCTTTGGGGTTATCAAAACCCGCTGTTGGCCAAAGTTGATAACTATAAGACGCGTTTTGGGTCAGATTCCTTTTTTTTTCTATAAAAAACATCACTCTTCTCCTTCTTTTCTCATCCTAAAAACTCATCTTTCTTCTTTCATCTTCATCCTCTCCCTTCTTCCTCATCTTCCTTCTTTTTTTGCAGGTTCTTCTTGCTCACATTTTCATATTTTCATGGCTCCTAGGAAGAATAATGCGATCTCCACGGGCAAGGGGAAGGCTCGCGAGCGAGTTGACGACCGAAGAGAGGAGGAGGACTCCCCTATTTTTAGGGAGAGGGTTTGTGAAGATACCCATCTTTTGATTAGGCTCTTCAACGGGTTGAATTCTAGGCACGGCAGTGATGTCCCCTCTATTGATTAACCCCTGAATTACCCGTTTCAAATATATGCAGTTTTGGGTATCATGTGCATAGTTTTGATGCCATTTGCACCACCTTCTCTTGGTCGTGACTTGAAATGGTGGTTTAGATGATGGCAGTAGATAAACCATGTTTCTTACCAGGAGTAATTCCAACACTTTTTCCAGCGGGTCTTTGAGAGAAGTGAAATCATCGTCTCACCTTTGGTTATTATTTCGAGCGTTGGCTCTAGGTGGATCCATTCGATTTTGGTTCTGATTGCTGTGCTGAGTGGCTGAACCTTGAGCCGGTCTGTTAACGACAATCTCGTTAACCTAACCGGAAGCCTTCCCCTTGTTATTGTTTTTGCTCTTATTTTGGGGAGTCATTATTGGTTTATTGTCGGGCTTGGTGCTGAGGGGTGTCCCTCTCGCCCTTTCATGTCGTGCCACCTGCTCAATCATGGAGTCGAAAGAGTGGGGGATAAGGCCTTGGCTGAAAAAGGTCATGTATTCAGGAGCAGTGTTCTCTAAGGCCATGTAGATTTTAGTTGGGTATGTCAGTGGGCATTCTACGACTTGAATTGTCACCTCGCGGAATCGACGAATGAAATCCTTGAAGGATTCTCCTGGATTTTATTTTGTTGCATTGAGCTCACCCAGGGAGAGAGATCTTGGTGTCGACTCACGGTAGTGAGAGACGAAAAGGTTGAACATTTCATCTGGAATGATGTGTGGTTAAGCGGATATTGTTCTTCGATGCCAGTTCAAAGCCTCACCAGACAATGTTTGAGAAAATATGGCCTTCAGTTGGTTAGACTTGTCTCGCAAAGCTTTCATGGAGAGGAGATACGCATTGACGGAGCATCTGGATCGCTCTTCCCATTAAACTTGTTTCTAAATCCTGGGATAACAAATCCTAATCGAAGGTCGTCCATGCCTCCAAGGGTCTCTTGAATATAGGCCTTTGGAGGTAGAATATCATGTATTCCCATTCTTACGAGCATATCCTGCATCACTTTTTAAAGTGCCTTCTTGTTGGGTGTTTGACATGACAGTAGGCCCACTAGTCGGTGGGTTCCTAAGCGAGGACTGATGAGTCTAGATTTGGGGTATAGCTTGGCCTACATGGGCCTAAGATTGATGAGCCACAGTCACCGGGGCAGTTTGATACACTTGCGCCTGAGAAGCGTACTAACCCATGGGTGTCGCCACCAGTTACGGAAATTGTACGATTTGTTAGACCGGATGAACTAGAGGGACCGATTGAAGAATCAGCTGACTCGGTTGTGCTAAGGGTAGACCTATGCCACTGACTTGATTTGAGTTTGACCCGTAAGCTGGGGCATGAATAGTGTAACCTGGGTCAACTAGACTTTTAAGGGTAGATTGGACACCTATCTCGCCTACGGGTTGATTTGGGTCAACACATCTGCCTTGTATAGTGTTCAGAACATCATTAGTTGTACTACGGTGACTGGAGGTAAGGTTGGATCCCCTAGACCTAGGTGGGTCTTGGTCTTGAGACCACTGCACCCCAGAGTTATCTCAGTTTGAGTTGTGGGAATTGGCATTAGATGCTGTATGAATTTCTTACCCCACTCGACTCCTACTTTGGTTACCTAAGACCCCTTGCAGGACAAGTCCAGGTCAGACCCCTTGACTATTCAGAGTCTTTCGGGTTGAACCAGCCTTTCGGATCACACCAACCTCAAGGTTAGGAGTGGATGCTTGGGACTTTATCTCTAACTGAAGACCTAAGCATTGGATAATGGATTGGCCTGAGGTCTGTTGATAGTTCCAAGGGATTGCAACATATTAGTCCCTAGGTTTAGGCAAGTTAGGCTTAGAGTCAGCCGTGGAGTGATCATCATAGTCGCCTTGAGTGACTAACATGGTGATTGCTTTTGGCGGGGTTCTAGAATAGACTTAAGTAAGATCTAGACTTGATGACCTAGGGTAGACCTAGTCTTGACTCTAGGGGAAAAACCCTAACTGAGCTCTAGGATAAGACTAGACTGGAACCTAGACCTGCTAGATTCAATGGGTTTTGGTTCAGGCCTTGAACTAGGGTAAGCCTAGTTTAGCTTTAGAGGTAACTCTAAGATAAGACCTATGTTAGAACCTAGACTAAGAACTAGACTAGATGCTGCACGAGTCTTGGCTCGGACCAAGGGTGGGTCTAGATTCGGACAGGGGTGTGAGCCTAGTTCAGACTTGGACTGAGCTGGGTGCAAGCCTGGGCTTGGACTTAGAGGGTTTTGAAACTCAAACTGGATGTGGACCCAGACTAGGTCAAGACTGAACTAGGAACGAGCCTTCGGCTCGGACCAAGAGGGGACATAGGTTCGGACCTGGGTGTGAACTTGGTATCGACCTAGGCTAGGTTGGGTACAAGCTTGAACTTGGACCCAAAAGCTTCAGCTCGGACCAAAAGCTGGTCTGGATTGGAATCTAAGATTAACCGATTAGAAATAAGTAAGAAAGCACACGAAAACGTTTGACCTAGTCTGATTATGGGTAGGCTTGGCTCGAGAGTGGGTTTCTAACTATTGAAATGCGGCTAAGCTGATATAGGTCCCCACATAGGTCCTGGCCTCATGTTATAGGATGTTCACTAGGTCCTACTATACGCGGAGTTGCTTTGAGGCAGAGGATTATGGAGGGGCGCTCACAATTAAAGTTACGCGAATCCCAACCGCCTCGGCTCTCAATGCTAGGTTCCCCTTACGCCGTTAACGTGAATTTTGGGGGTTTTTGAAATATTTTTTTGCTGGTTTGCAGGGCATTCCCGGTTTGGTGTGTGCTGGAGTTTGTAAAGAAGCACGCAATCAAAAATAAATTCAAGCACACAATGCACACAAAACAAGAAAGAAAATAAGTGAGTGTTCGGCACTGATCGTGCTTAGCGAAGCAAGCTTCGAGGCGAAACTCGCTCAAAGCACAATAAGATGGAGGGCTAAGCAACCCCTGAGAAGGTAAAGTCAGAACAATGAGACCAGGCACGGTACGTGATAAGTCGAGCGTGGCCTAGGTCGAGGGTGACTCGAATGGGACACAGTTCAGGAGGGTGTAAGCAGCCCTTGATGTATATTTATTTTTTCTTATTTTTTATTTTTTTATCTTTCTTAAACTTGGTGAATCATAGTTAAACTAAGAATGGTGAAAGCATGGAAAACATGACTTAGCTGAAAAATAACAAACTAAAATAAAATCAGATGTCTAGAATAGAGCAGACCTATCTGAGGCAAAACAATCTTTTTATATTTTTTAAAAAATTATTTTGAGCCAAATTTTGGTGAACAAGCAACCCAAAGGCTCTGAAATAGGTTTTTGGGGTCCCATAATTTTTCTGGGTCCTTTGCAATTGGGCGACACGAGTGGTGTCACCTTTGCAGGGTGGTTGACACTGCTAGTGTCGCCCAAAAAAAAAAAATTTATTATTAATTATTTATTATTTATTTTTTTCAAGTCAAACTAAATTAAATAATATTATGTTAAACTCGGAAGTAGGAAAAAAATATATTTTTGATGAAATAAATTAAAACAGAGTAAACAAACAAAAGTAGATAAGACATATCTGTATCAAGTAAAATATTTGTTTGGAATTTTTAAATATTTTATTTTGCTCTGGAAGTTTTTGAACAATCATAAAAAAGGCCCTAGAACATATTTACAAATTTTCAGCAAATTCTAAAACTTTTGAATTTTGGGCGACACAGGGAGTGTCACCCTGGATCTGGGCGGCACTGGTGGTATCGCCTCGGCAACACGACTGGTGTCGCCCAAATCAGATAGGGTTTCAGAGCACCAAAACCTTGGATCCTGATCCCTGTAGATTCCTGGGACTTTTTTGTGATTGATCACAGTGAAAAATAGTGAAATAAAATTGTACTTTGGCGCTAGGATCAAGCTCGAAATGCCCCACAGTGGGTGCCAAACTGTTTATGATGAAAATTAGACTGATCTTCCGATGAAGATCTATCGATTTTAACACCTTAAACTAAATGATAATGTATTAAAATAGTGGTAAAGAAAGTGGGACAAATCGAATTTAGATATGAGGCCAGATCTGCCTGGAAACGAGCAGATATGTTCTCAGATTTGTGGCAGAGCCAACATGATCTAGAGCGTCCAAAATGCAATCTTAAATAAAATTAACAAAAACAGATCAAAATAAAATTAAAACAATGAAATTAGAAGAAAAGAAAAGAAATGGTATCGAACCGGGCTGGATGGCCCGAGACTCTCGAGCCTTCTAGGGCTCGCCCGTATCAGAACCAGTCCTCTCTGGTCTCTCTAAATCGGATGTCAATCAGCCAATCTCTTCGGTGTGAGTTCTGTCCTAAGGATATATCTGAGGTTTCTCTCAGGAGGCCCAGGCTCACTAACTCAATTTCCAGGGTTTTCTCTCCTGTCGTTCACTCAGGTTTTTTATCTCTATCTCCTCTATGTTTTTCTTTCTCTACAGAGTTTCTGATCTCTATCTCTCGCTATCTCCTAGGGTTTTTCTCTCTCCTAGGGTTCTATCTCTCTGAAGTCTCTCGTTTCTCTCTCTCCGTCCCTCTCTAAATGGTCTTGAAAAGATGCTAAAAGGGGGGAAAAATTCGTTGGAAATGATAAGAATGCGTAACAAGGAAATCCCTGGTCAAAATGTCCAACTTTTGTGGGTCACGGATTTGTGCGACACGCCTAGTGTCACACACAAAAAAGTAAAAAAATCACAAAATTTGAAAAAAATGATTTGGGGCAAAATGGTTTGAGCGACATTGGCAGTGTTTCGAAAATCTGGGCGACACTAGGTGTGTCGCCCAGTCCAGGCCAGACGACATGGGCCATGTCGGCCAACCAAAAAATGCTCCAAATTGAGATTTTTTTTCCTTTTTAGGTGCGTTCCTCATCCTCTTGTGAAGCTACCAGAAAAAAATTGGTTCAAAACTGTTTTTTTACTATTTTTAAAGATGTTTTTGGTAAACCAAGGTGTTTACAGAAATCTGGGTTAAAATAGGGTTACGGGCAGGCAGACGGGTTCTGGGCCACAAGGTAGGTTGTGTAAACTATGGATTTTGGGTTTACTAGGGTAATGTTGTCCTAAGGGTTCAGAAACTGTAGAATTTGCCACTTTTAAAATGAGGTGTCTACAGCTGGCTCCGATGGAGACTGATGAGGATGAAGACCCCGAAGCAACTGCTCCAGGAAGGGAATATGATGCTGATGTGGCCTTTGTGTTTAAGGGGTTTAGTGCCCTGATTAAGGCAAGGGCTATGATTCAAGAAGAAGGGCATGTAGTTAATGATGCCCTTGAGTACTAAGAGGTTGCTGCCCTCAAGGGCACAGATCGTGAAGATTAAGGGGTTGAACTTTTTTTGGCCGAGGTTCTAGCTATTAGGGGAGCAAGACAGATGGAAGGGATCGTGGCTGAGGCTGAATCGATGATCGATGAAGGCCACAGAGAAGGGGTAGGTCATGAACTTACCGATACTGACGTGATAGTTCAGGAGGGTGAGGAACAAAGAGAGCAAGTTTCTTCAGAGCCCGCTGGGACTGAAGTGGAGGCCCTAATAGGAAAAGGTGAAGGCGATGAGGCTGTTGAAGAATCAAGGTAAGTCGAGGCGGAAGCTGCCTCTGCGTCTGAGGTGTAAGAAGCTTTAGACTTTGCCATCATTTCAGAGGAGCCAGTGGCTTAGATGGCTATCACTTCGACAAGCTTGGTCCTTGAAGCCAAAGTCTCTTCAACAGTAGTAATCCCAACAGCATCATCTAGGCTCATTTTTGGTGGGGTTTCTAACATGATTGCATGCATGCTTCGAGCAGGCCTTTAGGGTTTAAGGGAGCTGCCTTTCAATGAGCTGGGCGAGGATTTGGCCAAACTGAGGGAATTTTCTGCAACCAATGTGGTTGGGAGTGCACCATAAGTCCATTCCCATTTGATGCAACCCTAAATGATTTGGAGAGCTGGCGATCAGGAATGCTACATCATGAGGCAGAAACCAGTAAGCTAGCCTCCTTGGAGGAGTCAATCTTGCATCATCGAGAGAAGATAGATTCCTGTGTTGAGAAAAAGGCCACCATGACTGGCCGTCAATAGGATCTCAAGAGGGAATCGCGAGATTGCTTCAAAAGGATGATCGAAATAAGAGAGGAGATGTAAATATTAAGGAAGGAATTCGATGGCCTTAAGAAGGAGATGAGTCAGAGAAGGCCCATGGAGGCCTCTTTGGTTGTGAATTTATCTGAACTCAGTTGCACCATTGAGTTCGAAACTGTGGCGATGGAGGAGGAGACCCAAATGGTGGCCGAACTGAAGGAACCTGTCCAGGACCGCGGGGCTTCTTCTGTAGCATGCAGAGCAGAGATCAACAAGATAATTGATCTCTTTTGTATATGTCTTTTCTTTTACCAGCACTCTGTAAAAAGTTTGAACTCATTAACAAAATTCTTATTTTTCTCTTCTGGTTGTCTCTGCTGCATAAATTTATTCTCCTCCTACTTTGCTACACCTCATGTGCTCTTTCTTGAGGGGCTAATACCCTAAGCCTTGTTTAGTCCCGTGACGAGCTTCTGTAGCTTTAATGACTTCGAAATGGGGAGCCATTGCTTTTTCTCCTCTTAACGTTTGATTGGCTAAGGGCTCATAATTCATTTTCCTCATCATTTGATGAGCCTGTTCACTGTAAATAGTCCAATCAGGAGGGGCTTTAGGCTCCGTTAGTGGTGCATTCACTTCATGCCTGTCATAACATTTGGTCTCAGACACGAACTCCTTGAGATGTTTTGAAGCGATGCGCATGACCTCCAATTGGCTCTGAAGACTACGCAGTTCACCTCTTAATTCTGTTAGGGGATCCTGTTCTTGATGGGAAGAAGCCTATTCTTTCTCAAACTGCTCTCCTCTGTCCAAACCAGGGAAGTGCAGACCTGTGGGTGGTCACTAGTCTAGACTGGCCCTGTTGTGGGTTGGGGAGCATCCTCTATGCTTATAGCAACCAGATTTTGAAAAATCTTTCGCGGTGGCTGGGATGCCACTTCTGCTTTCAAGAGTGCAATGGGGATATGCAGGACTTTTTGATGGTCAGGCGTATAGGTGTGATCTTTAGAGCTGGGAATTCTATCCCCATAACTTGCTCAATCTCAGGAATGACCTCTGGTTCATTTTTTGGCCAAGGTAGCTCAAAACTGGGGGTAGAGGGCGAGAACTCCTCTTTAAGTGAAGACTGAGTTTCTTCAGGAATGATTGTGGGGATGCTAGAATGAATAGGGGTTAAAGGGAGAGTTTTTCCTTGCCTCTCTTCCTCTTTGAACATGTTTACCAATGTTCTCCCCACATCCTCAACATCTTCATGAGGGGAAGATTATGTCTTCATTGTAGACTTGTGATCCTCATCATTCAGCTTCTGAGGAGGCACCAGATTTTTGAAGTAAAACTTAGCATCAACGTAGTGAGTTTCGGCTACAAGAAACGGTCTTTTGTCAGCATAGACCATATGTTGTCTCCCATCTCAACTATACTTGAAGCATTGGTGCAATGTCGATGGAACCACTCCCTGGTCATGGATCCATGGTCGACCGAGAATAATGTTGTAGGAACTGTCGGTGTCGATTGCATGAAACTAAGCGTAATCGTTCAGCTCACCGATCTTAAAAAGAAGGCGAACTGTGTCAGCCGGCTCCTCTCCTGACTGATTGGACTCTTGAATCGTGACATGGGTCGGAGTAAGATCCTCGAACCTAATCTCAATCGAGTAAGGATCCTCCTTGTAATTCACTTGTCACAAAGAGAGGGTGATTATGAAACTTTTCTCTCAATTGTAGATCATCCTCTGAAAAGGTGATTGGCATGCATCCTCCTAAAATTGTTGGGTCCACTTCAGTGGGTTCTACTTCGGTCTTGTACACCTTTGGATTAGAGAGAGCCTGAACCAAAGCCATCCGGTAATCCTTTGAGAGCATAAGGGTGAAGGGTTGGAAGCTTCCTCAGATGTCCTATAACATCATATTTCACCTTTTCTTGGTCATGGCTTTGTGCTCCTAATCTTGACACTGGTTTAGGTGGAATGCTAGGTTGAGGAGCGGGTTTGGGTGGAAGAGGTTTATTTTGGTCATTTGACTGGCTTGGTTGTGTAGCCGGCTTAGCTTGAGTGGATTGGTTAACTGGGATAAGCATTTGTTTAGGGAGAGAGTGGGGGTTCTAGGTTAAGTACATGGGATCAGAGGTATTCCAGGGAATTAGAGAATAGGTGGATTGTTTAGGGTATTCGAATTAGGAAAGAGCCCAAGAAGCCGGAGGATAATCAAATTGGTATTTTGGATTAGAGTGCAGTGGAAAACTAGGAAACTTCAAGGTGCTAGACTTCTACGGTGGAGGTTGCAGCGTCTTCCCCGATCTGAGACTCATCTGTCCCGTGCTGGGTGATGCTCCTAAGATTTGCACCATATGACAAGCCTCCTGAGCATAAAAACTCCAACCCTTTGATTCTCTCAGTCTTTGCTCAAAGTCGGGCTTAAGGGGCCACTAGGGTTTCCTTGGTTTTGACTTTTTGTGCTTCTTTGTGGTGGATGGCTCTGCCTTGGCTTTAGCTGCCAGGCCATTGGCGACTGTTAAGAATCCAGCTGCCTGGGCCATGGTCTTTTTCAACCGCCTCTATTGCGTCCTGGTTATATTTGATCCCTCAAGTTCTCTGTCAAGAGCCTCGAAGTTTGTACATATCAAGGTTGTACCTGCAAGAGACGTAGAGGAGGAAGGATTAGAAGTAGTAGAAGAAGAAGGGCCAAAAAGTGGGGAACTTTTAAGGTCATTCCCCTCATCGAACCGATCTGGGCAGATTTTTATGTCATCACCAGAGTTGGACGTATACAAGGGGCTTTGAGATCTTTCCCTTTCTTAGACCGTTGGGGAGTGCTTTTAACGTCGTCATCATCATTGGACGTGCTTTGAGTGGAAGATGACTCTTGGAGGTCCTCTCGATGAGACGGGGAAGGAAGAAGGATCGTGATAGGGATAAATTCCAGTAAAGTTGGCAGTGGGGGAAGAGGTCTGAGAAACTCTTGTTCAACTGGCGGTTGGGCCGTCTTGTTTCTCTAGCGAGCAGCCCTTGGTGCCCATCTCCTTCTGGTTTTCTGATGTGGTGTTTGATTCGTCTCGCTAGGCTTGTGAACATCTCTAGCTTGGCAAACTACTTCTCGACTTAAGGACTTGAGTCTGCTTCACCAGTGGTGGACTATCCATAGCTGGGAAGTCAAGGGTTCAGCAGAATCTGAATCATTATTACGAAGGTCTTGTATTGGGAGGTTCTCTTGCACCAGTGGAGCAGTGGATTGGGGATCACGTACTGAAACATTGTAAAACTCCAGATATTCTCGCATTTTCTTTGCGAATATATCATGGACATTGGTGCATTCCCACAGGCAGTGACCCCATATCTGGTGATACGTCCTCAGTCCCCTGCGCAAGGCATCGAGGCTACCTTGCGGGCTTCGGTGTGATTAGGCCTTCCTGAAGCATTATAACAAAGAAGGCGTGAAGGATATTAGGGGCTTTATCTTCCTCTTGGATGGTTACCGCATGGGAGGCTTCTGCTGCCTCGAATGCCTTCTTTAAGTCCTCAAGCTTTATCTGACCCTTTTGAATCAAGGCCTCAATAATATATTTTAACGTAAAGCAGTCATGTGTGGGGTGATTGATCCTTCTATGGTAAGCACAATAATTTGCTTGAGTATCGAGCCCAGCTTGCTCAGGGAACCTTGCTTCTGGGAGCTTGATCATATTCTGTTCCAATAATAACCAAAATAGTGCAGGGACCCATTCCTTTTCAAAGGGGTAGACCTTGTTCTTATGGCTGGTGAAATAATTATCCCGATTAAGGTTTGCCAGCGGGGGTACTCGGTTGTACGACTATTATTACTTGCTTGCCTGGGGCATTGTTTTTATTGTGCTCACCCCTTTGGAAAGGTCCAAAGTTTGGGAGGGAGCCTTCTTTGGATTAGTGACCACGACGGCTGCACTGATCACTCCTTTTTGGTGGCTGCCCCGGGTGTTGTTCCGAGAGGTACCATTGCCCCAATTGTTCCCACAGCTTACAAGCTGCTGTCGTGACCCACCGAGGTGGCGTGATAGGCTTTCTATGTGGACTGATTTAGAGATCAATTCTGACATGGAGGTCGGATTGGAGGCCTCAACATGCAGAGAAATATCGGGTCGCATGTTCCACACGCAAGTTTGAACTGCTTCTTTCTAGAGCATAGGATTAAGTAGGCAAGCGGCCAAATTTCTCCATCTTGATATGAACTGGTCCACGGGCTCATCATGGGCTTGAGTCAGGGTGAGAAGCTTGATGGTTTGAACCTCTCTTTCAACCTCATAGAAGCATTGGTGGAATAGTTTCTCCATTTCCTCCCCAGTATGCACCGAGTTCAGAGGAAGTCGAGCATATATATGAAAAGTTGGGCCGTCAAGGGTCTCAACAAATGGACGGAGAAGGAGTCTCCCATCATCTGCTGTTTCTCAACACGCTACTTGGAAGTGGGCAATGTGCTGGTTCGAGGACGTGGTTCCATTGAATAGGGGAAACTTCCCTTTCTTGTAATATGAGGGAAACATAACATGGTCAATGTATGAAGGGTACGACCTTTGATAAGGCGTTGCACCCTGTATCCCTAGAATTTGTCTGTTCTTCAGGCTATGGGTCACCATAGGATCAATGTTTTCCTGAGAGAAGGGGTGAGGGACAAAATTGTTCTGTGAGGCAGAGGGAAGGGGCTGCCTTGGAGGTGCACCATCAAAGTGATGGGAATTGACCTCATGGTTAGCTGATTAGAGTGCGACATCTATACGATTGATCTTTGCCATCATCGCGCGCACCATATCCTCGAACTTGTTCATGTGCTCTTCCTGCGAGTCGTCAGGCTCGTTTACAACCATTACGCTGACTATTTCTCCAGGGAGGTCAATGTTAGCTGCAATTGAGGTTCTGAACTTGACAGGTTGTGCGCGATAGATCGGTCAGTAGGGGGTCAGCATACCCCGACTGGACTCGACTCTTGTATGTTGATCGTGTGAGGGCCGGTTCTTGACAGTCTTGGGACCGTGGTTGGTGAGTGGCTGGATCATCTTCTATGACACTAACCACAGTGTAGGGATCATGGCCTTCTTCTCCAGGCTTTGTCATGTGAAGAGGGTAAAAGGGATTCAAGCGTCATTAGAGCTGATTACCCCAACTGTCTTGGTCACTTCCTTAGCCAGAATTCGCAGACATCTATCACGCTTAGCTTTGAGGCTTTGATGAACCTCGAGCAAAAAATGTGATCGGAACTGCGGCTGGTCAGCTCTTCTTGTACAAGAGAGAGTTGTCTCCATCAGGTGTGGCAAAGGATGAGAGCCAGGGATTGAAGTCATCTTGGGCCGTGGAGGATGAAGGACTCGATCTTCCATCAGGTCTTTGCCCTGAGCTCTCTTGTGGGCTCCGGAGACATGACCAAAATGATAGGGCTGGTTAAGGATGGTACTCTTGGGAAAGGTCTTCGAGTACTAAGGTAGGAGGTGCTTGCTTGAAGAAGGAGGAGCAAGCAGGAGCAGGGTTGACTCATGAGGAGGCCTGAGTCGGGGGTGAGGGGCTGCCTATGATGGTGGCGTGTGTGTGCCCTGAAGAAAGGTCACAGGTGACCTGGGGGTCAGCCCGGGCTTGAGTAAGTGGTATGGCCTTAGGAGGCCGAGAATTGTGAGCAGGTGTTTGTAAGAGAATAGGTAGAGGCATGCCCCTTATAGGGTGTGCTTGTGTGTGCTAAGTAGGAGGATGAGAAGGTCGACTCGTATGTATTAGGGTTGGCGTAGCAATGACGTTTCCCTGAGTAGTGAGATGCATATGAGTAGCATGCAAGATCTGGCCTTGGAAGGTCTGATCCTGGGCGCTGACTCAAGGTAACATAAGGGTTGCCCTGAGGTGTGGCTCGAGTGGGTGACCCACGATCCTTATGGTGTGTGTGAGAGGTTGAGGCCGCAGCCTCTATGGGTCGAGCCTCTAGGGTTAGAGACTCGTGATGGTATGAGAATGCGGGGGGTAGCCTTGCGACGACCCACAGAAGCAAGGTCAACTTGCTTGCCTTTTGCAGAAAGGGACTGGGCAGCCTCCCGACGTACCTCAGCAATACGACCGACAAGTGACTTGCCGGTGGCTGGGTGGATGCTGTGTGTGGCAACAAATATGTTGTCAATGCAGGGTGCCTTGGTGGACGTTCCACCAGGGCAAGGAGATGGGGAGTGAGGGACCTTTAAGTCCCACCTCACACCGATTCAGGTTAAGACCTGGGAGCTAGACACGAGGTCTTTGCTCAAGAGGAAGGTTGGGAATAAAGTTGAAGAAACTTGTTCCCTGAGGACACTCGCGAATGTGGGAATAAGAAAATCTCCGATTCAGATGAATGGGTTATAGAACCTGGAAGCCATAAGTGCAAATACAGAAAATAAAAGGAGGAACTAGTCAAACAAGTACGATCCGGCTAAGGGGTAGTAAGTCCCCAAGCTGGATAGGTACCTCGATCTCGTCCCTCCAAATCGGGATGATCGGGCGGCACTCATCTCAGGTTTCAAGGAGACTTGGGACTTGAGATCGCTCTCTCGGGCAGGTGGACCAACTGATGAGAGAAGAATTTAAGGTGGGTTCAAGAGTTACTCCGGCTGGCGCACGTGGGTGCCCGCTTAGATCACGACGAAAACCCCTCAGTAGTAAAACTGGTTCGGAATCACCTCCCATGGCCTGTATTCTCATGTTTTCTACAATCACACACATATGGCAAATATTATAAGATAGGTGGGTCAATAGACCTCACCTTACCTTTTTGGTGAACATACACAAGCATGCACATCAAAAAAGAGAAAAAGAAAAATGAGAGAAGAAAGATGAGTGAGAGAAGAATGAGAGAAGAAAGATGAGAGAAGAAAGATGAGTGGGAGAAGAGGCACGAGAAGACACGGGTGGCATTAAGCCTTCGCCGATTGTGTTAGATAAAGTAGAGATAGAAGACACAGGTGGCACTAAGCCTTTACCGACTGTGTTAGATAAAGAAGAGATAGAAGACACAGGCGGCGCAAAGCATCGCCGACTGTGTTAAATAAAGAAGATAGCGAGGACACAGGTGACGCTAAGCATCGCTGACTGTGTTAAAAGGAGAGATAGAACACAGGCGAAGCTACGTCTCATCGACTACGTTAGAAGAAGAGGAGGGATAGGACACAGGCGGCGCTAAGCATCGCCGGTTATGCTAGGAAAAGAAGAGAGATAGAGAGATCGAAATAAGAAGAGAGAGAAAAAGAGATAGAGATAAAAAGAGAGAGAAAGAGAGATAGAGATGAAAAGAAGAGAGAGAAAGAGAGATGAGAGATGAGAAGAAGAGAGAGAAATAGAGATAGAGATGAGAAGAGGAGAGAGAAAGAGAGACGAGAGATGAGAAGAAGAGAGAAATAGAGGTAAAGATGAGAAGAGGAGAGAGAAAGAGAGACGAGAGATGAGAAGAAGAGAGAAATAGACATAGAGATGAGAAGAAGAGACAAAAAGAGAGACAAAAAAAGAGGAAGAGGAGAGAGAATAAGGTGAGGAGAGAGAAAGAGGAAGAAGAGACAGAAAGAAGAAGATGAGAGAGAACAAGGGATATGAGAGAGAAAGAGAGAGGAGAGAGAAAATTATCTTATCGAGGGATACCCATCCTTTTCTTCTCTATCCTCTCTCTCTCCAAGACGCTCTTAAGCAAGAAATTGAAATTTTATTCAATGGTCGAAAGTTGAACCGAAGGTCCTTTATAATTTGGCTTTGCATGTTTAAATAGAATTAGGTCCAAATATGCGTGGATGCCCAAAAACTCCCTAGAATTGAAGATAATTACAATTTAATTGAATTAAAAAAAAAATTAAAAATGGGTGCAAAAGGATTGTTTTACCCCTACTTAACAATGTGTGAAATTCCATAACAGTCCCTGCTGCTGCTCAAGAACTTATGTGATCTTCCACGACTGATTCAGGGTTGCTCTGATTCCCGTTTGATTGAAAGATGATTGTTTTCTTGTAGGGCTCGACATGACGATCGATTTGATACCAACTTCCAGTCATGAATCATGCTTTAAAGCCATGATCATGCGACTTGAAATTAGTTTGAATCTTGAAAACTTTGGATCGATTATATGCTTTTTTCTTGATGTCTTTCTTCAGTTTCTTTGTTGAATCACACTGAGCATGCCGTCATGATCACATTGCAACAAACGTAGCTTGATTTCGTGTTCGGATGAAGATTTTTTCGCCTTGCTTTTTGGGGATGGAATCTCGAAATTCAGTGACTGAAATTTACAACAGCTTCGATGCCTTCATGTGTGAAATCCAATCGTTCATTGTACAGGGAGTTCGGACCAGAGATGGCCTCGGATCTTACGCGGATAATGCAATTGGTTTTACGTCGATCGGGTATGCGAGCATCGTGATTTGACCACCGAAGTGAGGCTTGCTGCTGCTGAATTTTCTGCAACTTTCTCCACAGATCAGCAAATTCTCTCTAGTTTTTCTCCCTGCTCTGGTATCGTCACGGGGTGTACCACATATCGAAACGCTCATCTTGACAAGACGAACGAGCTCACAAAATATGAGCGTGATCCGACTCGAAATGAGTGAGATATGTGCCCCAAAATTTATTGTCTGTAACTGTGAAAACAGCCACCTTTAATGGTGTTTTGGTGCAAGGTGGCCACACGAGAATAGTGTGCGGCCTACTCTTTTTTAGTATTTTACCCATAACTTTGTTCTGGAATGCCCGATTAAGCCGAAAATTGACCCATATGTGTTTTCGACTGTGACAGATCCAATGATGGTGGTCCCATAGCAATTTGTTGCACCAAAAGTATAGTTCTAGTTACGGGGCCTATTTTAGGGTGCTAAAGGCCAAGTTTTTCCAAAATTGTTTTTTTGTGTTCACTGCCTTAGACATATCTGATCACGATGAAACTTGGCAAGTGGCCTTTTGGAGTGATGATGAAGATCTTGATCAATTCTGGGACAATTCTAAGACTATCAAAATTTTCATTATTTTGTAGGCTTTATTGACCTGCTTCCTCTTTATTCCACATCAGGGACCAATGTGCTGAAAAATACGTTCAAACGGCAAGAAGTGCAACATTCGAAAAAAATTTAACATCATTGCTCCTCTGATGAATCCTTGCTAAGACTTGTTTATTATCTCTCGGTGATATTTTTCTTCTTGATCACCGACACAGCGCAATCCTTGAGGGGTAGACCTTGTTGAGATTTTTCCTTGAACAGGGGGTGACCAAAGTGGTTTTCAGCGGTTCAGTGCCTTGTTGAGGGACTTTCTCCCGATTCAGCCGAAATTCATTTTTCTTTTTGGGAGATCAAGCTGATATATTGTCGTCAACAGGCTTACGACTTCTCAAAGCGGACCTTCGGTTTTCTAGCAATTGGGGCCCTTCTTATGAGCTTTATCCCATTCTAGCAGGGGATGTTCTGATGTTCCAGTTGGCGGAGGACCTTCTTGTGAGCTTTATCCCTATTCAAATAGAAACGCCAAGAACAAACAAGGTACCTCTTGGCTTACGTCCTACAGGTCCAGTTGGGGGTCTCCCGAATTACCCAGACATGAAAGGAGGAGGGCCTTCAAGGAAGTCACATTTTAGGGGACTTCACCCAGGATGCTTGAGGTTGGTCGAGGAAGAAAAGGCAGACAAGGTACCTCTTCAGCTTACATCCTACTGGTATGGCTGGGGGTTTCTTGGAGCGTCCCGATTGTCCAGGCGTGATACAAGGATGGCCTTAGAAGCGGTCCCATTTTAGGGGACTTCACCTTGGGTGCTGAAGTTTGATTTGAAAAACAAAATGCAAGGTACCTCTTTGGCTTACATCCTACCGGCGTGGCTGGGGGTTTCTCGACGCATCCCAATTGTCTAGGCATGATAGGAGGATGGCCTTAGAGTGGTCCCATTTTAGTGGACTTCACCTTGGCACCGGAACACTAAGGCTCCAATGTCAAAAATAAGAAGGTGGTAAGTCCTGAGATAAAAAAAACAGGTGGCATTGGGGTCGAAAATGTTTTGAAGGCACTAGGGCCGTAGTTTATTTTTGGAAGGCACTAGAGCTGGAGTTTTTTTTGGAAGGCACTGGGGCTGGAGTTTTTTTTTTGAAGTCACTCGAGCCGTAGTTTTTTTGGAAGACGCTGGGGCCGTAGTTTTTTTGGAAGGAACTGGGGTTGTGGTTTTTTTTGGAAGGCACTGGGGCGGTGTTTTTTCTTTTGGAAGGCACTAGAGCTGAGGTTTTGTTTTTTTGGAAGGCACTGGGGCAGTGGTTTTTTTTGGAAGGTAATGGGGCCATAGTTTTTTTTGTAAGGCAGGTAGCGGGAGGTTCGGTCCAGGCGCCCATTGTGGGTTTTCACCAAGGTCGAGGAGATATGACGTTAGCAAAGTGGTTTTCACCATACCCTTTGTTGGGGTGGTTTTATCTGTGACTTCGAGGTCACGTCCACCATTTAGCTTTTTCTCTTACTCATGACGCCCTTTGCGGGTTTTCACCATGCCCGGATTTTTTTTTTTTTTATGACTCTTTACTCATGGCTTCATGGCCATGCCCGCCTGTCATTTTTACTCATGGTGCCCTTTACAAGTTTTCACCATGCCCCTGTTTTTTTTGGGCGATCTTACCCATAGCCCCTTCTTTTTTTGGGCTATGTCTGCCTGAAGCTCTTCTTCTTTTACTCACGATGATTGCCATCACGCCCGACTTGGAGAAAGAGGCCACCATTGTGGGGAACCTTGACGGAGGGGTCTTGAGAATCTTGAGGGTGCAGCAACCCTTGTAGCGGCTCGAAGCCGAAGCAAGGCATCTC
>NW_006499973.1:3759800-3780531 GCF_000471905.2 Amborella trichopoda | reverse complement strand
AGTTAGTAGTAAGTACTAAGTACGTAGTTATAGTACGAGTTAGTATCTGTCTATATTACTATACGTATATTATAGTAATATATATACTATATATATATATATATATATATATATATATATATATATATATGAATTTCCTTGCTGAAAATGCTGTGTAAATAAGGACTTCCTTGTTGAAAAAGCTCAGTGTATGAATATTCTTGAATCTAGGTACATAATTAAATTTCTTTGATACATCAAATTCATGTATGTTCTTATTTCTATCAATATAAGAATAGATTTTTTTATCTATTTTCTTATAATTATAATCATAATTATAATTAAATTTCCGTGATACATCAAATGCATGTATGTTCTTATTCTCTCAGTATAAGAATAGGTTTTTTTTCTATTTTATTGTAATTATAATCAAATGATCCAATTCTATGTCATGAATGCAGTTTTATCATGCATCAAATATATTTTTATCATGCAATAAAACCTTGTATTTTTTAATTTTATCATCAATTTTTTTTTATGCACTAAAATGTATCTTCTTGAATCTAGATACATAATTAAATTTTGATTGATACATCAAATGATTGTATATTCTTGTTTCTCTCAGTATAAGAATCTATATATTTTTTTCTATTTTTCTTCTAATTATAATCTAAGATCTAATTATATGCTTCATTGTAGTCCATGTATGATGATATAATTCATTCATGATAATTCTATGCTTCTCTTTTTGTGTGATGTAAATTTAATGGTTAACAAATTTATATAGGGAAAAAACATCTCAATATTCGTATATTTATGCAAAAAAATGAAAGTTCTTAATAGAGTACCCTATTTCTTATTGGATTCCTAAACAACATTTATAATGAATTTTATTAATTTTTTTGGATTTTTTTAAGGCTGAATCTGACCGACTCGACTAATTCCCGATCTGAATTACCGACTCACTAATCCGGATGAGTATTTTAGGTGCCCAATCCAAAACACCGATCCGTTTTTTAAACCACTGCTATCTATCGATCCTTTGAATGTTGTGGATAACAACAAGCAATTCTCTTGTGATTTTCTTTTTTTTTTGAAGTGGTTCTTTTATGCGTAACTAGTTATTTAGGTTCATAACTTCATTTCAGCCAAGTGCTTGTTATTCAATGCATAGTAATTTGAAAGCGTTTTTAACCATATGAAATGGATGACTTCCAAAAATAGCACTAAAACTTGTGGATGCTTCACCAATTTCATCACAGTTATGAAGAGACATCAATAAAACAAAATATATTGGTTGAGATAACATTATACTTTGTATTGAGATCACATATGTCCATCTGCCATTTTTGCATGTGTATTTGGTGTACGTCTTTTGTGAATTTTGAATGCCTGAAAACATGCGCTCAATTATAACTTATAGGTGATTCAAAAAAGTTGATCTATGAAAGGTTATAACCTAAACCAATGCTGTCAATAAATAGATTTTTATGGTTGTCTATTTATTTTCCACTGCTTACATAACGGACCCATCTGTGTGTAACTTTCCTGTATTGATAAGCAAAGCACTTTTTCCATGAAAATATCTTTAATATGGTAATTTTCCCATCACACATTCATATTCTAATTTTTCTCGGGCATTTGTCAAATTCATAGACGTGAAACGCATAGCACGTGACCCCAAACTAATATATATATATAGGTGCAGTTGGCATACGGATGCATCCGTAGCTGTAGAGATAAGGTGCACCATCAAATTTTATCATGGTATATAATTTTGATATAAAATGCTCTTAAGATTATCTCAAAATCTATTTTTATATCTAATTATAAAATTTTAAATTTCAAAAATAGTTAAAATCAAATAGATCTATAAACATGTGAAAATCTTGAAAATAGATGGTATAGGTAATATGTTGTAAAATGCACTATTTATGAGACTTGAAATCTTTTTACTATTCATGATCATACATCTCAATGTTGGGATGATCAATCAAAAGGTTTTTCAACATTAAAACTACCTTTTCTGATGGATTTTTGAAGTGCATTTGTAGCTCTACATTATAAGATTGCAACCTTATATAAACCTTTTCGTGTATACATATATATATATATATATATATATATATATATATATATATATGAAACACTACGCAACACCGTCTAAAATTCATCGCGAGGTCACGATTGTCTAATAGTGTTTTATTTTTCATTTTTTTTTCTACAAATCGAAAGGGTTGATATTTAAAACATATATTCATCAAAAATAGGGAAATATTCAAAAATTATAAAAAAATATTTTACATAAAAAAATTGATCAAAATACCCCGAAAAGTTTCGATGGTATTTTGATCAATTTATTTTTCGCGGATAAATTTTTTTATATTTTTATTAAATACACCTCAGTAAGATGTACATACCCTCCAAATTTCATGTCATTCCGATTTGTAGAAAAAAAATGAAAAAAATAAAATACTACTGGATAATCGTGACCGCACGATGAAATTTGAACGATGATGAACATAAGCGAAATCACTATTTATTTTCGCCTAAACGTTGGAAAGACTTTTCTATATATATATATATATATATATATCGACAGAGAGATGCATAATACAAGCCGCATAATTATAAATAAGATGTACAAGAGCCATTAGTATTTACCCAAAAAACACGTAAACTTGAGTATAAGTCATCCAAGTCATATCCCTTATTCTTCATCATAGGGGAGGCCCCATGATCATCACATAAACTGCACATAAAGCATTAGACCAGCTGAACATCATGCTTTATGCCCTTCATCTGCTTGTTTCTGAATAAACGATGCAAGAGATTGGTCAGGGTCAAAGGAGATATTAAAAATAACACTAGAAATCTTGTCATGAAAATAATAATATCTGATCCATATGTATTAGTTTTTTGTGAAGCACAAGCATGTTAATGTTGAAAATTTATTGAATTCTCAATTCCAAGAAAAGTTACGGTAAACATCCAAGGGACAAAGGGAAAACCGTAGTCCATTGGGGTGAATGAGATCCAACCCACACATGTTGTCATGGGTCTCACACTCTTCAACATCCATCATTTCATCGACCCGGAGAGAATATGAGTACATCGTAGTCCACTGGATTATGGTACAAATGTATTATGAATATACACCATATTCCATGGGATTATAGTGCCTCTCCCAATTCCAATAAAATCAGTTTTCAAGAAAATTTTTTCAAAGATAATTGTCGATAAGCGTATCAAACATAAATAATAACCAAGGCACCCAAATTTTATTAACAGGGATGCCCAATCATGCAAAGCTATAAGCATAATTTCCATCAAATTCAGCTTTAGCACCACACGCAGCAAAACACAACCACTTCTAAAATAAAAAATGTCACCCTTCACTCTGCACCATTATCCCTTTAGACTTGAGGAAGTTAACTTTACCTTCCCCTAATAAACCATTGATCAAGAAATTTCAATGCAGTTTCTTCTTCTTTTTAATGTTAACTTGGGACCTCTAGACATAACCAAAGGTGTTAGATTTTCGGATGACAAGAAAATAATCTCCATTTTTCAATAGATAATCCCTCTATCAATGTTTTAAACTGTTCAGGTGTTCAAAGAATATTGGTTCTCCAAAAAAAATTCATTCGAGGCCAAAAACAACATTTAAAAAAGTCCCTGCCTGACTCAGATTTTTTCGCTCGTGAGATTTTCAGCTGACCTTGTCAACTCAACCTTCTTTGTATGCACACGCATCTCTGTCTCTCATCCGCTGACCCCCCCCCCCCACCCCCCTCACTTGACTGAAACTCATTATTAATCTCTAAAAGCAGCTGGAACTCTGAGCCACATGGAACTCTGGGCATTTCTGCTATTACCAAAGAAATCACAGAAAACGATGAGGTTTCTTGAATACTAAACTGGGCCATCTAGTTTGTTACCAAAAACCAGTGCCATTAACTGTCATTTTCCATAATAAAGCTAGACTTTATTCCGTGCATTCATGAATTTTTCTTAAATTATTTTTCCAAATTTTCCAATTTAGTCCCTCAAATTTATCCATTTGAGGTCAACCGTGGCACCCCTTTCTGCAACTCTCCTGTGACAGTTGCAGAAACTTTATTTGGTTTTTCTCTCATGTGAAAATTTCCTAAGCCACACGTTGCTGGTGCAAGAGGTCTTTGTAAAGCACCAGATGGTTTCTCTCACCTCTGGTGAAATTTTCAGGTTGAATGTTTCTAGAGGGAAAATCTGGTTTTTTTCTTTTCTTTTTCCTTCTTTGTTTTTCTCTTTTCTGTGTGTGTGTGTGCAATGAGAGATATGGAGTACTTGGGTTTAGTGTGTTTGCTTTGCTCAAAGAAGAGATCTCCCTTGTTTCTATCTCCTCACTCTTCCTATGCAACCAGAGAGTTCATGAACACAATAAAACAAAATAACCAAATTTCTAAATTCAGTGTGAAAAAACTTGCAATTTTATTTGATGAGAAGAGACGTAAATGATGCATCCAAACTGGGCCTAAGAGATACAGCAATTATCAATATAAAAAAAAAAACATTGGAGACTGAAATGACGTAACCACTTCCTCGACAAAGCACCTTTAACCAAATGGTCCAAGGACCATAATGTGCACATAACCCAGAGGACGATCACATTATTCCCTAAGATCCACAATGAACACAAAAAAGGGATTATGGGAGGAAGGAGCAAACGAAAGGAAAATACAAGGAATACCCATGAATTGAAATAGTAAAAGGCAGCTTAAAAGCTCAATAGCCACACCATTGAATAAACCAAGAAACCTTAAGGTTAGAAGTCCAAAAATGACCTCAAGTTCACATAATAACCTCCTATTTATAGTCTTTAACCCTAACCAAGCACAATCTGGACCATCTATTACAAACTTCAGATCACAACTGTCAACAGAAAGTAAGCAAGCAATAAAAGACAATCTAGTCCAAAATGCCCAAATAGATGAAACTACCCCTGATTTGGTAGCTGCACATTGAAAGCTACTCAGTCCTCTACAGACTTTTTTGACAAAATCAATTGTCACAACTGGTAGACCGAGTTGGGACATTATAGGGTTCCAAAAGAGCTTTCCGTAGAGTACCAATGAGCCCAATTTTGAGCTAAAAGCAAAAAGTTAAGGTAATTTTGAAGGCACGCTGCTCACAATTCGATTACATCAATCTTCCCTGGTTGGGGAGGACTAGCCATCGACTCCTGCTTGGCCAAGAACTTCCTCCATGCTTCATTATTGATCTGCTTTAAGTCTTCGATTGATGTGTTCTCTTACTCTGGCTTACCATTCCACTAAAGTAGGTATCGGTTATATGAACCATGCCGAGTGGCGATGGTCCGAAAATCCAAAACCCGGTGAATGGTTTGGACAACTTGCTTAGGCAATTGAGTTTCCCACTCGGGTTCACCTATCCTCACAGGTGCTCCAATGATACTCGTAAAGGTCTAACAACATTGCAAACAGGGAACACATTCATCAATCTCCCCTAGCTAGGGAAGACTCACTCACGAGTCCTACTTGGACAAGAACTTCCTCCTCCTCATCGATCCACTTTAAGTCTTCTTCTAAGATCCATGTGTTCTCTTGCACTTGCTTACCCTTCCGCTAAATTAGGTATCGGTTATAAGAACCATGCCAAGTGGCGATGGTCCGAATATCCAAAACCCCATGAGTGGCTTTGACAACTCGCTTAAGCACTTAAGCTTGCCATTTAGGTTCACATTTGCTCACAGGTTCTCCATGATAATCGTAAAGGTTTGCAACATTGAAGACAAGGAATACGTAATACCCTTCAGGAAGCTCAATCTGGGATTTGCAACCTATTCATTGCAGCATTCAATAGGCACCGATCTTCTTATGCTTAATCTTATGATAGGTGCTGACCAAAAGCGTTCTCGCCATAGGCACGCCATCACCAGAACACCTTCATTATAGTCTTTCTCTTGTCAGCATTGGTCATGTCATTATACTCTCTCTCATCGGTGTTGGTCATGTCATTGTACTCTTTCTCTTCCTTAATACTTTTGATATCAAGTCCATGTTAGCAAATAGTGCTCCCATTTAACAAAGTTTGGGTGTCTTTGGTTTTGTTGGTTGGTCCAAAGGAAGTTCCTTCTAGCTTCTCTACGTTGTTGATGGAGGTTGAAGGGAGTTTGAAAGGTGAACAACAATAGTATGTGAATGAGTTGGGGTATGAATTGATAAGGGTAACTCCGGGGTAAGGTAGGTTTCTAGATTCCAACTATTAAATTTGGACATGGTTTTCTCGATGGGGTGAGTTTCCCTTGAAATAATGGCAAGCCTGGATGTTGTGAGGACAATTCCAATAGGTTACAATTTAAGAATTACCTAATTTAGAGTTCATTTATTGTAAATTCCCACTTGAACCTATCAAAGGCCTTATGGAGGTCAAGTTCTACATGCAGAAGGTGCTCCAGTTTGTTTTTAACCATGCTATGGACGAGTTTATGGGCAATTAAGGGTTGCTTAAGATACTTCTACTATGGAGGAAAGCACCTTGATTGGGGCTAATGATCAAGGAGAGAAACGATTGAAATCCATTAGCGATGATTTTGCAAATCACCTTGTAGATGAGATTGCAAAGGCTAATACATCTGAAATCAGCCACAAAGGGGATGCCTATTTTTGGGAGCATGAGAGTGATCAAGGTTTTTATTGAGGTTTGATAATCATTTTTTCTTGGAGGTGTCCTTTATGGCTAGAGAGATTTATGGTCCTACTCTGTGCCAAACCCATTGGACAAATTAGGGGTTGGGGGAGAACTAGTGTTTTAAAATCGCCAATCCGGATTGGAATCGCCCGATCCGTATTGGAAATTGGAGGGGCCAATCGGGTTCCCATCAAATATTGGGAACTGGCCGTGTCCCCTTCAAAGCCAGTTGGTTCGAGCTGGTCCGTACCGGTTCTCTGACAAAACCGGCTATTTTGATTTTATAGAACAAGTTCTGACGTTAGAGAACCTATTCACTTATTTTTTAATATATTTTTAGATTTTTAAATTTTTTCCCTAATTTTGTTTAACTTCGTATTATAGTGAATCGGATCACTCAACCAATTCGCATTTTCCTTTATTTTCAAACATTTACTTTGTCTTTTATTTTTTGAAACACTTTTTTAGTGGTAGAGGGCCCACTCTACGAATTTAAAACTCTAACAATTTTACACCATTCACATGAAGCTTTAGTTGTCCTCCCTACCACACCCTTGTTCACGTGAATCTTTAGTTGTCCTCCACGTGCTGGCTACAACTTGTGTTGTATGGAGTGACAACCTCTTCCACTAAAATTCTCTGTCTACTGACAACTTCTTCCATTAAATTTGTTCTATATAGCTTCTTTCAAAAATCAAAACTCCTAAGCCAATACAAAAATAAAATAAATAAATTCAATAAGAGAGATTAATTTTATTGCCATGTTGCATTTTAAATTTTATTTTGATTATAAAATGAATTTAATAGACAACAACACTCAATATGAGACAAGTTCTCATTATTTACATATTTTTTACACAATAATGAAAAAACCATAATGCAATGGCCACTATTTCTTTTAGAAACCTAAAAAACTAGATTTTGAGAAATTATAGTGATTTTTTAAAAACATTTTGAGGCTGAAACAGCCGGTCCAGCCGATTCTCTGATACAAGTCACCGATCCATTGATCCAACACAGTTTTTGCGGTGGCCAATTTGGGTCACCGATCTGTTTTTTAAAACCTTCGGTAGAACCATAGAGTCCTGGCGATTGAACTAAGACTCATGAAGATGGTTTTGATTTCTTCGAAATTTACATCCCTCAAAAGAAGCATGTTTTCTTTTGCAAAAATTTGAGAACCGTAAGGAATTTTAAATGAGAGGGCAACGGGCTACACATTGCCAAGGAGGTAATTGTAGAAACCAATGGCTTCTTGGACAAATATTGTCTTTGTTATTGGTGGTTGAGCCATCTTGTTTTTTAAGCTTAGATATTGTGGAAAGATACCTTCTAGTCATGGATTTGGAGAAGAAGCAATGGATATAAGAATCCCTTTAGGGCCTGTTTGGGTACCTGGATTGGACTCTCCAGGATAAGGCTATCCAAGTATTGGGTCCTTATCCCTTGTTTGGGTAACACATTCATGCGTGGTTAGCTGAATCCCAGAGATTGGCTAATCCACATTTTTGGGCCAAAAACGTGGATAATGCTATACCGCCAAAATAGGTGGCAAAGGGCTATCCACGGTTTTTTGGATTGACCAATCCATGTCGGACCCGAAATTTTTCAAGTTATTTAAGTTAATTTGAAACATTGAGGTCCACGAATCACAAAGACATCTTACTTAAATATTATATTACATATAATACAATAAATATTTATATTTTTTTATAATAAAATATATATTGATAACATAAATATAAATATGTAATATATATACCATAATATAATATGTAATATAATGTATTTTATATTTATTTTATTAACGTATATTTCTCCACCTCCTAAAAAAAAAGTCGTTTCGTTACATAATATAATATACTTTTTATATTATAATATATGATATTTTTATATCATATATAATACAAATAATATATTTATTATATAATGTATATAATACGTATATTATATATAATATATATTATATATTAATTATATAACATACAATATATAAATATCATAAAATATATTTATTATATATATATATATATTAAAATTATATATGAAATTTATATACAACTATATGTTATATCGATAGAATTCTATAGATACAGAATAGATTAATAAGTAATAAAATAAAAGAATATATAAATTAAAATTAAATGGAAATAAATAATAATAATATAATGAAGAAAATAATGAAATAGGTACATAATGATCAAAATTAAATAGTTATAAACGTATTAGTATGAAGCTTAATATTTATTCTTATTATTCTTACTCTTCTTGTTATTCTTACTCTTATTTTCCCTTACTTTTTTATTATTTATGATTTATTCTTCCAGCCACATTCTATTTTTTATCCATGTAGTACCAATTTAAGACAATGTCTTATTTCTTTTATTTTTCACAACATGAATATTGACAATGGTGTACTCAGCCGATATAATTTGATCGTAGATAAACATATCTATTTCCTCCAGTCCATAAGTTTAGTTCGATCCTTTACTTCACTCAAACAATTGGTGGCCCTATCCACTATCACAGACGCAAGAAATATCTTTTATTCTTAACGGAATTGACATTCAATATATTAAGAAATATTAATAAAATGAATATAATAGTATCTAAATATCATATATTATATAATACAATTACATTAATAAAATAAATATAAATATATAATACATATATTAAATATAATAGTATATAATATATTTTATTTTATTATATGTATTATATATTTATATTATAATATATTATATACATCATAATAATAAAACATAATATAATACAAATTATATTATATATAATTTATACTATTATATATTTATATTATTGTATATTATATACATCATATTTTATTATATATTTATATATTTATATATTTATATATTTATATCTTTATATCTTTATATAATATATATTATATATTTCCTCTATTATATACATCATATTTTATTATATATTTATATATTTATATATTTATATATTTATATATTTATATATTTATATATTTATATAATATATATTATATATTTCCTCTAATGTTATATACTATAGTATAATATAAAATAATTACTTATCTAAAATATTATTTATATATTATATATTAATCATTATTGCAATATAATTTATATATTAAGGACACAATAGAAAAGAATAAGGATTTCGTTTTAGTTAAGAAATAATATTGATGTTTGGAATCAATAGGAGAAGTTAACGAGTATAAAATTAAATGTAGCATAGTAATACAAAAACTGCAACTGAATATCCATGGATTCACATCTTCCAGGCAATCCAAACAGTGGACAAGCATATTCCTTGTTTCTTATCAGATGCTATCCAAACAGCAGACACCCCTATCTAGGGACAAACCAATTCCAGGATAACCCAATTCCAGGAGAAGCCTATTCCCAGAATAGGCTTATCCCGGTACCCAAACGAGCCCCTAGATTATCCAGGCTTGCCTTGACTTTAGATGCCAAAAAGAAGCCTCATTAGTGACAGCTTCCAATTTGGAGTTTCTTTTCTTCATCTTGAAGTTCAGGTTTTGTTGGATGGGACTCAAGTTGTTCTTGTATCAACTTTAATCGATATTATAATTGCCTGATTGCAAGATGACCAAAACCAAAGGTCTTAAAGTTTCACTTTTTTAGGGCCTTTCTAATATTTTTAAAAACAATGCACAACCGTTTAATTTTTTCAACCCAACTTCTTTTGGCGATATCCTCATAGTCTCTTTGCTCGAACCACATGTTGAAAACTTAAAAGGTTTAGGACCCCAAATCTATAATTTGTTCTATTTGTAATTGTATGGAGTTCTAGTCCGAGATGAGGGTTCAAAGAAATTGATATGTAAGGCTTTACGATCAAATGGAAATTCAGGTCATCTTTTATTTGAACACAGAATCGGCCACCTTCAATTTTATCACAGTTTTCCACTATTCTATAGGGGGTCTTCTAATTTCATAGGGTTTTTTCCAAAATTTCTCTAGGAAACTCTACCTTAAGGATAGAATCACGGGTTTGTGTTTTTGGATAAAATTCCTAACTTCGTCCAATTGAATGGGGTCATTGAGGCCCCTTACGTTCCATGTGACAACACTTAGTTTTTTCTAGGAAAATATTTTGTATTAGAAGGATTAGGAAGCTTGGAGGATATGGTATAATTTGTTTGCTCTGTATTAAAACTTGGGGAGAGACTATGAGAGAAGGGTGAGGGATTGTACCTTTGAGGCTTCTCATGGTTGTTTGGAGTGTTGCAATGGCTCCCACTCGAAGTCAAATCTCCTTTTTAGTGTCCTAGGGATGAGCTGGATCATACGGGACATTTCTCGGGTTTTAATTTGCATTTCCACAGATTTTTAAGACTCATCTGGGGTGACTGCATTTGTTTGGGCCCTTTTTTGGCAATTTCTAATTGTGCGGACTTCTATGGATTACCAATTTTATCGAGGAAACACTTTATCGATTGGATCCAAGGAAGCACCAAAAAAACCTTTGATGAGGATGAATTGGATCCAAGTGGACGTGTACTGCGAGGATGCACTATCTCTATCTTGAGCAATGGACTGCGATGTAATTTGAGAGGAAGTGAGGGGCTTGACAAGCCTTTTTCCTTTGGAATGCTCTAGAATTCTATAAGAAGTAGGTGCACCTGCATTCCTTGATTATTTTAATTTGAATTTTCAACGAATGGCACCAAAATTTTCTCATTTCTAAAGAACCCAAAGTAGAAAATCTCATTAAAGTTGGACCTATCCATGTGATCCAATTGGTTTACTTCCCTGGAGAAAATCTTTCTTTCACGGGAAATTCGTACTTTCTCACCAAGTAAATCCGATCTTTCACAGGAAATTCCTACTTTGTAGTTGGAGAAATCCGATTTTCCAATGATCTGGTCATTTCTTTGTACAATTCCAGCCATTTTTCTACCCTTTGTATGGATTTGGTCCTTTTTTCTTCTTGTGTAGCTTTTCCTTTCATTTATTTTCTTTTTCTTGTTCTTTTCCTCGCCAATTCAATGGAGTCACAAAGCTTGTTGGTTGCTTCGCCACCATGAATAATTTTGCTCTTTTCTAGTTATTGATCTATTTCTATGTCTTGAAGTGACATGAATTTGTTTCAACTCAATTCTTTGATTGGACAATTTTTCCATTGTTTCATGAATGTTTTCTTTTCATGACTTTTCAAAGTTTGACTTCACCCCTTCTGTGTTCTTTTTTCTTCAGTCCTGGTTTTTGTTCGACACTGCAATTCAATGTGTCCAAGGTAGGCAGGTATTACAAAACTTTGGCTTTGGCACATCTTCGAAGACGATTTTCTTCAGGGAAAATCCCATGGCTTTCCGGCATTGATTTCAATAGCAATGGGCAAGCTCAAGCTTCGATCTACTTCTACAAGCACTCGAGCATAGAGGCTTGCTTTGTGCTCTCTTGTTGGTTGGTCCAAATTGATGGTATGCCCAATCGATCACCACTGCAATGGGTCCAATGATCCTAGGATGCCAAAAGTAGACTTGGAGTTAGGTAATCTGATCCAAAGTGAGGGATTGCTTCAGTTTTAATTCAGAAAGAGCACCTCCTATCCATCGTTCTAGCTTGCTAGACAAATAACATGGTCCTCGACCTAGACCATTTTTGAGGTCCTCCCGGTTATCAACTCTTATGATTAAGTGAATGTTTCCCCTTAGATCAGCCTTAAAACTTTTCTGTAATTCCAGATTGTATGCAGTCTCTTGATTGTGAAGTTCCATGGTGGACATGGACCATTGAAGTAGCCTATTAAGAAGGTTTTGAATCCATCCATTGCCTCATCAATGATTGCTGAGGGAGATGAAAAATTACCTTCCTTCATTTCTTTGCACAGGGGCAAAGGTGTATTGCTCAAATATAGGAAGTTTCCTCTCCCCAGAGAGCACATTTATAGTTGGTCAAGCTTGCTACCATTTCTTAAACTGCTTTCTAGTTGGCCCATGTAATTACATTCTCCATTGCTAATCTGCTTTCTTGTTGGCCCATGTGATTAGATTCTCTAAATCTCATTATATGGAGGTCCAAAGTGGATACAGATTTCACATGCCCACCAAATAAAGCATGTTTTCCACCACATCTGCATGGCACAATTCCCAGAGGTTCTAAGAAGTATAGAATAATCTCTTCTATGTGGTTTCGCACTCCTCAAACTCCAGCCTTTCCCAAAGCTTTCATGGAAATACCATCAAAATTTAAATTTGCACAGCCCGCTGTGGTTAACTCCATAATGCAGACCTCTTGCATTTGTTCTTTGCACCCCCAATAGTGGATTTCCACAGGTTGCTAAAATCTATTTCCCTACATCCCCAAACTCCTTTCTATATAAAGCCCATGAAGTTGCAACTTCAATGCTCTCGGTTACTAGTTCCATCCATGTCCTTTTGAACTTTTCCCTTGCCCTTTTAGAGCATTCTATTTGAACCAAATCGTACCTCCTAACCGGTGCTATATCACATAAGTCTACTTTCCCTCATCGCGTATTGAAGCCATACCTAAGTTCACTCAAATAATATTCATTCCCAATTCTATCATTTCTTGTCTTGCCACTCCTCCATCTCAACATCCTCATCTCAGGTACATTGATCCATTCCTTCCAAGCCATAAGTACCATAATGTGGCAACTATATTCAGTATCCATAGCAAAGCAGAGATGTACCATTGCTAAAACAAACCTTCCACAATTTGTCACATAACCCACTCAAATTTGACAGATTGAAAATAAGAAGCCCACACTTTATGAGCCACCTTGCAGTTAATGAAAAAGCATAACACTGATTCTTCATCATGCTTGCACATTATATATCTATTCAATATGGGAATCCCTATGTTCATAAAATGATCGATCATTAGGGCCCTGTCCCAAAGAGATACTTAAGTAAATGGTTGCATCTTCAATGGTGCTAGTACACACCGTGCTCTCCGAGAGATGGCTTCAGCTTCATTGATATTTGACGCACTTATCAAATTGCAGAACGATTTCAACGTGAAAACACCTTCGTGTTGCAGAGGGTTGAAACTTCAGGTAGTTCATGATCCACAAAATGTCTTCTAAAGCTCATATTCCAGATGTATTTTCTCCCATTTCCTCTTGGATTTAGCAAATTATGGCCTCTTCATCAAGGTCAGACGCCAAGATGAATAGATTTTAGGGTTGCGCTTCAAGTGTTGTATTATTTATCCACAAGTAATGCCATATCTAATCTTCCTACCTTTCCCCACTTTGTACCTGGAGTGTTTGATGAAGTTCTTCTGAGCTCACTGATCTCATGTCATGCTCCATAGGACCTGCTCAGTCTATTCTTTACCTTTGTGAACCAGCCAAGCTTGTCCATTCGATAACACCTTTATATTACCTTTCCCCGAAACTTTTCTTCGTGGTTCACAAATCTCAGCCATCACTGTCCCAATTTTTATCTTCCATTACAGCCTCATAGATCATCTTCTTTGCTTTATTTCCACTGTATACCTATCAAAAGAGACATCTCCCTCAAACTTAATACACGTGCTCAGTTCATTCTTAAGCATACAGATCAATCCTTAAAACATATTCTTAAACAACAGTTGACTTCAAAAATCTCTATTGCTTCAGTCATTTGTTAATATCTGCTTCTTTTCTAACCATTGCTTCCAGCTTTTTTTTTTTTCTTTTTGTGGTATACTTCTCTGTATTTATGTACCTTTGTGTATACCTCTATCACTTTCTACAAGGTGAAATATTTAAAAAAAAAAAAGAAGAAAAAGAAAAAAAAAAAAAAAAAAGAAAAGAAGACGAAATACAAACCTCTCCCAATTACTGGCCCATGAAAAGTGTAAGAACAAAAGCTTTCCTAGTAAAGATGATATCTAATACGCATATTCAGCTTCTCAACCACCCCTACTGATATTCAAAACAGACACGGCATGTGAAAGCATGCTTGACATTGAGTATTTGATAAGCATGATTCCACAAGCCAAAGCAAGAAGAATCCCCTTCCATTAAGAAGCCGAAAACTAGGTAAGCAAATATTCTCCCAACTGCCCTGTAATGTCACCCGTAACCCAAAAAAGATAACCACTAAACCCGCTCTCAATATGCACAAACTCCTCTTGACCCTAACAGTCAGTTTTTTTGCACAAATGGCATTCATGCTCCCAAGAAAAAACTCCTCAGCAAACTTTCCAACATTCCGCTACCCGAATAGGTCATGGTTCCTAAGCCCTTGATTGTAGCTTTGGTCCTCCATTACATCACAACACCTTGTTATTCTCCAATGTTCGCTGGCCATTCTATACCAACTTAGCCCAATGATTACCCCTCAACACATTGCTAAATCCATTGTTGAGAGGGGGCAAAACGAAATTAGTCCATTGGTTTCCACCACAAACTCCCATCATGTCACCAACATCTTCTCTTAAATGTGTTGCTTCCATCACATATGATACCTGAGCTTCTCTTCTTGGCTTTCAATAGAATCAAGCATACGAAGCCTTTCAAGATGACCATCATTAAGGAGAGAAGCTCACCAACACCATCCATCTCAACACAATATTGCTAAGCACAATCAATAGTGTGAAGTGTTTGGTTGACTATTAGAATAGTCTGAAGAGATGAAGGGCACTATGAGAAATTTTGCCGACAAGAATAGGGTTACATTGGAATATTTAAGGGCATAAAAAAAAAAGTGGGGAGAGGGGCTTTGCAATGTTAAAGGCAGTTATGGTTTTTCTTATTGTTTCTCTCCCTCGTTTATTTTTGCAACCACACCGCTCTTGTTTGTGCAAGGGAGAAAAAAGAGGACAGAGAGAGGAGAGGCTTTCTACAACATTAATGGCAGTTAGGTTTTTATTCTCTAGATTATTTCTCCTCCTTCTTCCTCTCTTTTTTTTTTTTTGTTTCTTTAAAGGGGCTTATGTACTTTTTTTTACGACTACAAATTTCCTTTCTAAAGAGGTCTTATGTTTTTAATTTCTTTCTTCTTCTTAAAGGTGATGGCACTAGGCGGGCACCTAGGCCCGCCTTGGGGCAGCCTAGGCAATCGCTTAGGCACATGGCCCCCCAAGGCAGCAAACCAGGCCCCTTCAGTTTGATGGGCTGCCTAGACAGCCTAGGTGGTCAAACTTTTTAACATTGTACCTACCTTTTCCCATTATCAACTTTAGTGTATTATTAGTTTCAAACATGGAACAGATCTCCAAAGAACTTGAACCACAACATAGACTAAATAAATCCTTTATAGCATTTAAAGCAACATGCTAGCTCTTAAGCCACAGATTTGAGACACCCAACCTCCTCATGAGTCCTTCTGCTTCACAATAATGTTATCTCACCCAAAACTGCATTGCCATCACGGTCTAGTAAACCATCACTGTTTCTCATAAAATAAAACTTAACCATAAAATTCCTGATAAAAGTAAACAATTGATTTAACGCACTCAAGCTAACCACCATCTTTCCTCCTTTTCATCATTTATCGTAGTAAAAATTTTCCAATAGAGTATATAAAGGGATTGCTATGTGCACCCCCATCAAAAACATAGACCTGAATACGAACAACATGGGCTGGCTAAATTCTCCATAGCAGAAATCTCCTAAACAAACTAACCCTCAGATGTTCCTTGAGCTAATTATAAAAATGATAAAAGAATAAGAAACAGTTTCAAAGAGAGATTTACAGAGAGGTATTTGGTGATAATTTTTCCATCATGAAATTTCTTGGATAATAAACAAACATCCACAATAACATATTAATCAGATATTGTTTGGCCAGTGAAAAGTAAGCAGGAAAAAAAGGGACAGAATAATAAAATCATGTTTGAATAACAAAAATAAATAAATAACAACTAGCAAAAAATTGATAGGATAACTAATCAGCAAGACAACTGGATTGATCAGATAGATGATGTCGCCAAGACATTTAAAGAAAATATTGCGACAAAAAAAATGAATGAACACAAGAAATCCATAAACAATAAGAAATGAAAAATAATACATGGCCAAACCTTGTCATCTTTCTCCTTCTCCTTTTCCTGCTCCATCTTCTTCTTCATCTTCTCTAATCTTTCGCTCTCCATTTTCTTCAATCCATGCCAAATACATCAATAAAAAAAAATGGGGTCAAATATAGCCAAAAGTCTCAGCAAATATTGCAAAAAAAATGATTCCCATCTAGAAAATTCAATCAAAACAACAGCGATCAAGGCTCCAAAAAAACAAGGAACATAATGATTTTCCCACTCCATTATCTTCAATAAAAAAAATACAACCAAAAAAAATCCAGGAATTGAGTCAAATGTAAACCATAATGAATCTTTATTTAACTATTTCCAAAAGAAAAAATCTTAGTAAATGTTACATAAAAAACATCAGATATAACTGTTGAGAAAAAATGAACAAGAAAATGGAAGAAAATACCTGGATATAAACCTTTTCAGCTGCTCTTTCTTCCTCACTGAGAAGCCTTCCCTTTCCATCGCTGAAGTAGCGGGGAACTCTAGAAGATCCTTCCATCGAACGGAGGTGGGGTAACTTGGAAATTAAGCTCCTGCACGCCATTACAGTCACTCTCTTGTTACAGCCGGTTCTCCAGTATTTATTGTGGGGCGATGCTCTCAAAACCGGGAGACAAAACCATATGAGGGTTTTGGAAACCAGATTAAATGCCAGAAGTGGGGACCCATTTGGTCATTTTCGCTAGAATGCACGAGAATCCTCCTTTGGCAGTGATTACCAGCCGCTAAAACATATAATAAAATAAAATGAAAAACCGCCCCGAAAACCCACGCATGGCCCCTACTATTTTTTATATCATATCACTAATGTAAAACCTTTTTTTCTTTATCCCAATTCCTAAGTAAAACAAATAACTTTTCTTTTTATGACAATACCCCTCCCTAAATTCGTATTTTCCTTTTATGTTTTATCCCTATAGAAACCAGTATGGTACAATGCCCGCACACATATTAATGAAGTTGGTCCAGCACAGTGTGTGCTAGACTGACTCCTAACCACTATTAAAATCGGTCAAGAACGACTTCATTATTTATAATAATGTCGGTCCAACACAATATGTGTTGGACTGGTTTAAATAAGAACTAGCCGGTTTGGCAGGCTGACAATGGGTTAGGCTTGAGCTAGGCTAATCTTGGCCCTAGCAGGCTGGACTAGCCCGGCCCTGGCCCTATTAGGGCAAGGGTGGACCAGATAATATTAAACAAAAACAATACAAAAAAAATGAAAAACTAAGGGTTGGGTTAGGCTGAACCAGGGCAGGCTTGTCTTGGCGTAGCCCAAGCGCTAATTTATTAAGGCCATGCCAACTAGGTTGGGTCGGCCCACCAGGCCCATTACAACTCCTAGTCCGGCATACATTATGACAGACCAGTTCCATTTTCATAATTATGTTGGTCAGAGACATAATTATAAGTGTTTGTGTATGAGGGAAGTCTCGATGGTAATCCCATGTTTGTAGCCAAAATGGGCAACAGGCTTTATCAAGTTGAAATGAAAAACAAAATTGCTTATGTATGGAACCATGTGAATGATTTATTACTTTAGTATTTAATATTAGGACATATAGGCAAATCAATGATAGAAAAGCTTATAAGAGAGAGTTGTCTTAAAACTATGGATGTGAATTTTCAAAAGGACTGCGAGGTTTACTGTCACAACCCCACCCCCTACCGTACTCGCTGGCCCCACAGAGGCCAAATCGGGCCTGCCACATGGACAATAGGGGTGTGGGGTCGCGACACTTACATACAAAGCAAAATGATTAAAAAATCCCATAAAAGGGTTGAAATGACTACTAACCTATTCAAAATGATACATAGCGATATATGTGGTCCCATGAGCATGTATCGGTTGGGTCTGATTTTTCGTCGTCCTGGGTCGGCCCAATATGGGTGACCTGGTTGGAGGAATCTTCTCTCGAACAATCACGACGCCCACGCGCCCGTATGTGCATGTGCATGTGGTGCAGATAGGAACTAGCACAAGAGAGATTTGCCCTCTTAGATCACTTAGAAAGCCCTTTAACTGTCCTTGCAGTAGGTTTAAATCCGGCTCTCTCGCTTCGCTACACAGCACTATAATCACACTTATCTATAGCTTTTGAGAGGTATCCATTGGCTTGTCTCCAATTAAATTAGAAAAGTTTGAGAGGCGGGGGGTTGTGTTTATGGGTTTAAGAGATTCAGAGAGAGATAAAAGAGAAAAGATGGTAGAAAACAAAGGTGGAATTTGACCTAAGGAAACAGACAGCCTTCCAACGTCACCTCTCCTAAAAGGTATTACCAGATGACAGATAAAAGGTATTCGACTTGGACTCAAAATACCCCGGAGCATTCAAGAGAATGGAGTCTTTGAGGGTTGAACCCCTCGCGAATCGTTTCTTGAAGAGCCTCCTAATGAGTAGCTGAGAAGAAGATGAATAACGATGAGTAAGAGATGCTATGAGGAAAGAATGAGAATATAAGTAAGATAATGCCTCTCAAAAGTTAGACATCTTGCTGACATCCCTCTCTAAGGAGGTAATCGAGAACGTCAAAAAGGTCCTTAGAATCTGACTGGAGTCTAGAGCACTCCTAAGGATTCTAGGAGTCATGAGTCCGAGAGAACAAGCCCAAGAGTATATGACCCTGAAGAGCCTCACAAGGGTAGTCCAAGCTAGAAAGGTAGGTAGAGTATAAGAAAAGTCAATCTATATGAGAAGAGAGAAAGAAATAAATACGTGAAAAGAGAGTGAAAGAAATGAAACAAAATACGTGAAAAGAGAGGGAAAGAGGATGAAGAGAGAATGAGGGGGAAGATAAGAAGGGTGAGAAGATAAAGAGAGTGAGAAAATGTGTATGGAGGGAGTATGTGATGAAATATGAGAGTGTGTATTATATAATGTGTTGAAGATAAAAGGTTAGAGAGAGAGAGTGTGTGTGTGTGTTTTTGTTTCTTTATAGTAGAGAAGAGGCTTAAAAGAAGGCCGAAGAGAAATTATGAGGGAGAAGTTAAAAATTTGACCTTGAATGTTGCACTTGCTAAATTGAGGGTTATCTTTTATAATTTATAATAAACATTTAAACCAAGAGAAAATGCTAATTTCAACAAAAGATTCATCTAGCATGAAACTACACATATCCATCCTGTTAATTAGCGAATCAATGGTTCAAACACATGTATGAGATGCCTACAACACGTAAATATATATTGTTAATTAGCAAATCAATGATTCAAACACATGCATGAACACATGTATGTATGAGTATAATGAGAGATTGAGATGCTCACAACATGTAAGTATAAATGTGTGCATGGAGAGAGAGAGATAGAATGATTCATGGGAGAGAAGGTGAGAAAGCGAGAGATAGAGAGAGAGAGGTAGAAAAATCAGGGAGGGAAAGCATAACGAGAGAGAGAGAGGAAGATGGGGATTTACGGTAAGGAAAGAGAGGGGGGAAACGTGGCCTGCGGCTTCAAAGCACAAGTCCGAGAGAAAACGAAAGATGAGGGAGAGAGATTTGTGGTGAAGGGAGAGAGAGGGTGAGTGATTTGGAGAGAGAGTGAAAGATAAGAGAGAGAATGACGGTCAGAGAGAGAGTACGTTTTGGAGAGAGAAAATAGGAGGGTGATGAGGGAGAGAGAGGTTGGGAGAGAAAAATAAAGCATGAGAGAGAGTGAACGGTGAAAGAGAGTGGCAAGAAAGAAATTTGTGAGAGAGAGGGGATAAGATTTGGAGAGAGAAAGTGAGAGATTTATGGAAGAGAGATAAATGTGTGGGAGAGAAGGAAAGATGCGTGAGGGAGAGAGAGAGACAGAGGAATGAGTGAGGGAGAGGAAGAGAGAGGAACAAGTGATTTGGGGAGGGAGAGAGGAACGAGTGATTTGGGGAGAGAAAGAGAGAGTAAGATGAGGGAGAGAGAAAACAGATGGTAGTGACTCTACTGCTGCCCGTGGCAATGGAAAGAGAGAGAGAGAGAGAGAGAGAGAGAGGTGAGAGATATGAATAGAGAGAGAGTAAGTAAAGAAGAGTGATGAGAGTAGTTTGGGGAGAGAGACGACAAGTATTACA
>NW_006499973.1:3749279-3759707 GCF_000471905.2 Amborella trichopoda | reverse complement strand
AGAGAGAGAGAGAGAGAGGGTGAGAGATATTGAAATAGAGAGAGAGGATTAAAGAAAGAGTGATGAGAGATTTTGGGGGAGAGAGACGACAAAGATTTACATGAGAAAGAGAGATTCAGAGAGAGAAAGAAAGAAAAGAAAAAGAGAGATAAAAAAGAAAAAAATAGAGAGAGAAAGAAGAGAGAAAAGAGAAGAGAAAAGGGGAGAGAAAAAAGATCGACTACCTAGGCTTGAAAGATGGCTTGGGTCAGGGGGCTAAGTGTACCCTTGATGATCCCTTGAATGCTCTTGAAGGTGGGCTCGAAGCTTAAGATGGAAGGCTAGGGTCTAGGTTTGGGTGTCAGTGAGCCTAGGTGGGTTAGGGTGGATAAGAAGTATGGTGTATGAAGGCTTAAGTGACTAAGGAGTATGGTGTATAGAATGGTGACCATGGATTTAAGTGAGTATGGTGTATGGAATAGTGACCATGGGCTGAAGTGAGTATGGTGTATGGAATGATGACCATGGGTTGAAGTGAGTATGGTGTATGAAATGGTCTAGGGTATGGGTGGTGTATGGTTGTAGGACTGGTGTATGGGAGTCAAGGGGTGGAGAGTATGGTATATGGGAGAGGGGTATGGGTAAAGTATTATCTCTCATCTCTCTCAAGGGTCAAGGGTTTTCCACCAAGCTTAAAAGGAGACTTTCTCTCTCTTAATTTCCCTCACTTTACTCAATTTTTGCCAAACTTTTCAAGCCCCTTTACACAATGAGGTTACATCTATTTATAAGCATCCACCAAAACATAGGTGGATGCTAAAAAATAAACCAAATTTACCAAAAATAGCATTCTTGAATTAAAATGTATTTTCATACTAATGAAAACGGACCAAAATATCCCTTCCCACAATACAAGAGATGACCAATTGGTCCCCTTTAAAGAAGGCCTAAGCCATGGATACCATCTGGGGGCAATTTGGGGCTTTTCGGTGGTCGTTCGAACAATCCGTCACAGTATAAATGATACTCGATTTATTGTGGTCATTTTGATATACATTTCAATACCCAAATCGTACTTTTTGACGACAATAAAAATTCCGGCCACTTTGAAGAACATATAAACTTTCAATTATTTGTGTAGACCAATCCGTCGTGTTTCTAACAAATTTCTTCATCACAACTTGGATAGGATCGCATCATGATCATTTTGTGACAAAAATCGTTAAAATTGATCATCATTTGAACTTGTTCCCAATTGGAAAGTCACCAGAAAATGGAATTTCGGCGGCCACAAAATGTGTCATTTTCATTTTTAAATAGTGCTCAATTTGGCCCTTCATCTCCCTTGAATTTTACCTCATATTGTTCGTCTTCATCCCACGATTGCAACACATTCATTTTCATGACAATCCGATGTTATGCCCACTTAACCAAACACCATTTTCTCTTTTCAAACCATTCAATTCGAGTCAAACTTCTCTCCATGAATTCTCGTCATCTGCTCATCATCTCTGGAAAAATTTTATATCAAAATGTGTGCGTCATCGAGACAAACCTTGCCCTAAAATTTGAGCTCGATCGGGTCCAGGATGAAGGAGATATGACCATTCAAAAATCAATCCTGAGCTCAAAATAGAAACTGGTTCCCTACAGCCTCACCAGAAATAGTGTAAAACCTAACTATTATAGCTAAGTTAGGCCTAGGGGGTCTAGAAGTGTCCAAACGGGCCGAAATTTGGTATACAGGGGTTTTCGGACGTTCCAAATCAAATGGTTATGGTATGATATTCATCCGGAACCCGAAAAATGGGGCTATATTTATGAAGTATTTTTTAAGATGATAAGAGCTGAATTTTTTAATGGAGCTCGATCAGACATATCTTAAACTTGTTGGATTAGGTTGAAATTTGACAAGGATTCTTAATGTACCACAAGCCATCCTCCTACAAATTTTGGGGTCATTCTACCATCTTTCAAAACACGACTTTATTTGATATGTGCTTCCATAGTTCGCAAGCATTTTTGGTATGACGGGACCAGGTCGTGACTAGTTCATTCCTTATTCGTTTTGGGGGCTAAGTCAGTAAAAAATACCCTATAACAGGTATATAATTACATTCATTGACGATCACTCCTGATATGGATATACTTACCTCCTCCAATATAAAAGTAAAGCTCTAAAAACGTTTATGGAGTATAAGGCCGAGGTTGAGAATCAAGTAGGGTCCAAAATCAAGAACCTTAAGTCAGACTGGAGTGGTGAGTATACATCCCATGTTTTCCATGATTATTGTGTACAAAATGGTATCATACACCAACCTTATTCACTCAAACAAAATGGAATTGTCGAAAGAAGTAATAAGAGATTAATTGAAATGATTCAGAGTATGATGGGAACCGCCAAACTTGGAATTGAATCCTAACCAGACTCTCAGTAAGGCGGTTGCATCACCTCATTACCAAATTTATATGAGACATACACCTTCCATTAAGCACTTCAAAGTTTGGGATTGTTTAGCCCCTGTTTTGATTCCTTCTCAAAATAGAACCAAACCTAAGCCTAAACCTATCAAATGTGTTTTCATAGGTTATCCACACATAGTAAAGGTTACCGGTTTTATGACCATTGGCAAGTGATTGAAAGTTGATGCACATTTCTATGAGTATAAAGTTTTTGAAGGAATGACGAGTTATAAACAAGTAGATATTTATGAAATGGAGGACAAACAAGAAGAAAGTTCTACCAAACCCTTGAACCTACCTAGACGAAGTCAAAGAATGAGAAGACCACCTGAGTTTTCCACATACCTTGGAGAAGTCTATGAGAGAATACATGGTGAATTCGGGGGTCGTTTGGGTGCATAGAAATATATTGTCTGGGAAATATATTACTTTCCTAAAACATTATTGCCATCATACATTACATACAAATAGATTGTTACTATTTGGATCGATTTCAAATGCAACATTGGAAATACATTGCTATTGTTTGGCTATGTTTGGAAGAAATATGAGGAATGCATTACCTACATTTTGGCTAGAAAATATTACTTTAATTTTATTTATAATAATGTGGTTTTTTTGTAACTTTTTTTTTTAAGGATAAAATATCAATTAAAACTACTTGATTTTCTAACATGTGAAGGTAATATCAACATGGGTTAATTTTATCCCTCTTCTATGTCATCATCACCACTTACTAATAGCGTCACCAATTTCCCACTCATGCCAAGACTTGTTACACAAAAAGTCAATGTCATTCCAATAAAATGATGAACTTGCTTATAAACTATTGCTACTTTTTTTTTATCACAAAATTCCAATTTCTTTCATGGCTACATCTATTGACTCCACAGTATCAGTTATGGATTTCTTTTTCTTCCTCGGTTGTATGACCGATGTTGATTTCTCTTAGAGATTGGTGGGCATTCTATTTGTACTTGATTGTCGAATAAGAACCCTACACAAATTTTCACCCAAATTTACACACCAAACCTTATATGGTACAAGCAATTTACAACAAACACATTTTACTATTCGAGAATATATATAAGAGCACACACACATTTTACCATTCCGTGCCATAATCCCATATGAGAGACTATAAGAAGTCGTTTAAATGAGTTTTGGCATTGTACAAAAAGGAAGTTCTGATGGATTTTATCCCTCTCATCTATTTCTTTCTAAGCCTATACTTCAAAGAGGAAAACACTGAATAACCACACTAGGAATCACTTGATATGGGCATAACAGAGTGGGAAACAAAGGTTTTTTTTTAGAGGGTTTCATGTTCACCACCTCTTGCAAAAGTGGCAGTCTCTAAACAAGGCGAGTATATTCGGGCTTTAGTTTATTGAATGATGAATATTATCTAGACATTTATGCCATCCCTATGCCCATCGATTACTGAGGCGAACTCCCTTAGCATTGTTAGCTGGACATTATGTGGGTGGGTGCACCATGAATCTGACTAGTAGGTTATTCAATCCAACTTAATTCACTATGCAAAAAATTTGTGTTCCCGTATTGAAAAATAAACATCACTAGAATGCAGAGATGGTAGGGATGCATTAATTATACTTAAAATGCAAAACTATGCAAAAATTTTGTGTTCCCATATTGAAAAATAAACATCACTAGAATGCAGAGATGGTAGGGATGCATTAATTATACTTAAAATGCAACGAGAGAGAGAGAACTACATTGGTTTAGAGAAAGAGCAATGGCAAGGATGCATATCTGAGAGAGATAGAAAAAGAGAGGATTAAGGTTTAAAGAGAGAGATACGAGAGAAAACCATAGAAAAAAGTACACAGAGAGAGAGAGATAAAGAGAGAACCATAAAAAACATTGTAGAGAGAAAGGAGAGGGCTTAAAGGCAGAGGGGATAGGGCTTACCAGGGAAGAGAGAGAGGAAAGAGAGAGAGAGAATGGTTGAGACGACTCTGCTATGGTTTCGAGGGCTCTACAAACTTTCTTTTGTGCTTTGTGCTTTGTGTTTTGGCTGCGAAGGTGGGTTTCTCCTGTGCCTTTGTGTTTTGGTTGCATACATGGGTTTTCTCATGTGCGATGTGTTTTGGATGTAGAGAGAAGTTTTAAGCGGACCTCAATTTTATGAGGTCTATTTTATATTTTGGGCGAGTCCGGTGGGGAGTAAGATTACCCGTCAAGCGTTGTAATCTATTTTTCAGCCCTTCGATCATTAAATGGATTACATGTTTTTTAGGGAAATCTTAGGTCATTTATATCATTTCCCGCTTGTTATAAGATACCCAAATGCTATAAATATTACATTGCCTTATAATCTATTTCCCTATAATAGATTTCAAGGTACCCAAACGGCCCCTCGATCATGAACCCGTTATATACCAAAAAGCTATTAATTGTCCCAAAAGAAATAATACAAGGAGGCTATGGATGATGAAATGAAATCCATTGAGAAAAATCGAGTATGAGATCTTGTTCCACTACCACCTAATAGAAGAGCCATATGATGTAAGTGGGTTATCAAAAGGAAAATGAACTTAAAAGGATAATTGGAGAAGTTCAAGGATAGATTGGTAGCCAAGGGTTTCACTTAAAAAGAATGTCAAGATACCTTCTCACCGGTTCTTAAGATGGGCACCATTAGGATTGTACTTGCCATAACAGCCCACCTAGACCTTGAGCTTCATGAAATGGATGTCGAAACCACCTTTCTTAATAGGGATATAGAAGAAGAGATTTATATGATACAATCTTATGGTTATGTGGTGAAAGGGAAAAAGAAATATGTGTGTAAACTTATCACGTCCTTATATAGCTTGACAAACTTTAAGGAGGTGGTTCATATAGTTTCACCAGACCTTGGTTAATAATGGGTTTAAACCTAACGAGGAGGACAATTGCAGTTATTTTAAAGTGAGTGGGTTTGACATCATTTTCTTGACCTTATATGTGGATGATATTCTTTTGGTTATTAACTCATTAAATCTAATAAGGGAAACAAAGTCCTTGTTATCATATATCTTCGATATGAAAGACTTGAGCGAAGCATCATTTGTGTTGGGAGTAAATAGAATAATAGATAGATCAACCCGGATACTTCAATTATCTCAAGCCACCTATTTTAAGAAGATACTTGAAAAGTTTAATATGAGTGAATACAATTCTATTAACACACATGTTGATAAAAGAACTAAGCTAAGCTTAAGCACGTGTCCAAAAAGTGATGATAAAAAATAATAATGGAAGGCATACCATATAGAAGGGTCCTAGGGTCTCTCATGTATGTGTTAATAGGAATTAGGCTCAACTTAGCTTTTGCACAAAGCTTAATTGGAAGATTTCAAAGTAATCCCAGAATAGAACATTGGAAATCCATTAAGAGAATACCAAGATACTTGAAAAGAACTTGTAATTATGCTGTTACTTATGGGATATTGATAATCTTAATGTTTTGGCTTATTATGATGCAGTTTTCAAGAAGATCCAGATGAACTAAAATCAGTTCTGGGCTATTCATGTATAGTGGTAGTGCTCTTTCTTAGTTGTCTAAGAAGTGAAACTTAGTTGCCTTATCTACCATGGAATCCAAATTTATAGCTTGTTGTATGGCGGGTAATGAGGCTTCATGTATTAAGAAATTTATTAGTAATCTAAGGTATCCGCCTTTGAGATGTGAGATCATAAGGATAATGTGTGACCACTAAGCGGTAATATATAATGTTAAAGAGTCGAGGTTTCATAGTAAGTCTAAGCATATAAATGCTATGTCCTATTATATAAGAGATGAGATAGAGAATGACGAGATGGATGTGAAATATATACCCACTGAGGTCCCCTATGACCAAAAGCTTAGTTTATAATGTGTTTGTGAAACATGTATATGGAATGTGACTAAGAAAAGTTGTATTTGTTTGTTTACATTTGCATATGCATTGTGGATCATTATGGATTGGATATGGGTAATGTTTATGTATCATTTGATATGATGTGATTATATGATTATGTATTTAAGATTTCAAAATGCCAAGTAGGAGAATGTTGGAATTATGTCTTTTCAAGGCCTTAATATTCCGACATTTAAATAACTTTTAACTTCATAAGAGTAAAAGAGTGACATGGCCTTAAGATCTTGGCGTGGTGCATTGGGACCAAGAGTCATGGAATCCTGGGAGAGTCATGAAGTGGATTTGTATGCACAAAAGGTACTAAAAGAGTTGAGGCTTACCTCTATATCAAAGTCGATTATTATATTTGAGACTCATGACTGGGTGATGGGCCATGCCTATGTGTTTTATGTGATTAATGATATAAGCTCAATGATAAAATAGCCACGTATGGCAATGTTATTGGCCAACATAAGGCATTGACCTAAATTACTGACTATTAAAACCCTCTCGTAGCATGTGCATAAATAATCGTAATGCATGGAAAGCCACTCTTTCAAGGATCCACTGGCAAGAGGTATGCACATATGCTAAGAAAGGAACTCTGGCACCATGTGTGTGCATGTCCTCTAGGGGGTGCACTTGAAATTCATTAGTACTTGAGGATACAAGGTCACTTATTGATTTGACTTTGATAAGCTATATCATAAGCACCTGATTATATATTTGGGGTTAGAATTTTGTTGGGTCATACCGAGATGGTGGTTTTGGATTATGGGCCTAGTCGAGTAGAGTGCTTTGATTCTTAATTCAACTCCATATGATGATAATTTTCCTTAAAAATGTTTTTAAACAATGTTTAAATTATTTATTTTAATCAAAATGATTAAAATGATTTTTGTGGATTTTTAGAAATTGTTTTAGCAAAACAATGTTTTTTATAATTATGTTTATAGTAATGAGAAATAAGGATAGTCCTCAGGACTCACACGGAACACCTAAATGGTCAATGGTGTCCACGTGGAGCCATAGAGAGTCCCAAGTCAGCCCCACGTGGAGATGATGTGGGGGTGATGTTAACCCTCATGGGAACCCCTTTATCCTTTGTGATTTTGTTGTGTTTATGAGATGGGCATTTAAATGTACGATTTTATAAATTTGAACAATTAATTTGAGCACATGTTAAAAGTGAAAAGAAAATGGTTTGTACACATATGTGAGCCTTCTAGAATGGGCATAGGGTTTGATGTTTTAACTTATACCCTAAAGGTATGTGGTAATTGTGTAATTAACCAACTAGCTTATATGACCCACATATTCTTACAAAATGGAGGTGAAGTTTCAAATTTGATTTTTGCTAGAATGTTTCAAAATTACCTTAAAGGTATGTCATCCAACTTGGTTTTGAGTTTAATTATTTAAAAAGAGTAATGATAATTCCATACAAGGAAATTTGGAGTGAATTATAGTTTTAAAAATGAGGATAAACATGTTTAAATCCATACCACCCATCTTGATAATATGATGGTGGATGCTGGACTAGGATCAAGCATTTATTTGTATGGCTAATGACATGAAGAACCTAGATTCATTTATAAAGAAGCATATATACACTTGGTGGTTAGAAGCTTATAAATACCCACTTAACTCATTCATTCTCACTTCACTTGAGTTCTTTCTCTCTCTCTATCTCTTTGTGTCTCTAAATGACACGCGTCTCACACTCTCTCTAGCCCTCTTTGTATGGTATGCCTAAGCCATCTCTTCTATCTTTCTCTCTCTTCCACGAGGTTAAAGTGAGTGTTCAAGTCTAAGTGAGAGAAAGCTCATTGATGACTTCATTGATGATTAATTTGAGCTTAATCAAAGCCATAAATGATCTAGTTATCAAGGCTTTCTTTAACTGAGTAATATCTTTATCATTTTCCCATTGATTTTAAAGTTTATTCCTACTGCAAAATCCCAATTATAATGAAGTTCCACCATCTCTTTGATTCTTGATTCATGAATTATTGATATTCTTTTCTCCATATAGTTGAGGGGATCGTCCATGCATGAATTAATCTTGTTTTAATGAGCTTTTCTTTGGGAATTTAGGAGATTAATTGACTGATTTTTTTTTAAGTTTTTCACATCAAAATCGGTCAATTAAATCTCACATTTGATGGATCAACTTGTTGATTTCATAAAGGGAGACTATGACGAATTTTCTTCTTGCCATATGTGTCGTTTTTTAAACCAGTTTTGTCATCTAGTTTCTTAATTTCTCCCACAAGCTCCACTTGTCGGTTTGATCTTTTGATCTCTATAAATCCTTCCATATTTCAAGTATATATCAATAGATGTTTGACTTCCCACTTTTGATATGATGAATTGGGCTAAGAATATGAGATATGTTATCACACGTCACTCTATAGCACATAACTAAGACCTAGGGCCGTGAATTGGGTACCCACTAGCTCCGATTGGCTTCCCATGGACATACCGCATTATTGACTTAAGGATTTGTATGTTATAATAATAGGGATCATGTTTTCTTGAGTTTTATAAAGTCATTTGATGTATAATTTTGCATTATAAATTTATACGGTGATGAATTTCTAAAAGCACCTCATACTTGTCAAATTGTTGATCTTCTTGTGCAGTTTCGATTTGTGTTGGACAAGGAACCTTAATTGAGCTGTATCCTCTAACTTTTGTGTATATAAGAAGTGTTTTATCTATTGTAACTACCATCATGTTGTTGTAATTGAAGGTTATAAGGTCAATTGTATTATGTTATGCAAGGTTTTGAGTTGTATTGTCTTGTATTTGTCATAGAGTTCAAGTGCAAGTTTATGTCATTTGGTCTCTATACACTCTCAATACTAAGATAATACATATGACATATGAATCCCAAAAATATAATATAAAAAATTATAATACTACAGTAAACTATAATTATAAATTATATGATTGTAATTGCATTTGTTTTCTATAGATTATACTAGTCTTATGCATGTGCATTGCAAGCGATAATGATATATTTATAATTGAATAATTTTCCATTCGTGAGATAGAATTTTCAAAAGGCATTGAATGAGACAGCGCAAATTTGATTAATCCAAATTGAACTTATAATCAAATTCCTTGATATCATTATATATATAAATTATAGGCATACACCATACATGTGCATGCATGGGCTTGCATGGACATGCACAAAAAACATAAAGAAAGAAGTAAAAAGAAAAGAATTTTACAATGATTTAGTGCATAAAAAAAAAATGGTGGGTTCAGATAAAATATAGGAGGGCATCACATTGGCTAGAGGGATAATAAAAGAGAAAAAAATCACTTCTTAAAATGGTAGAATGATAGAGAAAGTGAGATTAATTGGAAATTCTTACCTGTATGAAAAAGCACGTTAGATATTGGATTCTATATTCTAAATGATTTATCTAGCCTAATAAATTGAGTCCCTAGGAGAGGTTCACATTTTGGGATGATTGTATAGTTCTATGCATCTAGATATCAAGGAAACATTAGTCTAGCAATAGCATCATATTCATTTTTAAGGCATGAACAAATAAGTGTCTCATTCTCATATAGAGCAATGTTTTCTTCTGTGTTAATAATGTCTTCTTCTGTGTTATCTAAATGAAATATACATTCAAGAACTTTATCAATCTTTCTCCCCTGGATATCTCTCTTTTAACCCTATAATTCTCAAAGGATAATCTAATCACATGAATATGTCATCAAATCATCCAAACAACAAACAATATTAAAAGCAAATGGTAAACAACGTGCCTATATATACATCAAAACATATGATCGAAATCGACATGAAGAGTGTAACCGACTTTATCATGTGCATAACAAAGTATACAGTTTTCGAGAGAGAGTAAAATAGTGAGAGAGAGAGAGAGAGAGAGAGAGAGAGAGAGGAGAGCATATAGTAGAGTAGGGACGGTACGTACTAATTAAACTACTATTACTCTACTAACTACTGTCTACTTCTTCTTCGTTTAACGTAACGTAACTTAAAGTAAGTCGCGTCGAGAGAGAGAGAGAGAGAGAGAGAGAGAGAGAGACG
>NW_006499973.1:3704255-3741248 GCF_000471905.2 Amborella trichopoda | reverse complement strand
ATGTAGTGGTTGATATAGGCTATTTTTATCTATAATGTTGCTTAAATAAATTATTTTTCCTTGTAGGAATTAAAATATTTTTGTCAATAGAAGTATTTTGCATTAACAACAAATATAAATTCATGAATTATCCCTACATATTATCACTACACATGGTGATTATTTTTTATGTTGAACTGTCAAGTTAATTTTTAACCTTTTATATTTTAAAGTTGAACTATGGCAAGATCTGCGGAAGACCCTGCATGGCAATATGTGGTCAGACTTGATCCCAACAAAAAAGATAAAATTATTTGTAATTACTGCAAAAGAGTGATAAGTAGTGGGGTACATATGTTCAAGCAACACTTGGTAGGGGTTAAGGGGGATGTTTCTGCATGCAATAGTGTCCCTAATAATGTAAGAAAGCAGATGACGACATTTCTCAAAGCTACCAAAGGTAAAAAAATTGCAAAGCAGAGGATGGATAAGGGATAGCTAGTTTATATACGTCATAATGCGGGAATGATCCAGAAGAGCAATATAATAAAGACTTGGAGATGGGCACATGAAACATACCAGAGGGAATGCGGGTTTAGAATGCCTAGTGGTTATGACATGGGCATGCATGGTGGGCCTAGCTCAGACATGCATGGCAAGTCCAGCTCGAGCATGTATGGCTGGTCCAGCTCAAATATGTATGGAGGGGTTGGTGGCAATATGTATCAAGAGGAATCAAACGTTGAAAAAATTGTTTCTAGCTTACATAGGAGCGCCAGTATTGCAGGTCATGGTCGTATAGACCCATTTATTTCAAAGCTTAAGTCAGAACAGATGACCCTCAAAGGCATGATGAAAGGTACGAGAAACATGTTGGACAGATATATAGGAAAATGGTTCTACGATAAAGGGATCCCCTTTGATGCAGTCAATAGCCCATATTTTTCACCTATGGTCAACGCAATCTAGAGAGCCGAGCTGGGGGTAAAAACCCCTACGGCATATGAGCTCAGTGGGTCAATATTGGATGAAGAGGTAGAGGAAGTTAGAAAGTGGATTGAAGAGTATAAGCAGAGTTGGCCAAGAACAGGCATTACTCTCATGAGTGATGGTTAGTTGAATAAAGTTAGCAAAAAGGAGTTTGTAAACTTCTTGGCCTATTCCCCAAAACGTACAGCTTTTTTGTCTAGCAAAGACGTATTAGGGACGAAAAAAGATGCAAACTTCTACGTACGACTATATGATCAGATAGTGGAGGAGGTGGGAGATAAGCATGTAGTCCAGTTTATTACAGACAATGTGCGTGCATGTATTTCTGCGGGCAGCAAGTTGATGGATAAGAGGAAGCATCTAGTATGGACCCCATGTGCTGCACACAACATCAATTTGATGTTAGAGGAGATTAGTGAGGCCACTGCAGGTAAATATATATTTATATCATTAGAATATTTCATTGTAAATTATTTTTTTGTGAAATTTTAAATGACATTTCTCTATTTATATATTTTCCAAGTTACTACTTCAACCCAAAATTTTTCTATTTGACACCTGAACATCCCCACAAGATTATGGAAGGGGTCAGATACAATATTGTCAGGTTGAAGAGAAGCCATTGAAACCAGGTAGCAGCAATATAAGAGGTATTATTTAATATTTCGGTAAGAACTTGATTGAGTTGTTATATTTGTGAGGAATAATGCACTAAAACGAAATATTTTGTTTTAGCTTGCTATGTATAGGGATGCTATAGGATCCTTCGGAACTAGACTTGTCAGGAATTCTAGAACTAAGATGAATCCATGTTATCCCCTAACTAATATTTTGTTCATTCATATATTTAATCTTATGAATTGTTCTTGCCCTTACAATGCTTTTTACATTTTAATCCAGCTGAATGGTGGGAGATAGATGGTAGTGATGCACCTCACCTAAAGAGGATAGCAATCAAGGTGCTCTCCCAAATATGTTCTGCTACTGGCTGTGCGCGACACTAAAGTACTTTCCAATAGTTACACACTACTAGAAGAAATCAACTCGCTTCGGAGAAGCTTCATAAACTAGTCTACGTTAATTACAACTTAAACCTCCGAGAGCGACAAATAAGAAAGAAGCTTGAAGACTATGGGCCGATAGACTCGGACACAATATTTGTCACAGACACAGCAGAACAATGGGTAGTAGAAGAAGAGGAGCCAGTGTTGCAGAAGAAAGCGTTCCTTGAGGCTATCGACGAGGAAGATCTTGAAGAAGGCGATGAGTAGCATGAAAGAGGAAGCAGCCCGCCAACATATCCACAATTTGTCGGAGATGTCGATTATATTGCACCTAATGAGGGAAAATGAGAGAGATGATGATTCTGAGGTTACCCAATCCCAGCCAAATTATTCACATATTGAGTCCCAACAATAAGAGAGTAGGGATGAGCACGATAGTATAGGTGAACATGAAGGATGGACAAGCTTCGAGGATTTTAAATTAGGACCACAACAAAACACTAACACTCAGGGATTTGGGTATAGTCAGGTGCCTACTAATTTGGATGATTTATTTTTAGATCGAGTCAATGAATTGTCACGTAAATTCAATTAATGGCACCAGCGTGACCAAGATGAAGAACGACGTCGTCTGTCATTTTATTTTTAGATCGTATGTTACGAATTGTATGCTTTATTGTAGTTCATATATGATGATATACTTAATCCATGATAATTCTATGTTTATCCTTTTGTGTGATGTAAATTAAATGGTAAATAGTAGTTCATGCAGGGAAAGAACATATCAATATTCGCATATTCATGTAAAGAAATGAAAATTCTTAATGGAGTACCCTCATTTCTTATTGAATTCCTAAAATAATGAATTTTAATATTTTTTTCGGATTTTTTTTAAGGTTTAATCTTATCGATTCAGCCGATTCCTGATCCGGATCGCCGATTCACCGATTCAGATGGGTTTTTGAGATGCTCGATCCGGGTCACCGATCCACTTTTTAAACCACTGCTTAACTAAAGTTTCTTTATTTTATTAAAATCATCACGTTTTACTTTTTCTACCCCTTCCATTATTCCATCTTACTCCTTCCCTTCATTTTATTTTATCCCCTTCAATTTATTTTCCCTTATTCCATTTATTTTGCCTCACTCTTTTTATCTCACCATACTTTACTCTATTCCATCCATTTATTTTATTTTAATTATCTTATCTTATTTTATTTTCTTCCATCCCTTTTATTTTATTTTACTTCACTTCATTTTATTTATCCCACTTCACTTCATGTTAGTTCAATTTATTTAGTTCCATTTTTCTAATTGAATTTTATTTTAATTCATCTATTTTATTTTTCATCTCATTCTCCATCACCTTTATCTCACCATCACTCTTATTTTCATTTTCGTCTCCCTCGTTCTCTCAATCTTCTATTTGACTAGAGGGTTGGCTGAGCCTTGTGCTCGTACGAGTCTTGTCGTCAAGCAGTATTGCCGTTGCGCCGGTCTGAGTTACCGTGCCCGTCTTGCTGCCACGACAAATTAGCCTTTGCACTAGACTGGTCGATGTTGATCTTGTTTTCGAGTAGTATTGGCGTCGTGCCAGTCTGAGTTACCATGTCCATCTTGCTACCCCTTCTAGTCAGTTATCGCACTAGTCTTTCCACCGTGCCGGACTAGCCGACATAACAGTCTTGTCGTCAAGCAGTATTGTCGTCGCGTCGGTCTGAGTTAAAGTGCCCATCTTACTGCCACACCAAAGCAACCATCGTGCCAATCTTGCCACTGTACCAGCCGAGCCGCCTAGTCAAACTTCTTCTCTCACTTTTACTTCGCCCTGTAACAAGGTGGGGGACCTACACCCCACTTGTCTATACTTCTAATGTGTGTATGTGTGTTTGCAGGAAAAGAGAAACAGATCAAGGGAGGCGATTCCAAATCAGCCATAAGCCAGGGGGCTTTCCAACATGATCTAAGAGGGCGCCCATGCAAGCTAGTTCAAGTGTGTCATGGACCCACGTGAGGTAAGTTCTGCATCACGACCCTAATTCCTCTCTCATCGGTTGGTATACCTGCCCTTGTTCTTGAGCAAAGTTCCCAAAAGAGCGATCTCAAGTCCTGGGTTCCCTTGAAACCTGATATACGTGCCGCCAGATCATCTAGATTCCGAGGGTGAGATCGCTGCACCTAACCAGCTTGGCGACTCCACTGGGAACTTATTTCCCTTTCGTCAGTTTGCTCTTGTTTGATAAGTATCACCTTTTACTTTCTGCATTACATTCTATGGCATCTGGGTTATTCAACCCGTTCATCCGAGTCGGGGATTTTCTCATCCCTGCAGTTGTGATCATCCTAAGGAAGCGAACTGCTCATGCTTCCTTCCCTACACTCCTTCTGAGTTAAGACTCATAGTCCGGCTCCCAAGTTCTTTCATGGGTTGGTGCGAGAAGGGACTTAAAGGTCCCTATCTCCCCTCTTCCTCACCTTGGTGTAACCTCCACCGAGGCCCATTGCATTGGTAGCACATCAGCTACTGCACACAACACACACCCTGCTACTGGCAAGTCCCTTGCCGGTCATATTGCTAGGGCACGTCGAAAGACTGCCCTGATCGCTTTTGCGAAAGGAAAGCAGGTTGCCATCGCCCCTGAGGGTCGCCGTAAGGCAATCCCCCATACTCCTTCACCACTCCGAACCTCTATATTTAGAGGCTCGACACACTGAGGTGGAGACCCTCCGACTTCCACCTCTCACACACACCTAAAGGCTCGTGGTCCATCCACTCAAGCCAAACCTCGGGGCAACGTTCATGCTGCCTCGAGCTCACGTCTAGGGCTAGGCCTTCTTGGGCCAAACGTCGTACATGCCATGCATTTGCATCCCACAGCTCGGGGCAGCGTTAGTTTTGATGTCAGCTCGAGCATACGAGGGCCGACTGCTCTATCCTCCATCTCACCACACACAGCTTCACCCTGTGAGAGATGAGCTCCTGCTTGGTCCCTCACAGACACAAGGTTGTGGGTCTCGGCCGCCTAATGTCAAACCAGTTGACCGAGCCTGGGTTGACCCCCAAGTCACCTGGACGGCTTACCCTAAAGGTGCACATGCACCGACTTCGCAGGTACCTCTCCGATCCCCACTCAGGAGGAGTCATGAACCAGTTCTTTCTTCTATCACTCTCCCTTCACCAGAAAAGCACCTCGAGATTTGGTACTCAAAGGTTTTCCCTAATAGTACCATCTTTAGTCAGCCACCTCAGGTTAGGCATGCACCCTGGTCTCACAAGGGAATTCGGGGCAACGACATGATGTCAAACAGAAACTTGCAGCCTCCAAGGTAGCGACCTAGGTCCCTCTGTCCTTCGACCCCACTCTCTGCTCTAGCTAATGGACACAACCCTGACATGCTCTAGAAAAGCGGGGCAGTCCAAATCTCAGTTTTGATTATGGAGTGAAGTCTACAGTAGCCTCAAGATTAAGCAGAAGGAAAATCCTGACTAAAGAAACCCCTAAGGCAGTCGAGGTTACCACTCTAGATGACCTCCCGCCTCACAATCACTCGAACTTCGGAACTTGAGCAAGTCCAAGAATATTGCTCGGTGATTACCGCTAAGAAGCCACGGTGCCAAGATCGTCGATAACCGATCCTCACATGATTGACGTACAAAGCCCGAGTCTAGTCGAGGCATGCTGAGCCCCTGCAGACTTACTTGCCATGCACGACTTGCCAACCCTGATAGTTCACTACTCTACCTAGCTCTGACGCTCCGGAAGACAAGGGTGGGTCCCTTTGACCTACTTCTCTTGCAAATTAACCATAAGAGTGTTGTGCAGAAAACAAGAGGATTGCAAGTCAAGGGAGGCGATTCTGAACCAGCTAAAGAAGCTAAGGGGATTTCTTCGTGATTTAAGAGGGCGCCCGTGCGAGCCAACTCGAGTAAGTCCTGCATCCACCTAAAATTCCTCTCTCATTGGTTGATATACATGCCCTTGCTCTCAAGCAAGGTTCTGATAGAGCGATCCAAGTCTTGGTTTCGTTAGAAACCCGAGACACGTGCCACCAGATCATCTAGATCCGGAAGGCGAGATCGAGGCACCTAACCAGCTTGGCGACTCCACTGGGGACTTATTACCCCTTAGTCGGTTCACTTTTGTTTGATCAATATCCTTCTTTAATTTCTGCATTAATTTCTATGGTATCTGGGTTGTTCCCGTATATCCAGGTCAGGGACTTCCTTATCCCCACACTCGTGGCTGTTCCTGGGAAGAGAGCCGCTCAAGCCTCCTTTCTCACCCTCTTTCTGAATCAGGACTCACGGTCCGGCTTCCAGGTTCTCATCTAGATCGGTGCGAGAGGGGACTTAAAGGTCCTTACCTCCCCACTTTCTCGCCCTGGTGGACTCTCCACCAAGGCCCCTTGCATGGGTAGCACGTCTGCTACCACGCACCCTGCTGTTGACAAATCTCATGCCAATCATATTGCTGTGGTATGCTGGAAGGCTGCCCTGTCCATAACTGTGAGAGGCAAGCGAATTGCTATCGCTTCTGAGGTTCGTCGTAAGGCTATGCTCCTTCACCACTCCGAGCCTCCGCACCTGGAGGGTTGGTACACAGAGACGGAGGTCTTGAGGTCTTCACCCCTCAAAGGCTTGTGGTCTATCCGCTCGAGCCACACCTCGGGGCAACCCTCACATTGCCTTGAGCTTGCATCTCGGGCTAGGCCTTCTCGGACCGAATCCTACATGTGTCATGCATTTGCTTTCCACAGCTCGGGGCAGAGCTAACTCTATGCCACCTCGAGCACATGAGGGTCACCCACTCCGTCTTCTCTCTCAGCGCACACAGCTTCACCATGTGAGAGATGGGCTTCTGCCTCGCCCCTCATAGACACAAGCTTGTGGGTCTCAACCTCCTCAGGTCAATCCCATTGACCGATCCCAGGTCGAACCCCAAGTCACCCGAATGGCTAACCCCAAAGGTGGACATGCACCACCTTTGCAAGTCTCGGATTCAAACTCAGGTGGAGTCATGAACCAACTACATTCCCTGTCGCTCTTCCGACATCAGGCAAGCACAAAAAAGTCTCTTGCCAATTTTCATCGCGTTCTGACATGTTTAAGGCAGTGTAAAAACAATTTCGGCAGAATTAGCATTTATTACTTGAAACGGACCCCTATAACTGGAACCCTACTCTCAGAGCATCAAATAGGCTGTGGTACCACCGCCATTTGATCCGACACGATTGAAAACCCCCAAGGGTCAAATTTCAGCTTAAACGGATATTCCAAGAAGAAGTTATAGGCAAAAGATCAAAACAGGAGGAGCTGCACACTATTCCCGTGCGGCCACCCTGCAACTAAACTCTATTAAAGGGACTGTCAGGAACATTGACTTTTGATGCTCATATCTCACCCGTCTTGAGTCAGATCACACTCAAGTTTTGTGAGCGCGTTCGTATCGTCAAGACGAGCATTTTGATATGTGGTACGCCCTGTGAAAAAGGTCAAACGCAAAGAAAAGCTAGAAAGAAGTTGCCGATCAGTGAAGAAAGTTGCAGAAAAATCAGCAGCGGTCAAATCACGACGCTTGTGAACCCGATCGACGTGAAACTAGTTCCATCGCGTGCGTAAGATCTAGGGCTATCTTTAGCCTGAACTCCATACATGATGAACGGTCGGATTTCGCACACTAAGCTAATAAAGTGGCTGTAAATTTCGGCTCTAAAATTTCAGATTCCGGCCAAAACTCAAAAGTTGCGAAATCTTCGTCCGGGCAGGAAATCGAGCTGTGTTTGTTGCCACGCGATCGTGACGACATGCTCAGTGTGATCCAGTGAAGTAATCGATGAAAAACATCAAGAAACAAGCACAATATCGATATGAAGTTTCCAAGATTCATCCAAATTTTAAGTCGCATGATCATGACTTAAAAACACGATCTATAGCTCGAAGTTGGTATCAAATTGATCGTCATGCCGAGTCCTACAAGAAAACAATCATGTTTCGGACAAACGGGCACCAGAGCAACCTCGAGTCATCCACGAAAGATCACGCACATTCTAGAGTAGCAACATGGACTGTTCTAAAATTTCTTCAATTGTTAAGAAAGGGCAAATTAGTCATTTTGCATCCATCTTTACAATTTCTTTTAATTTAATTAAATCTTAATTTTCAGCAATTAGGTTTGATTTTGATCAATCCACCCATGTTTGCGTAAAACTCTATATATATAACGTACTATCATTGTACAAACAGAGACACACCCTTCACTTGCTTAATAAAATTTCTATTTTCCCTATTGTTGGGTCACGTATTGAGAGAGAGAGAGGAAGGACAGAAATTTTTGGATCGGTACCCTTAGGCTTAGCATTTCTCTCTTTTTCTATCCCTTCTCTTTCTCTTTCCTCTCTCTCATACAGCAGAAGCTTATCGCCATCTATGTCACTCTTTCTTTCTTCTCTCCTTCGCTCTCTCTTTCCTCTCTCTCATACAGCAGAAGCTTATCGCCATCTACGTCACTCTTTCTTTCTTCTCTCCTTCGCTCTCTGTTCCCTTCTATCTCCTGGTGGTCCCTCAGGTCCACCTATCTTCTTTTTCTTGTTTTGCTATTGGCACCACCACTTTCACCCGTGCTGCACTCTCGGGTTCACTTGCCTCTCATTTTCTTGGTAGTCCATCATGTCAATCTTTCTATTTTATTTTTTATCTTGTTTTTATTTATTTTTTCTTCTGTGGATCCTCACCTCACCTCTTTTTGGTGTACCCTCATGTTCCTTCATTCTCTTTTTGGTGTACCCTCATGTTCCCTCATTCTCTCTCACAATCTGTGCTCCCGTGTGACCACCGTCTCCCAAGTCTCCCTTCTTATGGACGTCTCGTGCACCTATTCTTCCCTATTGCCGTCTCGTGCACCTAGCCTCCCCTATAGCCGGGTGCAAGCCACCACCCGGCGCCGTGTGTGCAAACCACCAGCCACAGCCATCTGTGAACACAAACAATCGCCGTGCGTGAACTCCACACCACAAGCAGCCGGCGGCAATTCCCTGCTACACCATTTCCTTCTCGCTTAACTGTGCCTCAGCCCCCTCTATCTCGGCTAGCAGCATCACCGACCTTCAATCTCCGCCTTTCCTTCGCCACTCTTCCCTGCCCTTACCCTGTGATCATCTGCAGCACCACCTTCCCCAACTTCGCCCTTCTCTCTTTACCTGCCACCAGGCCTCTCTTCTCCCTTGTCCCTCTCGTTCTCTGTTCCCATGCACCAGGAGGTAGCTGGCTGCTAGCCCCCTTCCTTTCATTCTTGCCCACCTCTTTTCTCTCTTCGCATGCCTAGAACCCATTGCAGCCCCTCATCAGCTGCAATTTCGGCCTTCTCTTCCTCCACTGTCGCCTCTTGCTGCCCACTCCTTCTTCTTCTCTGCAGCCTCGCTCAGCCACCCAATCACCACCTCTTTCACATCACAGCTGCAACCAGCAACCTCCATCTCTTCTTTTCCACCTGCTGCTCCTTACCCCTACAGCCACCATTGCAGCATCATATCTCTTCCCCCCATTCCTCATCATCAGCGGCAGCCCCATATTTCTTCACCTGCGAACATCTCGCAGCCTCCACTTTCTCCGCCATTCCCTGCTGCAACCATCTTCCACACATCTCCACCCATCTCTTTCAGCCATCTCCAGCTCCCTTTCTATTTCGCGCAGCCATCTTTGCCATCGGTCTGCCATTTCCTCCATTCCCTTTCGCTCGACTCTCTCACCTCCCCCATGTTCCTGTGCTCTCTCCTGCAACTCTCGTCTTCTCACTCTAAAAATCCATAGCCTGACGAACACCCTCCCCTTTCTTTTCGTTTCGTTTTCTTTTCATTTCGTTGCATAACCTTCATTTCGTTTCTCCCATTCCACTTCATGCCACCTCAAACTCTCTCTTCCTTATGCCAGACCTTCTTTTTATTTTATTTTACCTTCCTCCACATGTCAAGTATCCCCTTCCTTATTTCCCTTTACCTTTATCCATATGTCCAACCCTTTCTCCCCCTCTCACAATAAAAAAACCCAATACTCTTCTCCATCTCTCTAAACTTAACGATTTAATATAGTTTTCCTTCTCTCTGACCCAAAGTATTCCCTCACGTCTCTCCCTCTTTCAAAAGTCTTAACATTAAGCCCTTCCTCCTCCCTTACCAATTTATCCTTTGTTTTGTCTTTTTTTTATTCCAATCAACCTCACCCATCCATCTTTAGTTCTTCTACTCCATTCATCTTGTCTTATGTTCTTATACTCTATTTCACTTTATTTATTTCATTATCTTATTTTATTTTAATCTCATCCATTTTATTTTAGTTATTTATTTTACTTTGGCTCCCCATTTTATTTTATGTCATTCACCTGCCTTATTTTATTTTTCTGACCTCAACTAATTTTATTTCTCTTTATTCCACTTTATTCTATTTATTTTTCTTTACCTATTTTATCCCACCACACCTTACTCTGTTTCATTCATTTATTTTATTTTATTTTCTTCCATCTCTTCTATTTTATTTTATGCCACTTCATTGTATTTATCTCACTTCACTCTATTCTATTTTAATTTATTTAATTCTCATTCCATTTTATTTTAATTCACCTATTTTCATTTTCTTTTCATCTAATTTTCCATCACTTTTTTTCATCATCACTTTTATTTTCACTTGCATCTCTTTCTTTTTGTTCATCGTCTGTTTGACCAGAGGGCAGGCTGAGCTTTGTGCTCGTGCGAGTCTTGCCGTCGAGCAGTGTTGTCGTCGTTCCGGTTTGAGTCATCGTGCCCGTCTTGCTGCCACGTCAGATTAGCCTCTGTGCCAAGACCGGTCGATGTTAACCTTGGTTTCGAGTAGTATTGCTGTCGTGCCGGTCTGAGTTACCGTGCTCATCTTTCTACCACTCCAAGTCAGTCATCGTACCAGTCCTGCCATTGTGCTAGACTAGCTGTCGGGAGAGTCTCGTCGTCGAGCAATATTGCCGTCGCGCCAGTCTGAGTTACGTGCCTGTCTTGCTGCCACGTCAGACCAACCGTCGTGCCAGTCTGAGTTACTGTGCCCATCTTTCTGCCATGTCGGACCAACCGTCGCACCAGTCCTGTCACTGGATCAGTCGAGTCACCTGGTCGAACTTCTTCTCTCATTTTCATTTCTTTTATCTTTTTATGGCAAGGAAGAGTTCTATGACCCACACCTCTGTTTTTTGATATGTATGTGTGTTTGCAGGAAAGGAGAAACCGGTCAAAGGACGCGATTCCAAACCGGCCGTAGGCCAGGGGGCTTTCCAACGTGATCTAAGAAGGCACCCACGCGAGTCAGCCCGAGTGTGTCACAGACCCACGAGAGGTAAGTTCCGCCTCACGACCCAAATTCCTCTCTCATTACTTGGACACCTGCCTTTGTTATGTGAACAAGGTTCTCGAGAGAGCAATCTCAGGTCCCTGGTTTTCCGAACCCGAGACATTTGTCACCCGATCACCTAGATCCGGGAAGGCAAGATTGAGGCACATAACCAGCCCTTTACATGCATCTTCACGGGCGTCTTTCCTAGCTGCCCACCTGCTCGTGTGGGTGCACCACCTTCATCACCATCATCGATCATTCCCTAGTGAGTCTTACCCATGCTCACAAAATGGCGAACCATTCCACCATCCATACTAGTCGTCAGCTAGTGGGTCACCACTTTTCACCCACCATTCATCATCTTCCGTCTTTCATAGATAGCATCATGCATCTCCCCAAAGTGAGTCAAAACCATCACCATACTTACTCCATAGCCTCCACAGACTGCCATTCATCACCACTATGGTTCAGCTGTATGACCCTAAACTTTAGTGCACGTCCTGACTGAATGACGTTAAAAGGCTTCACACAGGTCTTGAAGGCATGACCCTAAATATGCCTTCACAAAAAAAAATAAAAAATAACTGGCATGGTGTATACCTGGACAAAGGAAGGCCATGAGTAAAAATGACGGACGAGCATGGTCACGAAACCATGAGTAAAAGAGTTTCGTGAAAATAAAACTCGGGCACGGTGAAAACCCCAAAAGGGCACCGTGAGCAAAAACGGATGAAAAGGGTGAACATGACCGCAAGGTCATGGGTAAAAGAGCCCGAAATAAAAGAGGTTGGTGAAAATCATCTTTATGACGCCACTTCCCCAGACAAGGTGAAAACCCAAAAAGGGCACTTGGACCAGCAAAAAGTAGGTTGACACAACATCACAGTCTCGGCCGGCACCCAATTGCCAAACAAGGCATAATTCTGGCTAATGAAGTCCACACAAAATCCTCAACTGCCAGCATTCAATCACAACACAAAATGACTCACCCGGGACTGAGAGGCTCATAAGATCTCCCACACTTCAACATAAGAAGCAAAAACGAGTCCCTGATGGTGCAGGCGATGAACAATAAATCCCTTAAAAAATGCTAAAGACCCCAACGAAGGCAAGAAACTAACAAAGCCAGGGCCCAACCTGCCAGAGACTTCAGGATGAACCCCCGCCATGAGATCGCCTCGTCAAAAACCTTCCTTAGCCAACAGGCCCAGACCTTCAGGATAGGCCAATAAAAAGCCCCCGACTGGACCCGACAGGATGGGGCCCACGAGGTCACCTCGCCAAAATTCCCCATAGCCAATAGGCCTAGACCTTCGGGACAGGCCAATAAAATGCCCCTGACTGGACCCCACTAGATAGGACCCTCTGAGGTACCCTAATGGTCAAAAGAAAACCTGGTGTAGCAGTAAACAATGCCGACCAAAGGTTCATAGCACTTGGCCGTCATATAGGCCCGATTCTGACTAACGAGGTCCATAAAAAATCCTTAGCTGTCAGAATCGCAAATAGTCCCTTGAGGGTGAGGACTTTGATTGATCCCTCAAAAGCCTTTTCTCCCCCTAAAGTCTCCATGGATGGACCTTTACATTGCATCCAGACGTCTGAGCATCCAAGTTACAACATTGTGTAGATCACCTTGGCGTTCACGTAGTCCGGTGGCTAGGAAGAAAAAAGAAATGAAGCCAGAGGAAATTTTCTGAATGATTGTCCTTCTCGACATTCGGTGGGGTATTATGTTGGAAGACATTTTTCATCATCATGGGTCCCCGATGTGGAATAAAGGGAGAAGTCAGTCAATAATGCCTAACAAACAATGAAAATTTTGAGAGTCTCAGAATAGCCCCAGAACTGGTTAAGATCTTCATAAAGACTCTCAGAAGTCTCCTGCCAAGTTTTTTCATATTCTGACATGTCTTAGGCAGTGCAGACTAAGAAACAGTTTCGATAAAATCAGCCTTTAACACCCTATAACTAGAATTATATTTTCAATACGTCAAATTGCTGTGGGACCACTGCCATTGGATTCAGCATAGTTGAAAATCCTAAGGGTCAATTTCAGCTTAAATGGAGGCTCTAGGAAGAATTTATAGGCGAAAGATCAAAATAGGAGGAGCCGCACACTATTTCTGTGTGGCCACCTTGCAACTAAACTCCATTATAGGGGCAGTCACGAACAGTGACTTTCGACGCTCATATCTCACTCGTTTCGAGTCGGATCATGCTCAAATTTTGTGAGCGTGTTCGTCTCATCGAGACGAGCGTTTCAATGTGGCACCCCTCGTGATGACACCCGAGCACGAAGAAAAGCTAGAGAGAAATTGTTGATCTGTGAAGAAAGTTGCAAGAAAATTAGCAGCAACACGCCTCTCTCAAGCAGCCAAATCACGACGCTCACGAACTCGATCGACGTGAAACCAGTTCCATCGCGTGTGTAAGGTCTAGGGCTATCTCTATCCTGAACTCCATATATGATGAACGGTCAGATTTCACACAAGAACCTAATAAAGTGACTATAAATTTTGACATTGGAATTCCAGATTTCGTCCAATGCTCAAAAGTTACGAAATCTTCATCCAGGCAAGAAATCGAGTGTTGGAAGGTATTTTTCATCAACATGGGGGCCCCTCTCAATAAAGGCCTAACAAGAAGTGGAAATTCTGACAATCGAAAAACAACCCCAAAACTGGCCAAGATCTTCATGAGGTCTCTCAAGAGTCTTTTGTCAAGTTTTGCCGCATTCCGACATGTCTAAAGCAGTGCAGACTGAGAAACAGTTCCAGCAGAATCGACCTCTAACACCTTAAAACTGACTCCTATAACTAGAGCTACATTTTCAGCATCTCAAATTGCTGTGGACCTACTACCATTGGATCCATCATGGTTAAAAGCCCCTAAGGGTCAAATTTCAACTCAAACGGACATTCTAGAAAGAAGTTATAGGCGAAAGAGTGAAATAAGAGAAGCCACACACTATTCCCGTATGGCCACCCTACAACACCACACCATTGAAGGGACAGTCACGAGCGGTGACTTTCGACGCTCGTATCTCACTCGGCCCAAGTCGGATCGAGCTCAAATTTGGTGAGCGTGTTTGTCTAGTCAAGACGAGCGATTCGATATGTCGCATGCCCCGTGACGATACCCGAGCGCGAAGAAAACCTAGAGAGAAGTTGCTGATTCGTGAAGATAGTGTAGGAAATTCAGCAGCGTCGTGCCTCGCTCGAGTGGCCAAATCATGCCGCTTGCGAGCCCGATCGATGCGAGACTAATTTCATTACGGGCTTTGGCTCTCGGGCTATCTCTGACTCGAACTCCGTACATGATGAACGGTCAGATTCTACACACGAGGCCGACGAATAGATTGCAAATTTCGTCACCGAAATCCTTGATTCTGGTAAAAATTTCAAACTTGCAAAATCTTCATTCGGGTACGGAATCGACCTATGTTTGGTGCCCCGTGATCATAACGGCTTGCTCAGTGTGATTCAGCAAAGAAAACGCAGAAAAACATCAAGGAATGAGCACACTATCGATCCAAAGTTTCAATATCTATTTCAATTTCAAGTCACATGATCGGCGCAAAAAACACAATCCATGGCTTGAAGTTGGTATCAAATGGATCGCCATGCCGAGTCCTACAAGAAAATAATCATCTTATGATCAATCGAGCATCAGAACGACTTAGGATCAGCCATGCAAGATCACGCAAATTCTAGGGCAACACAGGGACTTTTATAGAATTCCACAACTTGTTAAGAAGGGGCAAATCAATCATCTTGCACCTTATTAATTTTTTTTAATTCAATTTGATCTTAATTTCCAACAATTAAGGTTACTTTTGATCATCCACCCATGTTTGGGGCACACTTCTATATATACAAACCATCATTGTATGCAGAAAACGAGAGACATTAAGAGACATACACACACAAGAGAGAGTTTTCACTTAATATAAGTTTATCTTTCTTACCATTTTGATTAGAAGCCTCAATCTCACCCTCCAAATTTAGATGATCTGGTGGCACTGGCTCAGGTTTCTGATGGACTCGAGATTTGAGATCGCTCTCTCGGAACCTTGCTCAAGGGCAGGGGCAGGTATACCAACCAATGAGAGAGGAATTTTAGGTGGGTTCAGGATTTACTCGGCCTGGCTCGAGTGGGCACCGTCTTAGATTACGAAGAAAGCCCCCCAGCTACTTGAGCTGGCTCGGAATCGCCTCCCTTGACCTGTAATCCTCCTGTTTTTCTACACAACACTTCTATGGTTAATTTATAAGACAAGTTGGTTGAAGGACCCACCCTTGTCTTAGAGCAATGCATGTTCATATGAGAAGGCGATGTAGTGCAAGGTTAGATAAAAGATAGAATGGAGAAGAGAACTTGGCTGAGGGGCGAGACTAGCATGACGACTAGACGTCACTGACTCGGAGTGGTAGCAAGATGAGCATAGTTCATAGGACCAGCACGGTGGCAATACTATTCAAAACCGAGGTCAACACGGCGATGCTAAGCTAAGCCTACCCTTAATCAAGCAGGAAGAGGAATGGGTGAAAAAAAAGAGGCGAGATGGAGAAGAGAGGGAAGTCTGAGCATCAATAGGCGTTGTGGTTGTCAAAGCGAGGAGATAGCTCATCCCTTGAGGATGACGCCGATTCTCGACAAGGCACACGGTGATGGTTCCTCTTAGGTCGCACGATAATAGACACGGGACGCAGGGAGAACGATGATGAGCATCAAGCGAGCGAAGGAAGCTCATAGATGGTGATGGGTGTTGCCAAGACCTCTGGCGTGCGACGATATGCATCGCTTTCTATGTTAGGAGTGCAACAGAGGAAGACTCTTGCAAGTGGCAATGAGCTTCGACGTCTGGGTTCTTCTTCGAGATGTCACAATTATGTCTGTGGGCGACGATGGGCAGTGTCGTCTACAGATCTCACTGGGAGAAAGCGACAGACGAGGAGAAGGGGAAGGGCACTTGTGCATGGAGTTGCCATCGCCTTGCATGACCTGTGAGACCAAGGGAGAGGCATGCACAACACTTCTACTGCCGTGCACAGCCTCTTCGAGGAACTCAAATGAAGGAGGAGAACAGAGGGGAGAGGAGAGAGAGAAGAAGAAAAGAAAAAGAAAAGAGAGAAGGTTTAAAAGAGAGAAGCTTTACCTCAATCCTAGGGGTACCTGTCAGAAGTTTCTCTCACCTCACTCTCTCTCTCAAGCGTAACACCACAATGGTAAGAAAGACAAACTTGTATTAAGTGAAAACTCTCTCTTATGTGTGTATATCCTCTCTATCTCTCTCTATCTCCACCTATCTCTCTATATATGTTTATGCGTACAATGATGGTACGTATATATAAAATTTTGCCCCAAATAGATCAAAAGTAACCCTGATTGCTGGAAATTTAGATTTAATTGATTTAAGAGAATTTAGAAAATAGGGTGCAAAATGACGGATTTGCCTCTTCTTTAAAAGTTGTGGAATTCCAAAATAGTCCCTGTATTGCCCTAAGACTTGCCTATTCTTCCATAGCTGATCCGGGGTTGTTTTGATGCCTAATTGATCATAAGATGATTGTTTTCTTGTAGGGCTCGACATGGCGATCGATTTGATGCCAACTTCGAGCCATAGATTGTGTTTTTAATGCACGATCGTGTGACTTGAATTTTGAGTAGATCTTGAGACTTTGGATCGATAGTGTGTTCGTCCCTTGATGGTTCTCTGTGTTTTCTTCACTGAATCACACTAAGCATGCTGCTACGATCACGGGACACCAAACGAAGCTCAATTATGTGTCTGAACGAAGATTTGCAAGTTTGGAATTTTGACAAGAATCAAGGATTTCGACGACGGAATTTGCAGTCTGTTCGTTGGCTCCGTGTGCAAAATCTGACCGCTCATCACGTATGGGGTTCGGATTGGAGATGGCCTGAGAGCTTATGCCAGCAATGGAGATGGTCTTACATCGATCGGGGATCGCAAGCGGTGTGATTTGGTCACTCGAGCTAGGCACGACGCTGTTGAATTTTATGCACTTCTTCATGGATCGGTAACTCTCTCTAGATTTTCTTCGCGCTCGGGTATTGTCAAGTGACGTTCCACTTATTGAATCACTCGTCTCGACTAGATGAACGTGCTCACCAATTTGAGTGCGATCTGAAGGGGGACGACCACGATATGAGCGTCAAAATTCACTAGTCATGACTGCCCCTTCAATGGTGTAGTGTGGTAGGGTGGCCGCAAGGGAATAGCGTGCGGCTCCACCTGTTTCACTCTTTTGCCTAAAACTTCTTCTTGGAACATCCATTTGAGCTCCCCTAGGGGTTTTCAACTGTTTCGGATCCAATTGAGGTGGTCCCACATTAATTTGAGATGGTGAAGATATAGTTCTAGTTATCGAGATCTGTTTCGTGGTGGTAGAGGCCGATTCTGCTGGAACCGTTTCTCAGTCTGCACTGCCTTAGACGTGTCAGAATGGGATGACACATTTTAGGAGACTCTTGAGAGACCTCGTGAAGATCTTGGCCAGTTCTGAGGCTGTTCCCGGACTGTCGAAATTTCCACTACTTGCTAGGCCTTTATTGAGTGGGGGCTCCATGTTGATGAAAAATACCTTCCAATAGCATGCCTTGCTGAATGTTGTGCTTCGAGAGAATTGAGAAGTACAATCATTTGGGAAGTTTGAGGGATCTTTGTCGGAGTCCACACCCTCAAGAGACTATCTGTGGTTCTGGAGCATGAGGCCTTGGTCAGGCCCTCATAGTATAGAACTAGGCCTTTTTGAAGGCCAAATGCAACAAACCTTCACTCGGCAATGTTTACTGCTACCTCAGGTTTGCGTTTGATGCTAAAGGTATCTCCTGTAGGTCCCGTCTAGTGAAGTTCAGTCAGGGGCTTCTGTCCCATCCCGAAAGTCTGATCCCATGTAGGTTAGGGGGTTTGACGAAGATCTACCCTGAAGCCTGTGGCAGGTTAGACCCTGGCTTCGTCAGTTTCTTGCCTTCACGATGGTTCTTTACATTTTCGAAGGAATCTTTTGGTCGTCGTCCTCACCCTCAAGGACTTTTGTTGTTGTTGGGAGATCTTATGCGGCTCTCATTCCCTGATGAGCCATGTCGTGGGGGATCTTATGCGGCTCTCACCCCCTGATGAGCCTTGAAACTGGGGAGATCTTATGCGGCTCTCACTCTCGGTGAGCCTTGAAACTGAGGAGATCTTATGCGGCTCTCACTCTCGGTGAGCCTTGAAATTGGGGAGATCTTATGTGGCTCTCACTCCTGGGTCAGCCTTGAAACTGAAGAGATCTTATGTGCTCTCACTCCCTGGTTAGCCATGAATCTGGGGAGATGTTATGCGGCTCTCACTCTTGGGTGAGTCATGAAACTGGAGAGATTTTTACGGCTTTCACTCCCGGGTGAGCCATGAAACTAGGGAGATCTTATGCGGCTATCACTCCCTGGTGAGCCATGAAACTGGGGAGATCTTATGCGGCTCTCACTCTCGAGTGAGCCATGAAACTGGGGAGATCTTATGCGGCTCTCACTCCCGAGTGAGCGTTGAAACTGGGGAGAACTTATGCGGCTCTCACTCTCAGGTAAGCCATGAAATATGGGAGATCTTATGCAGCTCTCACTCCCAGGTGAGCCTTGAAACTGGGGAGATCTTTTGTGGCTCTCACTCCCAGGTGAGCCTTGAATTTGGGGAGATCTTTTGTGCTCTCACTCCCGGATGAGCCATGTCGTTCGGGATCTCATGCGGCTCCTACCCCCTGATGAGCCACGAAACTTGAGTGCCGGTTGAGACTATGGAAGTGCGTCAACCTGCCTTGTCGGTCCAAGCGCCCTTTCTTGGGTTTTCACTTGAATAGGGGAAGTGGCACCGTGAAGATGGTTTTCACCAACTTCTGTTGTTTTCTTTTCCTAGGCTCTTTTACCCATGACCATGTGGTCATGTCCATGCTTTTCATCCATTTTTTCTCACGGTGCCCCTTTGGGGTTTTCACTGTGCCTGGGTTTCTTTTTTTTTTCCCATGGAACTCTTGTACTCATGGTTTCGAGACCATACCAATCCGTCATTTTTACACATGGCGTTCCCTCGTCAAGTGTACACTATGCCCATTTTTCTTTTGAGAAGGTATGTTTTAGGGTCGTGCCTTCCAGATTTGTGCGAAGCATTTTAACGTCATGCGGCTAGGACGTGCACTAAGTTTTTAGGTCGTACGGCTGGACTGTAGTGGTAAGGAATGACAATCTGTAGAGGCCATAGAGTGAGTCAGGTGATGATTTTGACCCACTTGGGAAGATGACATATAGTTGCCTGAAGGGAGTTGATGATGAGTGAGTGAATGATGGTGACCCACTAACTGGGTGGCGAGACAGCTCACCGTTTCATGAACATGGGTAGGATTCACTATGAAATGGTGAAAGAAGGTAATGATGGTGAAGGCAGTGCGCGCACGCTAATGGGCCGGCTAGGGAAGGCGTGCGTGAAGATGGGGTAAGTACGCCCCTTGCATACATCTAACTGCATTGGGTTCTAGTTGGAGTTATGCGTATGGACCATTTTTTGCATTGCTCATTACAGTTTTAGGGTCTTGTAGCTCAGACCATGGCTGTAGTTTAAAGTCGTATGGATAGGACTATGCAATTTATGGTCGTGCAACTAGACCTCTGTTATAGTTTACGGTCCTATAGTTTGGACCATGGTGCTAAGCATTTTAACGTCATGCGACCAGGAAGTGCACTATGGTTTTAAGGTCACACAGTTGGACCATGGTCGCAAGTTTAAAGTCATGTGACAAGGACTTTGCAGTTTGAGGTCGTGCAACTAGACCTCTGCTATAATGGTCGTAAGTTTAGAGTCCTGTGACAAGGACTTTGCAGTTTGAGGTCGTGCAACTAGACCTCCGCTATAGTTTAAGGTCACATCGTTTGGACAGTAGTCGTACAGTTTTGAGTCATGAGACAAGGGCTATAGCTATGCAGTTTAGGGTCATCCAGCATGGATCGTGGCTATGTAGTTTAAAGTCATAGAGCTAGGACTGTGGCAGTCAAGTTTAAGGTCATGCAGCACGGACCGTGGCATAGTGAGGGAAGCGACTCCATGGGGAATAGAGCCATCACCAGAAATAGGCTCGATGAAGAGTGAAATTGTGGTGCAGGGAATGAACTTCCTGAGGATGTGGCTCGATGGTCCGAAGGGGAGTGGCAAGGCATGCGCGCGGCACTAAGTGTGGAGTGGCCCATGCATCAGTATGCTTAAGCGATGCGTTAAGTCCCTTGGTGAAGCATGCGGCAGTAGCGCATGACGATAACTCTTTGATGAGGCGCGTGGCAATGGTCTTTGGACGAGACGTGCTTGGTGAAGGTCTTGACGGGGTGCGCGACGATGATCGCCTGAACGAAGCGCGCGACGATAATCCCTTGGGCGAAGCACTCGGTGAACGTCTTGACGAGGCACGCGGTGCAAGTCTTGGCAATGCACGCGGTGATGATGCTTGGGGCCTGGCTTGACCCGCTCTTATCGCCATTGAGAGCTGGGGACTGGCGCATCATTCTGGGTTTGTCGGGGGTAGTCTTCGGCACTGCAAGGTATAAAAGGGGGAGAGACCCCACTTTACTGTTTTACCGAAGGGTAAAAACAATCGAAGGGTTTTTAGAGAGAGAGAGCCAAAGCTTGGCATAGGTTTTTTGGCAAGCACTTCTCGAACAAAACTTGTAGAGACGGGCCCTTAAAAGATTTTTTCGACATGCTTCAGGAGGTGCGAAGATTCACAGTGTGATTGCGATTTCCAACAAGCATCGAGGCTTTCTAAGAAAGGAAGAGGGTTTCTCAAGGCCTTAGCAAAATTGCTAGAGGTGCCCTGTCAGAGCTTAAGTGCTCCTTCAGTCATTCTGCTGCTGAATGGGAGGTTGCATGGAGTTCAGAGGGCTTTGTCAGCTCTCTTGTTGTTGGAGGAGAAGGAGAAGGGGCTGCATTGGGCTCACCGAAAACTTAGCAAAATTTCGGCGAGCTTTGGTGAACAGCTGAAGTCGAAAACCAGAGAGAAGATCCCTCTGCAGGGTCGCAGGGACTTAGGGGAGCTTTTTATGGGGACATCCAGTGGTTTTTCTCTAGGTTCAGCAGTAGACAGGAGGCGGGAAACTAGTGAACAAGAGTGAGTTCCCGACGAGCAGAGGAAGCACCGATGGGAACCCAAGGGGTATTGGAACTGTAACGGTCGAGGAGGTGAGGAGTTGTGGGAGGGCGAATGGCTTTCTTCTGCATGTGCGATGACAGGCCATGCCGCAAGTGGTAGGCGGCGTGTCCGGATTTTGAGGGATGCACGTGCAGTACATACTGACAGCTGGCGCGAGGCATTAATGCGCTTTGGTTCTGGGGACGTCGATAGTTCGTGAGACGACGATTCCCTATTGATGGTAGACGGTGATACCATCTTGGTGGGCAGACAGTTGCCGAGCTTACTGAGGAAAGAGAAACCTTAGTAGAGCTTGTGGTACTAGAAGAGGATGAAGCCTCGGGAATCGAAGAGGATGAAGCCCCGGGAACCGAAGAGGGGCCACCCTAGCAACAAGAGGTGGCTGCCTCAAGCGATGCATTTGCGGGAAGCGCCGAAGTAGGGCACCCTGAGGAGCTAGGCTTAGAGGGTCCAGGGGCAGCACCCGTGACTGTAGAGGAGGCAGGCGCCGCTGGGGAGCTTGTTGTTGAAATTGTGACCGCTAAAGACCAAGGCGAGGAAGGAGAGGGAGAGGGTGTAGAATCTCCCAAGGTGGGGTTGGTCCAAGAAGAGGGACCACGAGAAGAGGTCGCTGCCCTAGAGGAGGGAGCTGCTGTGGTGCATCATGAGGTTGAGCAATCGGCTCCAGGCGAAGAGGCCAGTCTTGCCTTGGCTATGGTCGTGGTGCCTGCAGATGACGAGGCGATGGTGCCTAGGCATGAAAGGATCGAGCTTGGCGTGATGATGACCGGGGGCCAGAGTGATGCGGCTGCAGCCGAGGTGCTAGAGAAGCATGAGGTTGCTCCTGAATCTAGGGAGCCTGAGGCTTCGACAGCAGACGAGAGTCCTCTTGTTGTGGTTTCTCCTAAAACACTGCCTAGGCCTAGTTTCAGCGGAATACCGGGCATTTTCTTCGAGATGTTGCGAGCGGGTTTCCAGAAGCTGAAAGAGCTGCCGCTGGAAGAGGTCGGCACAACACTTTTGGAGTTGAGGGAGATTGATGTAAGAGGTGTGCCTGAGGCCCTCCCTTACTTCGACAGCATCGCCAATGAGCTGGAGGGATGGAGGATGAAGGCCATGAGAGAAGAAGCTACTGTGTAGCAATTGGAAAGCTCACAGTTGCCCCCTTTGGAGTTTTCTCTTCTGCGCTACCGTGAATTGGTAAACAAACAATCATAGCAGTTGGCAGCTGTAGACTCTTGGAGATCAGAACTTGCTGTGGGGGCCATCGCCCACCACCACAAGGTGGCGGCTCTGAAGGTGAAGATATTAGAGCTGACACAGAAGCTCAACAAGCTAGAGAAGGAGACTGTGGATTGGGAAGCGAAGGACAAGGCACTTCTTGATGATGCTTTGGCCCTCCAGTATTCTCTGAAAGAAGTGACCCCCCTGATGGAGCATGAGGTGGGGCTGGTATCAGGGCTGAAGAACGAGATTGAGCAGGTAAAGGCATCGGCTGCAACGTGTAGAAGAAAGATCAGTGAAGCAATCGATCGATTTTGATGATGCCCCTTCTTTTTGGTTCTTCTTTTCATTGTAAATGGATGAAGCTTGTAACATCCTCTTGATTTGTGAATGAAACAATTCTTTTGACTTTTCTTTCTATTTCATTGCTTCCGCCCTTTCATGGTTTGAGACGAGAGAGCATAGCCCACTCCTTGCTTCATTTTGTAGAAGCCTACTGTGACTTCAATGACCTCGAATGGGGGAGCAGTTGCTACCTCACCCCTGAATGTTTGATTGGGGAGGGGCTCATAATTCATGGTTCTCATGATTTAATGAGCCTGCTCGTTGTAAATGCTCCAGTTTGGGGGAGCTTTGGCTTCCATTCGAGGCACATTGATTTTGAGTTCGTCATAAGTAATAGTTTCAGGAGAAAACTCCTTTAAATGCTTGAAAGTGACACACATAGCCTTCAACAGATTATGGAGGCTACACACCTCGCTCAGCTCCGTCATGAGGTCTTGTTTTTGAGAATCAGAGGGCTGGCTCTTGTCATCTTGTACTTCCTCGATGACTTCTGAGAAGTGTAAGAACTTCTTTTAGCTGCCTGCCATCTCCTTGTTCTGGGAGGACGGAACTTGGAGCACTTTCTGTGGTGGTTGGTGATCCAGTTATGCCTCTAGAAGAGCGATGGGGACATGCAAAACCTTTTGCTGGTCTGATGTGTAGGTGACTCTTGGCGATGAAAGATTCACCTCTGGGACTTCCTCAGGCTCAAGAGCTACTTCTGACTCGTCCTTTTGTTCTAGTGGGTTAGAAGTAGAGGAAGAAGCTTCGCCTTGAGAAGAGGATACCAACCTCAGAGAGGTGACAAGGTATACTTAGGCAGATGGGGATCAAAGGGAGGATCTTGCCTTGTCTTTCCTCTTCTTTGAACATGTCTGTGATCATTCGCCCCAGGTCCTCAATGTCGTCATGAGACGAAGGTCCTGTCTCTCTCATAGACTTTCGATCATTATCTTTTGATCTTTTTGGTACTGGAAGGTCTGTGAAATAGTACTTAGTGTTGGCATAGTGGGTCTCAGCTACGGGGAACGGTCTTTTGTCAGCATAGACCGTGTGCCGTCCATCTCGACTGTACTTGAAACATTGGTGGAGCATGGAAGGGACCACCCTCTGATCGTGAAGACAAAGACGACCAAGCAGGACATTGTAAGAGGTGTCGGTGTCGATTACATGGAACTGAGCATAATCATTGATGTCACCGATCTTGAGACGGAGGCGTACTGTGTCAGCTAGCTTTTCTCCTGACTGGTTGAACCCTTGCATAGTGATGTGAGTAGGAGTGAGGTCGTCAGACCCTAACCTCAATCGGGTGAGAATCCTTCTTGGGATCAAGTTAACTACTAACCCTCCGTCCAGAATGATCCGATTGAGAGGGTAGGCATGCAGTTCACCATTCATGAAGAGGGGGCGATTGTGGAATTTGCCTCCCAACTAAAGATCATCTTCGAAAAAGGAGATTGCCAGGCATCCACTTAGAATAGCCAGATCAACCTCAATAGGTTCCACCTTAGTCTCGTACACCTCTAGGTTAGAAAGTGCTTGGACCAAGGCCATATTGTAGTCTCTAGACAGCAGGAGGGCATCATAGATACTTAAAAGGGCTGGAAGCTTTCTCAAGTGCACAATTACGTCTTATTTTACTTTATCCTCATTAGTCTTCGGTGTTCCTAATCCAGTCACTGGTGTAGGTGGTAGGGTAGGCTTATGAACAGGCTTGAGTCTTGGGTTGTGACACTGGCCGATTTTGCTGTTCAGCCGGTGTGGTCTAGGTTGATGGGGAAGTAATAGGGATCTGTATTAGGGATGTAGAGGTTTGAGGTTTATGCTTAGGAAAAAGCAAAGGATAATGAAACTTGACAATCTTGAACTTTTGAGGTATGGGATGTAGCTTCTTTCCCGACCTTAGACTCATTTGCCCTGTGCTGGTTGGCACTTCCAAGATCTGCACCATGTGGGAGGCTTCTTTAGGAAGGGAGCTCGAGGATGATTGGGTCTAGGCTCGGTTGCCAGGGCTTCGGCGGCTGTTGAGAATCTTGCTGCCTGGGACAGTATTTCTTTGAGGCGTTCATGCTGTGGCTGATGTCTTTGAGCTCTCTGCTTAGAGAGTCGAAGTCTGGGCATCACCGAGCAGTATCTGTGGAGAAAATAGAGGAGGGGGAAGGAGAAGAAGAGTTAGAACGTCTTGGACAGCTTTTTACGTCGTCGCTAGAATTGGATGTTTGTAGGGGGTATTTAAGGTCTTTCCCTGGCTTTGACCATTCTGGGGTGCATTTAACATCATCACCCATTTTGGCCGGCTCTTGAGATATAGATGACTCAAGGCTGTTTGCCTAATTGAATGATAAGATGAGGCGAGCTGCTCCTAGGATGAAGTCCCGCAAGGTAGGCAACGAAGGAAGGGACCTGAGGAACTCTTCCTCGACTGGTGGTTAAGGAGGATGACTTTTTCGGATGGCTGATCTAGGTGCTCACCGTCTCCTTCGGGATCCTTGAGGGGGTGTTTTGACCGCCCTATTAGGCTGGTGAGGGGCCATGGCCTGGCCAACTGCCTCACATTTCAGGGACTTGAGCCTGCTTCGCCTATGGTAGACTTCCCAAGGCTGAGAGGTCGAGGGCTCTGAGGGCTCTGGTGCATGTTTGTGAGGAGCATGCCTCGCGGTTTCTTCTAGGACGGGAGCAAAGGCTTGGACGTGTTCTGCGAGAATCACACAGACAATGTTCCCTTGCTGGACTTTCTCCGTGACTATGGCTTCAAACCCATAGCAGTCTTTGAGTTTGTGGCCCCACACTTGATGGTATGGGCACCTAATTTTTTTCGTGCCTCGGGCAAGATGCTTAGGCTGCTTGACAAACTTGGGGTGATGAGAACTTGGTGGAGCATTGCCTCGAAGAGGGTCTGGAGAGGGTCTTGTCCAACGTTTCCCTGGGCTTGTGTTGGGAGGTCTTCTTGCGCAAGCGGGAGAGGGACCTGAGGGCGTCTCGCCAGGTCGCCTTGAACTTCCTAGCACTGTTGCATCTTCTCGGCCAAGAGCTTATGGAAGCCGGTGCACTCGCTGATGTCATGGCCTCGTATCAGGTGGTATGCGCATTAGAGGCCTTCAGTCCCTGGAGGCAGGAACTTAGGCTACCATGTCGGCTTCGGGGTCGCGATTCCTTCTTCGAGTATTATAGAGAAAAATGCACGAAGGATAGTGGGAGCCCCATCATCCTCTTGGATCGTGATGATGTGAGATGCCTCAGCTGCCCCAAATTCCTTTTTTAACTCTTCGAGCTTTATCTGACCCTTGTTGATAAGGGCTTTGACAATGTCGTTGAGCTTATAGCATTTGAGAGTGGGGTGGGCTACTCTCCTATGATAGGCGCAGTACTTCTCATTCGCCTCTTGACCCGGCGGTTCTACAGTGGTGACCTTTGACAACTGGATCATATTCTGTGCCAATAGCAATTGGAGCAATGCCGGGGTCTACTCCGTGTCAAAGGGGTAAACCTTGTTCCAATGTTGCATCCAGTATTCATTTCGCTTACTGGTTTTAGGAGGCAGTATCACATTGTAGGACTGCTGCTTGCCTCTGGCCTGAGGCGTCTGTTCCTTAGAGAGGTCGAGAGTTTGAGAAGCCACGCCTTTGGTGTCAGTCACGGTGATGGCCATGCTGATCACTGCCTTTTGATTACCTCGACTGCTGGAGAGAGAGTTTGAGGAGGGTTGATGGTGAGTGCTGCCGTTTTTGAATAATCACTCAATACGAACTGCCTTATAATCTCGGGAAGCATGTTCTGTATGTAGGTCTTTCTGCCTCCTTTTCGGTCATGAGGGTGGCATGGAAGGTTGCCGTCTCTCTCCATCAGGTGATGAACTTGTCAACTGGCTCACCAGGGTCTTGCATCAGAGTGAGGAGCTCGATAGTCTCCACATTCCTTTGAACTTCGTAGAAGCATTGGTAGAACAATTGTTCCATTTCTTGCCAAGTGCGTACCGAGTTCGGAGGCAACCGTGCGTACCATTGAAAAGTTGGTCCTTCAAGAGTCTCGACGAACTGGAGGAGGAGAAGTCATCTGTTAGTTGCCGTCTCCCGGCAAGCTGCTTGGAAGTGGGTGGTATGTTGGTGAGGAGACGTAGTACCATTGAATAGTGGGAGTTTCCCTTTTTGGTAGTTCGGGGGAAATGACACCTGGTCAATGTACGAAGGATACAGATTCTAGTAGAGCAATGTCTCCTGCATGCCTGAGACCTTGTTCTTGAGGCTATAGGCCACCATGGCATCTATGTCAATTTGGGAGACCCCGCGAGAAGGAGAGCTGTCTTGAGAGACTGGCTGTCGGGGGGCTGTGTCCTCACCAGTCGGGGAGTTGCAGGAAGAAGGGGACTTGCCAGCCTCTAGGTGCTCCATCTCTCTGAGGATGGCCTGCATCATTTCCTCGAACTTGTTTATGCGTTCCTCCTGAATATCGTTCGGGTCATTGATCACCATGACACTGACCGTTTCCTCTAGAGGGTCAGAGTCAGGTGATGCAGCAGACTGCCAAGGTTGGTGAGTCGTGCTTGGTAAGTCAGTCTGGAGGGGCTCAGCTTGCCCTGACTGGACCCGGGCTTTGTATGCCTACCTTGTGAGGACCGGTTCTTGACGATTTTGGGACAGTGGCTTCTGGGTGGTGATCACCGAATAGGCAGGAGGTCGTCAAGGGTGGTGACCTTGACTGCCTTGGAGGCTTCCATGGTCAAGATTTGCAGGCGTCTTTTCTGCTTGATCCTAAGGCGGCTATGGACGTCATTCCATAACCGAGCCTGGGACCTGGACTGCCCCATTTCATTCGAACAGGCGAGGGCCAAATCCATGAGCTGGAGTAGGGAGTGGGGTCCAAGGATGGAGAGCAGCTTGGGTTCTTGTCTTGAAGGCTGGAGGCCTCTGTCTGCCATCAAGTCGTTGCCCCGAATTCCTTTGTGAGACCAGGGTGCTGGGTTGACTCGGGGCTAGCTCAAGATGGTACTCTTATGGAAGACCATTGAGTACCAGAGCTCGAGGTGCATGCCTGGCATTGGGAGAGAAGCAGAGGAAAGAGGGGTAGGCTCGTGACTCCTCTTGAGTCTGGCTCCGGGAGAGACTTGTAAAGATGGTGCGTGTGCACCTTTAAGGTTCGCCGTTCGGGTGACTTGGGGGTCAGCCCAGGCTCGGTTGATGGGTTCAACTTGAGGGGGCCGAGACCCACGAGCTTGTGATTGTGGGGGATGAGGCGAAGCTTGTCCTTCACAAGATGAACCTGTGTGTGTCGGGAGGGAAGATGGAGCGGTCGAACCTCTTGTGATTGAGGTGACATAGAGCTAACGCTGCCCTGAGCTGTGGAAAGTGAATGCATGGCGCATGTAGGGTTTTGCCCGAGAGGGCCTAGCCCTGGATGTGAGTTCAAGGCAATGTAAAGGCTTCCCTGATGTGTGGCTCGAGTGGATAGACCACGAGCCTTTGAGTGTGTGCGAGGGGTGAAGACCTTAAGACCTCCACCTCCGTGTATCAACCCTCCAGGTGTGGAGGCTCGGAGTGGTGAAGGAGCATAGGGTTTCCTTGTGCCGAACCTCGGGTGCGATGGCAATTCATTTTCCCTTTGTAGGGATGGACAGGGCAGCCTTCCAGCGTACCGCAACAGTATGACTGGCAAGAGATTTTTCAGTAGCATGGTGTGCGACAGCAGTAGTGCTACCCATGAAAGGGGCATTGGTGGAGAATCCAACAGGGCGAGAAAACAGGGAAGCAAGGAATTTTAAGTCCCCTCTCGCACCGATTCAGGGGAGAACTTGGGAGCCAGACCATGAGTCCTGACTTAGAAGGAGAGTAGGGATGGAGGCTTGAGCGGCTTGCTTCCTTAAGACAGCCACGAGTGCAGGGATAAGGAAGTCCCTGACCCGGATGAACGGGTTGAACAACCCAGGTGCCATAGAAATAGGTGCAGAAAGTAAAGAAGGAAACTGGTCAAACAAGAGCGAACTGACTAAGGGGTAATAATTCCTAGTGGAGTCGCTAAGTTGGTTAGGTGCCTCGATCTCGCCCTCCAGATCTAGGTGATTTGGTGGCACGTGTCTCGGTTTTCTGGTGGATCCGAGATTTGAGATCGCTCTCTCGAAACCTTGCTCTGGGGTTAGGGCAGGTATACCAACCAATGAGAGAGGAATTTTAGGTGGTTTCGGGCCTTACTCGGGCTGACTCGCGTGGCCGCCGTCTTAGATCACGAAGACAGCCCCCAGCTACTTGAGCTAAATCAAAACCGCCTCCCTTGACCTGCAATAATCTTGTTTTTCTGCAGAACACTTCTATGGTTAATTTATAAGACAAGTGGATCTAAAGACCCACCCTTGTCTTACGGCGATGCACGTTCATATGAGAAGGCGATGAAGTGAAAGGTTAGATGAAAGATAGAATGGAGAAGAGAACTTGGTTGAGGGGCAAGACTAGCATGACGATTAGACATCACTGACTCGGAGTGGTAGCAAGGCGGGCATGGTTCACAGGACCAGCATGGCAGCAATATTACTCAAAACTGAGGTCGGCGTGGAGATGCTAAGCTAAGCCTACCCTTAGTCAAGCGAGAAGAGGAAGGGGTGAAAAGAAAGAGGTGAGACGACGAAGAGAGTAGAGTTCGGACATCAATAAGAGTTGTGGTTGACAACGCGAGGAGACGGCGCATCCCTTGCGGATGACGCCGACTCTTGATGAGGCACGCAGCGGTGGTTCCTACTAGATCACATGGCGTTAGGCGCATGACGCAAGGAGAACGACGATGAGCACCGAATGCGTGACGGAAGCTCGCAGACGGTGATGAGTGTTGCCAAGACCTCTAGTGGGGCGGCGATAGATATCACTTTCTACATTAGGGGTGAAATAGAGGAAGACCCTTGCAAGTGGCAACGAGCTTCACCGTCTGGGTTCTTCATCGAGACATCACAGTTATGTCTGTGGGCGGCGATGGGCAGTTCCTTCTACAGATTTCACTGGGAGAAAGCGACAGAAGGGGACTCGTGCATGGCCCTACCATCGCCCTGCACGACATGTGAGACCAAGGGAGAGGCATGCATGGCACTACCACTGCTGTGCACAGCCTATTCGAGGAACTCAAATGAAGAATAAGGAGAAGAGAGGGGAGTGGAGAGAGAGAAAAAGAACAGAAAAATAAGATAGAGAAGGTTTACCTCAACCCTAGGGGTACTAATCAGAAGTTTCTCTCACCTCACTCTCTCTCAAGCGTAACACCATAATAGTAAGAAAGAGAAACTAGCATTAAGTGAAAACTCTCTTTTGTGTGTGTGTATCCTCACTATCTCTCTCTATCTCCACATATCTCTCTATATATCTTTCTGCGTACAATGATGGTACGTATATATAGAAATGTGCCCCAAACATGGGTGGATGATCAAAAGTAACCCTAATTACTAAAAATTAGTATTAAATTGATATAAGAGAATTTAGAAAATAGGGTGCAAAATGACAGATTTGCCTTTTCCTAACAAGTTGTGGAATTCTTAAACAGTCCCCGTGTTGCCCTAGGACTTGTGTGTTCTTGCATGGCTGATTCGGGATTGTTCGAGCTATGGATCATGTATTTAGGGCATGATCGTGTGACTTAAATTTTGAGTAGATCTTGAAACTTTGAATCGATAGTGTGTTGGTCCCTTGATGTTTCTCTGCGTTTTGTTCGTTGAATCACACTGAGCATGCCGCTATGATCACGGGGCACGAGGGTGAGGACTTCGACAAGATCCCTCAAAAAAGTCTCTTCTCCCCCTAAAGTCTCCATGGGCGGACCCACGACCAATGCATCCCTACATCTGAGCAGCCTAGTTACACCATTACGTGAATCTCCTCGACGTTCACGCGGTCTTGTGTCTAGGAAGAAAAAAATTAAAAGCCGAAGGAAATTTTCTTAATGATTGTCCTTCTCGCTTCTCTTGAAGCACAACATTCGGCGGGGGAAGCTGTTTGAACATATTTTTCAGCACCTTGGTCCCTGGTAGGAAGCAGGTCAATCAAGTCTACAAAACAATGGAGATCTCCGATAGTCTCAAAATGGCCCCAGAATTGCTCAAGATCTTCATCAGCACTTCAAAATACCACCTGTCGAGTTTTATCGCGATCAAACATGTCTAAGGCAGTGAACACAAAGAAACAATTTCAGCGAAATCGGTCTCTAGCACCCTGAAATGGATCTTGTAACTAGAGCTATACTTTCAGTGTGTCAAACAGCTGTGGGACTACCACCTTTGGATCCGACACCATCGAAAACCCTTATGGGTCAAGTTTCGGCTTAATCGGGCACTCTAGGATAAAGTTATGGGTAAAAGACTAAAAAGGGGTAGGCCGCACACTATTCTCGTGTGGCCACCCTGCACTAAAACACCATTAAAGGTGGTTGTTTTCACAGTCACAGATAGTTACTTTTAAGACCTATATCTCACTCGTTCCAAGTCGGAGTGCTCCCAAATTTGATGAGTGTGTCCGTCTCATCAAGGCGAACAATTCAATATATAATACGTCCTTGGATGACGCCCGAGCAAAGAGAAAAAATCAATGAAAGTCGCTGATCCATGAAGGAAGTTGCAGAAAATTCAATAGCAGCACGCGTCATTCACGCAACCAAATCATGGTGCTCGCATACCCGATCGACACTAAACAAATTGCAGTATGTGCGTGAGGTTCGAGTGGATTTCACAGATACAGGTCTCAAAACTGCTATAAATTTCAGCCGCCGGAGTCCAAGATTCTGGCAAAAAATCAAGACGAAAAAATATTCATCCGGACACAAAATCAAGTTACGTTCATTGCATCATGATCGTGATGGCATGCTTAGTGTGATTCAATAAAGAAATCACAAAGAAACATCAAGGAATGAGCACACAGTCGATCCAAAATTTTCAAGATTCATCTTAGATTCAAGTCTCATAATCATGGCTCAAAAACATGATTCACGACTTGAAGTTGGTATCAAAATGATCGCCATGCCGAACCCTACAAGAGAACAATAATCTTTCGATCAAACGCGCATTAGAATGACCTCGCATCAGTCATGGAAGATCACCCAAGTTCTCATGCAGCAATAGGGACTGCTCTAAAATTCCACACATTATTAGGCAAGGGCAAAACAGTCCTTTTACACCCATTTTAGAATTTCTTTAAATTCAATTAAATTGTAATTATCTTGAATTCTAGCTAGTTGTTGGGCGTACACCCATGTTTTAGCCCAACTCTATATAAACATGTAAAGCTAAATTATAAAGAGCTTTCGGTTCATTTTGGATTGATTCAATAAAATTTCCATTCCTGCTTGAGTGTATGAGTACGTCTTGGAGAGGGAGAGAGGAGAGAGAAGAAAATGGTCGGTACCTTTCGGGCAGGTAACTTTCTCTCTCCTTCTCTCTTTCTCATATCTATCTCTTTCTCTCTCTTCTTCTCATCTCTATCTCTTTCTCTCTCATCTTCTCTTCATGTCTTTATCTCTTTCTCTCTCTTCTTCTCATCTCTATCTCTTTCTCTCTCATCTTCTCTTCTCGTCTTTATCTCTTTCTCTCTCTCTTCTTCTCATCTCTATGCCTTTCTCTCTCTTCTTCTCATCTCTATCTCTTTCTCACTCATCTTCTCTTCTCATATCTATCTCCATTCATCCTCTTCTAATGCAACTGGCAATACCTAACGCTGGTTGGTTTTCTCTCTTCTTCTAATTCAACCGACAAGGCCTAACGCTGGTTGATTTTCTCTCTCTTCTTCTGTCAGTGGGTGAGACCTAACACCGACTAGTTTTCTCTCTCTTCATCTCTCATTTTCTTTCAGTCGACGAGACCTAACGTCGACTGGTTTTCTCTCTTCGTCTCACTCTTTTTCTGTTAGTCAACGAGATCTAGTGCCGATTGGTTGTCTCTCCTCTGTCAGCAGGTGAAGGTCTCTCTTCTTTTCTCTCTCCTCTGTCAGTTAGCAAAGGCTTAGCAATGATTGAATTTCTCTCTCTTCTGTCAGTCGGTGAAGGCCCAGGGCCCATTGGATTTCTCTCTCCTCTTCGGTCAGTCGACAAAGCAGCACTGACTGGATTTCTCTCTCATCTTTTGTCAGTCGGAAAAACATAGTGCCGACTATGTCGCCTCTCTCTTCTCCTCTGTACAACATAGTCATCGAAGCCTAGCACCGACTGCATTTTCTCTCTCTTCCTTCTAGATACAGTAAGCAATGCTTAGCCTTGACTGCACTGTCCTTCCCTCTCTCTCCTTTATCCTGTCGTCTTTCATACTCCTCTCTTCCCTTCTTATTCCTCCTTCCTTCTTTCTCTTCTTCTCTTCTTATTCTTTTTTCATACCTTAATTCTGCCACTCCCGTTCGACTAAGAGGGATTGAGGTTAGCCTCTCATGGTAGTTCTGTCGTCTAGCTGTAATGTTGTTGTGCCAGGATTACTTCGCTCGCTTCCATCGTGCTTAGCTAGTCAGTATTGGTAATGACGTCTAGTAGTGATCCCATGAGCCGGTCTTAGTTACCGAGCCCATTTTGCTACCACGTCAAGCCAATTATCTACCAGCCTAGTCACCAATCTGATCCTCTTGCTTAATCGAATTCTTCTCTCCGCCCGTCTTTCTTTCTTCTTTTTGAATGCACATGCTTGTGTACGTTCATGAAAGAGGAAAAGGGTGAGGTCTGACTCACCTATCATATAACCTTTTCCATATATGTGTGTGATTGCAGAAAAGCAAAAATAAGAATAATACAAGCCAAGGGAGGCAATTCCAAACCACTTTTATTACTGGGGGCTTTCTTCGTGATCTAAGAGGGTGCCCACGCGAGTAAGCCCGAGTAAGTCCCGAACGCACCTTTAAATTCCTCTCTTATCGGTTGGTAACATCTGCCCCAATTTTCGAACAGGGTTCTTGAGAGAGCGATCTCAAAAATATCCCGATCTTCCCTCGAAACCCGAGACGTGCGCCGCCCGATCTCGAAAGGATCTGGAGGGCAAGATCGAGGCACCTAACCAGCTTGGTGACTCCATTGGGGACTTACTACCCCTTAGTCGGATCATTCTTGTTTGGTTAGTTTCTTCTTTTATTATCTTCTATCATTGTCTTTTCACATTTTATTTATGTTGCGGGTTCTATAACACATCTATTCGGATCAGAGATTTTCTTATCCCCGTATTTGAGAGCGTCCTTAGGGAACAAGTTCCTTCAACCCCTTGTCTAGCTCCCAAGTCTTAACTTAGACCGGTGTGAGGTGGGACCTAAAAATCCCTCACTCCCCATCTCCTCGCTCCGGCGGAAACTCCACCAAGGTGTCTTGCATTGGCAGCACTTTTGTTGCCCCACATAACATGCACCCAACCACCGGTAAGTCACTTGTCGGTCGTGTTCTCGAGGTATGTCGGAACGCTGCCTAGTCCCTTTCTACAAAAGGCAAACAAGCTGTCGTTGCTTCTGTGGGTCGCTATAACACTATCCCCCATATTTCTACACCATTAGTCTCTATCCATAGAGGCTTAACACGTCAAGGCGAAAACCCCACGATCTCCATCCTCACGCACACCACAAGGCTCATGGGTTACCCACTCGAGCCACGCCTCAGAACAACCCTTCTATCACCTCGAGACCGTGTCCAAGATCAAACCTTTTAAGGCCATGTCCTACGCACGCTACTCAGATGCATCTCATTGGTCGGGGCAACGCCAATGCCACCCCGCCCGAGTACACAGGAAACGACCTTCTCGTCCTCCTACTCTGCACACACAAGCGCACCCTGTAAGGGACAGGTCTACATCTGTTCCCTTGCAGATACTTTTCAGACCACTTGCTCGACCTCGGGTTGACCCCCAGGTCACTCGTGACCCTTCTTCAAGGGGCGCATAGCTTCGCCATCACAGACGTCCTTTCACCCTCGACTCAGGCCTCCTTATGAGTCAACCCTGCTCTGGCCAACTCTTTCTTCATCGAGCAAGCGCCTTCAGCCTTAGTACTCAAAGGTTTTCCCTAAGAGTACCATCCTGAACCAGCCCCATCACTTTGGTCATGTCTCTCGAGCCCACAAGAGATCTCAGGGCATCAACCAGATGGAAGATCGAGTTCTTCATCCTCCTCGGCCCAAGATGACTCCAGTTCCTGACCCCATCTATTGTCACACCTGATGGAGACAACTCTCTCCTGCATAAGAAGAGTTGACCAGCCGTGACCTAGATCGCAGTTTTGGCACGAGGTCCATCAAAACCTCAAGGCTAAACGTGATAGAGATCTGCAAATTTTAACTAGGAAGGTGACCAAGGCAGTCAAAACCACCCATTCTGACGACCATATTTAAATGGATCCCTTTTACCCCCTTCAGACGATTAATCCTGAAGAAGAGTCCCATGACCCCTGTGTTGTGGTTACTGTCGTAGAAAAAGACCCAGCCACTCAGCAGCCACGGTCCCAAGACTGTCGAGAACCGATCCAAATGATATCAACATACAAGAGTCGAGTTCAGTCAGGGCATGCTGGCCCCGTGATGATTGACTTACCACGTATGACTCATCAAGTTCGCAAGCCCTCTGTTGCCACTAACGTCGACCTCTATAGTGAAACAGTTAGCATAATGGTCGTAAGCGAGCCTGATGATGCGCAGGAAGAGCGCATGAACAAGTTTGAAGATATGGTGCTCGTGATGATGGAAAATATCGATCGTATGACGCCGCACGCCAGTCGGCTAACCATGAGATCAATTTCCATAACTTTGATGGTGCACCTCCACGGCAGCCCCCTCTTTCTACCTCATAGAACAATTCTGTCCCTCATCCAGTCTCTCAGATAGACTTGACGCTATGGTCACCCATAGCCTAAGGAACAGACAAATCTCGGGGATATAGGACAGAACGCCTTATCAAAAGGACATACCCCTCGTATATTGATCAAGTCATGTTTTCCTCAGATTATAAGAAAGGGAAGTTTCCTTTATTCAACGAAACCACATACTCGAACCAGCATATTGTCAAACCATTGAAACCATCGAGGTCTCAACGAACTTCTATACCATTGAAACAAGCATATCCCCTTGGATGGTTACAACATGAGAGGCCTCGGCTGCCCTGAAGGCCTTCTTTAGGTCTTCAAGCTTTATATGACCCTTCAGAATCAGGGCCTCGATAATATCCTTCAGGGTGTAGCAGTCATCTTTGGGATGATTGATCCTCCGATGGTAGGCACAATAATTTGCCTGAGTGTTAAGGCCAGGTTGCTCAAGGAATTTGGTTTCTAGAAGCTGGATCGTATTTTGTTCCAATAATAATCGAAACAGTGCATGGACCCATTCCTTCTCGAAGGGGTAGACCTTGTTCTTATGCCTAGTGAAATAATCACCCCAATCAAGGTTGGCCAGTGGGGGAACCCAATTATATGATTGTTGTTGCTTGCCATCCTGGGGTATTACCTTGGTTGTGCTTACCCTTTAGAGAGGTCTAAAGTTTGGGAAGGAGCCTTCTTTGAATCAGCGACCATGACTGCTGCACTGATTACCCCTTTCTGTTGGCTGCCCCGTGTGTTATTCCGAGAGTTACCATTGTCCCGGTTGTTTGCTGAACTTGTAGATGGTTGTCGTGTTGCACCATGATGACGTGATAGAGTTTCTAGGTGGACTGATTTAGAGATCAGCTCTGACATGGAGGTCGAATTAGAGGCCTCAACATGTAGAGCGATCTCGGGTCGCATGTTCCGCATGCAAGTTTGGAATACTTCCTTCTCAGGCATAGGATTAAGATGGTGGGAAGCCAAGTTTCTCCATCTTGATATGAACTGATCTACAGGCTTCCTTTAGGTCCAAGCTTAGGCATGAACCTAGCTTAGTCCAGGTCCAAACCAGGTTCAGACCCAGGTCTGAACCTAGACCCACTCTTGGTCCGAGCCGAGACTTGTATCCATTTGGTCTAGATCTCTAGGTTCTAATATGTCACACCCCAAGAATTTACAATACTGTT
>NW_006499973.1:3645284-3704235 GCF_000471905.2 Amborella trichopoda | reverse complement strand
GGAAGTAGTTCAAACTTGCATGCGAAACATGCGACCCGAGATATCTCTACATGTTGAGGCCTCTAATCTGACCTCCATGTCAGAGCTGATCTCTAAATCAGTCTGCATAGAAACTCTATCACGTCATGATGGTGCAACACGACAACCATCTACAAGTTCAGCAAACAACCAGGGTAATGGTAACTCTCGGAATAACACATGGGGCAGCCAACAAAAAGGGGTAATCAGTGCAGCCGTCATGGTCGCTGATTCAAAGAAGGCTCCTTCCCAAACTTTGGAGCTCTCTAAAGGGGTAAGCACAACAAAGGTAACACCCCAGGTTGGCAAGCAACAACAATCATATAATTGGGTTCCCCCACCGGCCAACCTTAATTGAGGTGATTATTTCACTAGGCATAAGAACAAGGTCTACCCCTTCGAGAAGGAATGGGTCCATGCACTGTTCCGACTATTATTGGAACAAAATATGATCCAGCTTCTAGAAACCAAATTCCTTGAGCAACCTGGCCTTGACACTTAGGCAGTTATTGTGCCTGCCATCGGAGGACCAATCATCCCACAGATGACTGCTACACAGTGAAGGATATTATCGAGGCCCTGATTCTGAAGGGTCAGATAAAGCTCGAAGACCTAAAGAAGGCCTTCGGGGCAGCCGAGGCCTCTCATGTTGTAACCATCCAAGAGGAAGACCAAATGCCCGATATCCTTTACGCCTTCTTCATTATAATGCTTCAGGAAGGCATAATCACACTGAAGCAAGCAAGGAAACCTTGTCTCTTTGCTAAGGGGACTGAAGATCATTGGTGTCCATACCATCAGATAAGAGGCCATTACCTATCAGAATGCACAGATTTCGTTGATATATTCTCAAAGAAAATGGGGGAGTGTCAGGAGTTTTACAATCTCCCTGTAAGTCACCCCCAAGTCACTTCGCCATTGGGGCAAGGAGATCTCCCAAAGCAGGACCCTCTTATCAATGATTTAGACTCTACGGAACCCTCGATTCCATAACCATGGATAGTCTACCATGGCCGAAGCAGACTCAAGTCTTTAAGATGAGAAGCAGTTCGCCAAGCTAGGGCTGTTCACCAGCCCATTGAGATGAATCAAACATCACTTTAGAAAACCAGAAAAATATGGGCATCAAGGGCTACAGGTCGAAGAAACAAGACTGCTCAACCCACAGTTAAGTAGGAATTTCTATGGCCCCTTCATCTACTGCCAACTTTAATGGACTTCATCGATAGCACGATCGTTCTTCGTTCTTCATTCTGTCAAGAAGACGTCCACGTGCCATCTCCCACTCAACATACGTCTAATGAGGGTGACGACGTTAAAAGCACTCCCCAACAGTCTAAGCAAGGGAAAGAACTAAAAGACCCCCTGCACCCGTCCAACCCTGGTGATGACGTAAAAAGCTGCCCAGATCGGTATGATGAGGGGAACGACCTTAAAAGTCCCCCACCTTCTGACCCTTCTCCTCCTTCTTCTCTTGATTCTCATTCTCTTTCTTCTACATCTTCTGTAGGTACAACCTTGATATGTTTGGACTTCGAGGCTCTAGACCTAGAACTTGCAGGATCCAATATAACCAGGATGCAATGGAAACAATTGAGAAAGACTCTCGCACAGGCAGTAGGATTCCTAGCAGTTGGTGATGCCCTGGCAGCTAAAGCAAAGGCAAAGCCACCTTCTTCAAAGAAGCACAAGAAGTAGAAGCCAAAGAAACCCCAGTGGCCCCCTGAGCATGAGTTTGAGCAGAGACTGAGAGAGTCAAGAGGGCAAAGTTTCTACACTCAAGAGGCTTGCCACATGATACAAGTCTGTGAAGAAACAGCCAGCTCGGAGCAAGCACTCTAGGCATCTGTACGAATACCGTGTGATTTGTGCGAAGACACTCTTCACATCATTATCACTAAACCTCAATTTTTCTCTAACTTTCGAGATAAGTCTCTCCAACCTGATAGGTTTTCCACTTTTGAGGTTGATCTTCCCATCACTGGGTTCGAGAAAGGTGCAGAAATTATGATCCGCTCTGAACCTCTATCAGAGGTAGAAATGTTAGGATCATGGATCTCTGCACATGAGGTCGATTGAAAAATCTTTTAAAATGACGATGAAGAGTTGCATGAGGCTCCAGAAAAATGGGAAGAAGGTGGTTAAGCCACACTTGAGGAACTTGCAGAAATAAATCTTGGAGATGAAGCGGATCCCAGGCCCACTTTCATTTCAACGAATATGTCTCCAGAAGATAAAGAAGACTTCACAGTCTTCTTGAAAGAAAATCGAGATGTCTTTGCTTAGCACTATCATGAGATGCCTGGTTTAGACCCTCAAGTAGTGGTTCACCATATCTTCATCGATCCAACTATCAAACCTGTTAAACAGAAATCAAGAAGGTTCAGGCCTGACCTCGAGATGCAGATAGACGCCGAGGTGACCAAACTCAGACAAGCAGGTTTTATTTGCGAAGTCAGGTACCCGAAATGGCTAGCAAATGTTGTCCCAATCAAGAAGAAGAATGGTCAAATTTGAGTGTGTATTAACTTTCATTTTTTGAATATTGCCTGTATGAAGGATGACTTCCCGTTGCCATTCACCGAGATGCTCATCGACTCTACAGATCACTATCAAATCTTCTCCTTCATGGACGGATACTCCTGGTATAACAAGATAAGGATGGCGCCCGAAGATGAAGTGACCACTGCATTCCTAACTCCAAACGGGGTCTTCTATTACACAATGATGCCTTTTGGATTAAAGAATGCTGACACCACATACCTGAGAGCAATGACGACCATTTTTAAAGACATGATGAACAAAGACGTGGAGTGTTATGTAGATGGCTTGGTCGTAAAATCTGAAGAAAAGTATGCTCACATGAGATACCTTGAAAAGGTGTTCAAGCAGTTGCACCTTCATCAACTAAATATGAACCTGCTGAAATGTACTTTTGGTGTACGCTCTGAAAAATTCTTGGGGTTCATCATCAGACATCGAGGGCTTGAAGTTGATCCAGTCAAGATCAAGACAATCCAAGAAATGCCATCATCGACTACACTTCGAGAACTGCATTCTCTTCAAGGGTAGCAGGCATACATTTGCAGGTTCATCTCGAACCTCTCAGGTCGCTATAAACCCTTTACACATCTGCTAAAGAAAGATACCCCATTCATCTAGGATAAAGCATGTCAAGTAGTCCTTGACGACATCAACCATTATTTACTCAACCCTTCATTTCTCTCTACACCAGTATTGGGAAAACCCCTCATTCTATACGTCACAGCTTTGGACGAGTCAGTTGGAGCATTGTTGGCACAAAACAATGAAGAGGGAAAAGAGACTACGTTATATTACCTTAGCCGTAGGATGCAAGGGGCTGAGAAGAATTATCCCCTTATTGAGAAGATGTGTCTGGCCCTGATCTTTGCAGTATAAAAACTCCGCCATTATTTGCTTGGTCATGAAGTGAAACTTATATTGAAAGTTGATCCTGTTAAGTTTTTCATGACACGTCCATGCTTGTCAGGACACCTTGCTAAGTGGGCATTATTGCTGATGGAATTCGATATTAGTATGTCCCACAGAAGGCCATCAAGGGCTAGGTCTTGGCTGACTTTCTCACAGCACACCCCGTACCGGCAAAATCTCCTCTATCAAGCGACCTCCCTGATAAAGAAGTATTCTGCGTTGACCTTGCTCTTGTTTGGGAATTGTACTTCGAATCAGCCTTCCAATCAGATTGAGGAGGCACCGGAGTACTATTCCTGACTCCAAGAGGAGGAAGATTGCCACTTTCTTTCTCTCTCTCTCAAGCCGGTTCTCATAATGAGGTAGAATATCAGACCCTTATAATCGGATTGGAGATAGCCTTCGACCTAGACTTGGAGCAGCTCAAGATCTATGGAGACTTTGAGTTGGTTATCAAACCGCTCAAAGGGATTTATGACATGAGAAAAGACTCTCTCAAGCCTTATCACGATACTGCAAGATCGTATATGCTCAGTTTGAGGACGTATCCCTGAGTCACATCCCCAAGGAGCTAAAGTCACAGGCTGACGCACTTGTGAAACTCGACGCTACAATTTAGTTGTCCTCATCAGGACCCACGCTTGTCTGGGTGGAAGAATGGAGACACATAGAACTAAGAACTGAGGTCGAAGTGGATGATGAGAGAAATATCTTCCCCAAGTGCCCTCCTTATCCATTTAGATCACTTCTATCAACCAAAGAAGTAATCAAAATTGAACAAGCAATAGCACAAAGTCAAGAACTATAATTCTTTGACCCAATGTGTGCAGACATTGAGCAGGTAGAAGATTGGAGAGAACCCATCAACAGTTTCCTAAGACATGGCAAGCTCTCGGAAGATCGTGCCGAACGCAATAGCTTACATCGAATGTCTACCAAGTATACCCTCCTTGAAGGAGATGCTCTCTTCAGACGGTCGTTGGACGACATTCTTCTTAGATGCGTTGATATCCAAGAAGCAAATAAGGTGCTAGAAGAAGTCCACTCAAGCATTTGTGGACTACACCAGTCTGGTCCTAAGCTCTATGAACGAATACGTAGGTTGGGATACTATTGGCCCTCCATGATTGTCGACTCTTTTAGCTATGCTTAAAAGTGCTAAGTATGCCAAATACCCCTCTTCCGTAATGGGCCATATATTTATCCTAGCTGCAACAAACTATTTCTCTAAGTGGGCTGAAGAGGTCCCCCTTAAGCAGGTTCCTGGGATAGTGGTGGTCTGCTTTGTTCGACATCATATTATATATCGCTTCGGAGTGCTTGACCGAATTATATCCGACAATGGTCCTCAATTTAGGAGTCATCATATTGATCGCTTAGTTAACCAATTTGGTTTTGAATGGAGGTACTCAACTATGTACCACCCTCAGGCGAATGGATTAGCTGAGGCTTTCAATAAGACTTTGTGCAACGTTTTAAGAAAGTCAGTATCACAAACAAGGAAAAACTAACATGAGAAGCTTCCTGAAGCCCTATGGGCTTATCGCACCACTACGCGAAATGTTACTGATTCCACTCCTTATTCTTTGGTTTATGGGGGTGAAGCAGTTTTACTTTTCGAAATACAAATCCCTTCATTGCGAGTCGCTATTCACCAAGGAATAACCGAAGATGAGAGAGTCAAGCTCCGGTATCAAGAATTGGATGCAGTCGATGGAAAGAGCTTAGAGGCTCAACAGAGCCTTGAACTCAACTAAGGGAGAATGAAGAGGGCTTTTGACAATCATTCACCCGCGGTGATCTAGTCCTAGCTGTCAAGAGGCCTATTGTTATGAACGGCCGGCATAAAGGGAAGTTTGAGCCCAAGTGGGAAGGTCACTTTATAGTAAAAAAGGTCTCGCCCAACGGAGCCTATATATTGACACATCCTGATGGAGAGGAGGCAATGTCCCCTATCAATAGGTGATACCCAAAGAAGTATTATACATGATACGTAGTCACAAGAAAGGAACTCAACGGAAAAATAAGCAAGATAGTCCGGACAAAATTCTAACTCTTTTTATTGTAGTAAAAACGAGTTACAAGTTACAAGAAACCCATTAAATAGGGAGGTTACAAGTCTCTTGCATCTGAGAATAAGAGGACAGTAACAAACCAAAACCTACAATGTTTCTCATGCATATGAGGATAAGAGGATGGTTACAGGCCAAAATAAATGCCTGCCCCATGAGGAAGAAGCAAACCCATGAAAGAAAGGCTCACCTCATGAAGAAGAAGCAAAACCACATGGGGAAGTTAGCTTTAATTCATCTGACGAGTAAGAGGATGGTTACAGGCCATAAGAAGAAGCAAAACCACTCCAAGAAGTTAGCCCCAGTCCATCCGACGTGTATGTCAAACATACAAGCCAGATATTTCATCTGACGTGTATATCAAACATACAATGTAGGATTCATTTGATGCATATATCAAACATACAAAGTGAGCCGCCCTGGCAAGGAAATGGCCTATGACGGAAAGCATTCCCTGTTCACAGTGGATGCCCTTCCACAGAACAACATGGACTTCACCGTAGTCCTTGAGGATTTGGCTTCCAATAGGTACCACAAGCCACACCTTATCATCATTCACCACTTTTTGCCGGCCCATGAACATCGCCATAGGTAGCTCGTCCCCGAGTGTCGTAAATCCCGCACGTAACTTACTGTCATAAGCGAGTATCACTCTCCGCACCATGATAAGCCACACGAGTGCAGACTGAAGCCAGCGCCAGCTATGTCCTCCAAAGGTCAGTGTCGGTTGTGCTTCTGACCCCTAGCGTCGACTGCTTTTCTTGAGGGACAGTGCTAGTTGAGTTAACTCCAAACCATCAGCGTCGGTTGCCCCAACGATGGCTGCACTTCTAATAGCGTTGGCCCTGTTGCGATTGTTCGCTTCCCGAGACTCCTCATTTTCAAGACTAAGTTTTTGCACCTCCTTAATGGTCGCATGATTTCTGGAGGTAACTGTACACTTACCCAGCAACTAACAACCGTCACCACGACGGTTCACCTCCAGCAACCGTACACCTTCCACGATGGTCCACCTCTCGTGACTGTGCGTCTCCCGTCGGGACTTCTGCTACAACGGCTAGAAACCTACTAAAAAAATCTCCTGTCTGCGTTTTTCACCTGAACAACACCAGAACTTCACCGAAAACTTCTGCATACGTCCCCCAAAGTCCCCGAGAACATCTGCAAAAACCACTAGCAACGTCGGAAAGTTACCACAATGTTGGGAAACTTCTTATCAATCCCCGAAAATCTCCTAAGACGGGCGAAAAGGCTCACAGTTTCACTTCCCTCCTCTTCTACCAAAACTGCAGTCAAAAACTCTTTTGTGTCTTGAAAAACTTCCCGGAGAACTTTCCTTTCCCGCTCCTTTCGCTGCAACTTTGCCAAATTCTTGGCAGTCTGCACGATGAAGGTCTTCCTTGTAAAACCTTTATTGGAACCCTACGGTTCATCGAAAATCTTCCTTGCAAAACGTTTGATGAAGTCCCACTTCTCGTCGGAACTTCAACCAAGCACCCTCTCCTCATGGTTAAAGAAAACATTTGCTTAAGTTTTTTCTACCCTCGGTGAAAAATAAGGGAAAACAGGATTTTACACCCTTATATCGACTACACTACCCTCAAATGCCCCTCACAAACTTGGAATTCCAGTCATGTCCAAGGGAAGCCAAGTGACAATGAGCCGGGTCGAGCTTTGACTCGAGGCCCAAGGTAACTCTCATCGATCCATCCCTAGCGCCAGTTGATGTAGCGCTTAGTGAATTTCAAAACAACCCTAGCACCATTTGACTTAGCGCCGTGTGTGTTTTCTAAACATCTCTAGTACCGGTTGGCTTAGCGCCGTGTGTGTTTTCAAAACAAGCCTAGTGCCCGTTAACTTAGCGCTGGTTGTCTTCAAATGATATCACAGGCTATTCATAGTGCCAGCTAAGTCCAAACAACCCAGCGCGGTTGAATACTCGCAAGAAATCACTAGCGCTACACCTGACACCGACTGTATTTTCAACAGCCTATTGTCACCTCCTCTAGGTTGAAGTCTTATGCGTCCTACCACTCATCCCACGTGATGTTGCACCCATGCCGTGACCTGTCATCCCCAGTGATGTTGCACCCAAATTGTGATCACACCCATACTCAGCTCATTGTCCTCAGTGAAGGTAGGGTCATTCTTACCTCTTCAATTTTCAGTGGATCTGTTTAACACCAAGCCATCTTTCACCCTAGAGAGTATGCTTACCCCCCCACTAAGCCTTAGTGAAGTCTGCTTCTGTTGGCCATCCTTCATTAGGTCACCATTTTCATCTGAGCCCTCAGTTTGTGAATGGTCTTAACCATTTTATCCCCAGAGAGTCAGATTTCCATCCACAAATCTATTCCCCATGGAGCTTCACCTACATGGCTGCATAACCCCGGTCTTGCATTATGCATGAGGTTCAAGACTATCTCTGATCCGAACCTCACGTACGATGAATGGTTGGATTTTACACACGAAGGTGTCAAAGCTGCTGTGAATTTCGACCGTCGGAATCCAAGATTCTGATGAAAAACTCAAGATGACAAAATCTTCATCCGTACACAAAATCAAGCTACGTTCGTTGCGACATGATCGTGACGGCATGCTCAGTGTGATTCCATGAAGAAATCACAAAGAAACATCCTGGAATGAGCACACAGTCAATCTGAAGTTTTCAAGATTCATCCAAGATTTAAGTCTTATGATCATGGCTCAAAAACATGATTCATGGCTCGAAGTTGGTATTAAAATAATCATCATATCGAGCCCTACAAGAAAACAATAATCTTTCGATCAAACAGGCATCAGAACAACCTCAGGCTAGCCATGGAAGATCATGCAAGTTCTTGGCCAGCAACAGGGACTGCTGTGGAATTCCAAACATTGTTAGGCAGGGGCAAAACAATCATTTTGCACCCACTTTTAGAATTTCTTTAAATTCATTTAAATTTTAATTATCTTCAATTCTAGCTAGTTTTTTGGTGTACACCCATGTTTTAGCTTAACTCTATATAAACATGAAAAGCTAAATTATAAAGAGCTTTCAGTTCATTTTGAATTGATTCAATAAAATTTTCATTCCTTCTTGAGTTTGTGGGTACATCTTGAAGAGGGAGAGAGGAGAGAGAAGAAAAGGGTCGGTACCCTTCAGGCAGGTAACTTTCTCTCTCCTCCCCCTTCTCTTTCCTCCTCTCATTCTCTCTCCTCCCCTCTTTCTCATCTCTCGCTTTTTCTTATCTCTATCTCTTTCTCTCTCATCTTCTCTTCTCATCTTTATCTCTTTCTCTCTCTTCTTCTCATCTCTATCTCTTTCTCTCTCTTCTTCTCTTCTCATCTCTATCTCTTTCTCTCTCTTCTTCTCATCTTTATCTATTTCTCTCTCATCTTCTCTTCTCATCCGTATCTTCATTCGTCCTCTTCTAATGCAATTGGTAAGGCCTAGCGTCGGTTGGTTTTCTCTCTCCTCCTAATGCAACTAGCAAGGCCTAGCACCGGTTGATTTTCTCTCCTTTCTTCTATCAGTTGGCGAGACCTAACGCTGACTGGTTTTCTCTCTCTTTGTCTCTCTCTTTTCCTGTCAGTCGGTGAGAGCTAGCACCGACTAGTTTTCTTTCTCTTCGTCTCTCTTTTTCTGTCAGTCGGCGAGACCTAATGACGAATGATTTTCTCTCTCTTCTTTTGTCTCTCCTTTGTCAGTCGGTGAAGGCTTAGTGTTGATTGATTTTCTCTCTTCTTTTCTATCTCCTCTATCAGTCAGTGAAGGCCTAACACCAATTGGTTTTTTCTCTCTTCTGTTAGTCAGCGAAGGCCCAATGCCGAATGTATGTCTCTCTCCTCTTATGTCAGTCGGTGAGGCTCAATGCCGACTGGATTCTCTCTCCTCTTCTATCACAGTCAACAAAGCATAGTGCTGACTGCATCTCCTCTCTTTTCTCCTCTGTACAACACAGTTAGCGAAGCTTAGCGCCGACTGCATTTTCTCTCTCTTCATTTTAAACACAGTCGGCAATGTTCAGCCTTGACTACGCTTTCCTTCCCTCTCTCTCCTTTATCCTCTCGCCTTTCATACTCTTCTCTTCCCTTCGTCTTCCTCCTTCCTTCTTTCTATTCTTCTCTTCTTATTCTTTCCTCATACCTTAATTCTGCCACTCCTTCGTTCGACCAAGAGGAATTGAGGTTAGCCTCTCATGGTAGTCATGTCGTCTAGCCGTAATATTATTATGCCAGGATTACTTGGCCCACTTTAATGCCACAATAGACCGACCATCGTGCTTAGCTAGTCGGTATTGGTAATTACGTCTAGTAGTAATCTCGTGAGCCGGTTTTAGTTACCGAGCCTGTTTTGCTACATCGTCAAGCCAATTATCCACCAGCCTAGTCACCAATATGATCGTCTCGCTTAGTCGAATTCTTCTCTCCCCCTATCTTTCTTTCTTCTTTTTGAATGCGCATGCTTGTACACGTTCATCAAAGAGGAAAAGGGTGAGGTCAAACCCACTTATCTTATAACCTTTGCCATATATGTGTGTGATTATAGAAAAGTAGAAAATAAGAAGAGTACAAGCCAAGGGAGGCGATTCTGAACCAGTTTTATTAATGGGGGACTTTCTTCGTGATCTAAGAGGGTGCCCATGCGAGTCAGTCCGAGTAATCTCGAACCCACCTTTAAATTCGTCTCTCACTGGTTGGTACCACCTGCCCCCGTTTTTGAACGAGGTTCCGAGAGAGCGATCTCAAAACGTCCTAGGTCCTCCCCCGAAACCCGAGAAGTGCGCCGCCAGATCCCCAAAGGATCCGGAGGGCGACATTGAGGCACCTAACCATCCCTACCTGTTTCACTCTTTCGCCTATAAGTTCTTCTTGGAACATTCGTTTGAGCTGAAACTTGACCCCTAGGGGTTTTCAACCATGTTGGATCCAATAGTAGTGGTCCCATTGCAGTTTGAGAAGCTGAAGATGTAGTTTTAGTTGCTGGAACTGTTTCTCGATTTTCACTGCCTTAGACATGTCGGAATGTGACGAAACTTGGCAGGAGATTCTTGAGAGACCTCATGAAGATCTTGGCCAGTTTTGGGGCAGTTCCAGGATTTTTGAAATTTCCACTACTTGCTAGGCCTTTATTAAGTGGGGGACTCCATGTTGATGAGAAATACCTCCCAACACATTGTTGTGTCCCGCTTGAGAGAGAGAGTGAGGTGAGAGAATCTTTGGACCAGTACCCCTAGGGTTGAGATAAACCTTCTCTCTCTTCTCTTTCTTTTCTTCTTCCCTCTCTCTTCTCCCTCTTTTTTATCTGAGTTCCTCGCAGAGGTTGTGTACGGTTGTGTCGTGCATGTCTCTCCTTTGATCTCACAAGTCGAGCATGGTGATGGCAACACCATGCACGATTCCTCCCTCCCCTTCCATTCGTCTATCTGTCTCTTCCAATGAAGTCTGTAGACGGCGGTGCCCATCGCCGCCCATAGACAAAGCTATGACGTCTAGGTGAAGAACCCAGACGGCGAAGTGTGTGTCGCCGCTTGTGGGGGTCTTCCCCTACAGCGCATTTAGCATAGACAGTAATACCCATCGCCGCCCACTAGAGGCTCTGACAACACCCATCACTGTCCGTGGGCTTCCTCTGTGCGTTCGGTGCCCATCGCCATTCTCCCTGCATCCCACGTCTATCGTCGTGCGACCTAGGAGAAACCATCGTTGTGTGCCTCATCAGGAGTTAGCGCCATCCGCAAGGGATGTGTCACCTCCTCGCATTGCCAAAGGCGATGCCTATCAATGTCCGGACTTCTCTTCTCTTTGCCGTGTCACCCTCCTCTCTGCATCCCTTTTTCTTCTCACTTGGCTGAGGGTAAACCTAGTATAGCACCCCCGCACCGACCTCAGTTTCGAGTAGTAATGTTGTCGTGCTGGTCCTGTGAACCATGCCCGTCTTGCTATCACTCCGAGTCGGTAACTTCTAGCCATCATGCTAGTCTCGTCCCTTTGTCAAGCTCTCTTCTCCTTTCTATCTTTCATCTAACCTTGCACTTCATCGCCTTCGCATATGAACGTGCACTGCTCTAAGATAAGGGTGGGTCTCTTCGACCCACTTGTCATACAAATCAACCATATAAGTTTTGTGCAGAAAAACAAGAGGATTACAGGGTCAGGGAGGCGATTTCGAACCAGCTCAAGCAGCTGGGGGGCTTTCTTCGTGATCTAAGAGGGCAGCCACATGAGACAGCCCAAGTAAGTCCCGAACCCACCTAAAATTCTTCTCTCATTGGTTGGTATACCTGCCCTTGCCCTCGAGCCAGGTTCCGAGAGCAATCTCAAATCACAGGTTCATCAAAAACTCGAGACACGTGCCACCAGATCACTTAGATCCTGAGGGGCAAATTGAGGTACCTAACCAGCTTGACGACTCCACTGGGGACTTACTACCCCTTAGTCGGTTCGCTCTTGTTTGATCAATTTCCTTCTTTACTTTCTGTACCTATTTCTATGGCACCTAGGTTGTTCAACCCGTTCATTCGGGTCGGGGACTTCGTTATCCCTGCACTCGTGGTTGTCCCAGGCAAGCAAGTTACTCAAGCCTCCTCCTTAATCTTCTTTTGAGTCAAGACTCACGGTCCGGCTCCCAGGTCCTCACTTGGATCGATGCGAGGGGACTTAAGGGTCCCCACCTCCCCGCTTTCTCACCCTGGTGGACCCTCTGCCAAGGCCTCTTGCATGGGCAACACTTCTATTGCCGCACACCCTGCTACTGCATACAGTTGTGGTACATCGGAAGGATGCCCCATCCCTCCCTGTGAAAAGCAAGCAAACTACCATCGCTCCTGAGGTTCGCCGCAAGGCTACCCCCTGTGCTCCTTCACCACTCCAAGCCTCCATACCTGGAGAGTCAGTGCATAGAGGTGGAGGTCCTGAGGTCTTCACCCCTCGCACACACTCAAAGGCTTGTGGTCTATCCACTCAAGCCACACCTCGGGGCAACCCTCACGTTGCCTTGAGCTCGCATCCTGGGCTAGGCCTTCTCAGGTCGAACCCTACATGTGTCATGCATTCGCTTTCCACAGCTCGGGGCAGCGCTAGCTCTCTGCCACCTCTTGGCACACACAGCTTCACCTTGTGAGAGACAAGCTCCCGCCTTGTCCCACACAAAAACAACCTCGTGGGTCTCGGCCTCCTCAGGTCGACCCCTTTGACTGAGCCCGGGCTGACCCCCAGGTCACCCGGACTGCTAACCCTAAAGGTGCACACGTGCCATATTTGTAGGCCCCTCTTGAATCCAGACTCAGGTGGAGTCACGAGCCGGTCGTGCTTTCCTCTACTGCTCTCTCAACGCCAGGCAAGCACCTCGAGCCCTGTTACTCAAAAGTCTTCCCTAAGTGTACCACCTTAAGCCAGCCCTAGGTCAGCCGAACACCCGAGCCTTACAAAGGAATTCGAGGCAACGACTTGATGTCGGACAGAGGCTTCCAGCTTCCAAGACATGAACCCAAGCTGCGCTCTATCCTTAGGCCCCACTCCCCTCTCCAACTCATAGACATGGCCCTCGCTTGTTCGAAGAAAACATGGTAGTCTAGGTCCCAGGCTCTGTTCTAGAATGAGGTCCACAGCCGCCTCAGGATCAAGCAGAAGAGAGGCCTGCACATCCTGACCAGGGAAGCCTCCAAGGCTGTCGAGGTCACCACCCCTGCCGACCTCCTGCCTTATAATCCCTTCTTCCCTCTTCAAACTCTGGAACCTGAGAAAATCTAGGAGTACTGTTCGATGGTCACTACCCAGAAGCCACGATCCCAAGACCGTCAAGAACCAGTCCTCACAAGATCGGCATACTAAGCCTGAGTCCAGTCGGGGCAAGCTGAGCCCCTCAAAACTGATTTTCCACTAACGACTCGCCAGCCTCGATAGTCCGCTGCATCACCTAACGCTGACCTCCCAGAAGAAACGGTCAGCGTTATGGTAATCAATGACCTGGACGAAGCTCAAGAGGACCGAAGACCAGGTTCGAGGTCATGATCAAATCCATTCTTGAAAAGATGGAATGACTTGAATCCTCCAGGTCCACTTCTTCTCACCACGAGACCGATCCCCCGCCTGGTGAAGACACGGTCCCTAGATAGACTCCTCCATTGATCTCTCAATGTAGCTCTCCTTCTCGAGGGGTCTCTCAAACTGACATAGATGCCATGGTTGCCCATAGCCCTAAGAACAAGGTCCCAGGTATGCAGGAGATGCCACTTTATTAGAAGGCATATCCTTCGTACATTGACCAGGTGTTATTTCCCCTGAACTACTAAAAAGGGAAACTCCCCCTGTTAAATAATACTACGTCCCCTCACCAGCATATTGCCCACTTCTAAGCAGCCTGCCGGGAGAAGGCAACTGATGGGCGACTTCTCTTTCGTCAGTTCGTCGAGACTCTTGAAGGGCCAGCCTTTCAGTGGTATGCTCGGTTGCCAACAAACTCGATGCACACATGGTAAGAAATGGAGCAGTTGCTCTACCAACGCTTCTATGAAATCCAAAGGAACGTAGAAACCATTGGGCTCCTCACCTTGATGCAAGACCATGGTGAGCCGGTTGACAAATTCATCACCCCGATGGACAGAGATGGCAACCTTCCATGCCACCCCCATGACCGAGAAGGAGACGATCCAAACCTGCATACAGAACATGCTTCCTGAGATCACCTTGCATGTCAAGGCATCTAATCTACCCTCCATGTCAGAGCTCATTTCTAAGGCAGTGCATATTGAGGGATTGTTCAAGCATGGCAGCTATCGTCAGCAACCCTCAGGGTCGAACTCTCGCTCCAACAGTCGGGGCAATCAAAAGGCCGTGATCAGCGCCGCCGTCACCGTGACTGACATGAAAGGCGCATCTCCTCTGACTCTCAACCTCTCCAAGGCACAGACGCCTCAAGCTCGGGGCAAGCAGCAGTCCTACAATGCAGTCCCGCCTCCTAGAAATAGTAAGCGGAACGACTACTGAACCCAGCACCAGAATAAAGTTTACCCCTTTGACAAGGAGTGGACCCTTACACTACTCCAACTGCTATTAGAACAAAACATGATCCAGCTTCCCGAGGTCACCACTGTAGAGCCATCAGAGCAGGAGGCAAATGAGAGGTAATGCGCCTATCACAAGAGAGTAGCCCACCCCACTCATGACTACTATAAGCTTAATGACACTATCGAAGCCCTTATCAACAAGGGTCAGATAAAGCTCAAAGAGTTGAAAAAGGCATTCGGGGCAGTTGAGGCATCTCACATAGTCACGATCCAAGAGGACGATGGGGAACCCGCTATCCTTCGTGCACTTTTCTCCAAAATGCTCGAAGAAGGAATTACCACCCCAAAGCTGTCAAGGTAGCCTAAGTTCATGCCTCTAGGGACAGAGAACCTATGGTGCGCGTATCATCAGATATCAGGCCATGACATCAGCGAGTGCACTGGCTTCCATAAACTCTTGGCAGAAAAGAGCAGCAGTGTCAGGAAGTTCAAGGTGACCCTGCAAGACACCCTTAAGGCTCACTCCCCCCTGTGCAAGAAGACCTCTCAACGCAAGCCCAAGGAAGAGTCAAGCAAGACCTTCTCCAGGCCCTCTTCAAAGCAAGGTTCCACCAGGGTCTCATCACCCCCAAGTCCGCTAGACAACCTAAGCATCTTACCCGGGGCACGAAAAAACTCTGGTGTACCACCAAGTATGGGGCAACAAATTCAAAGACTGCTCTGGGTTCGAGGCCATAGTCTCGGAGAAAGTCCAGCAAGGCCACATCGTCTGTGCGACTCTCCCAAAACACGTCCAAGCCCTCGCATCCATTCAAGAAGAAGCCATGTTGCAAGTCCCTCATAAGCATGCACCAGACTCTTCAGAGCCCTCGATCTCTCAGCCCTGGGAAGTTTATCATGGGCGAAGAAAGATCAAGTCCCTGAGTTCGCCAGGCTACGACATCTCACCAACCTGATAGGGAGGTCCAAACACCCCCTCAGGGATCCCAAAGGAGACAGCGACCACCTACGTTAGCCCCTGCGAACGAATCATCCTCCTCAGCCACCAGTCGAGGAAGAATTCCTCAAGCACCTTGCGAAACTTCATCCTAGGCGCAGCTCTCCTTATCCTATCGTCCAATCAGACAGACGACCTTGAGTCATCAATATCTCAGGAGTTGGCCAAAATGGGTGACAACGTTAAAAGCACGCCACAATAGTCAAAGCCGTGGCATGACCTTAAATACCCCCTGCAAACATCCAATGCCAACGACAATGTAAAAAGCTCCCGGAATGTTCTAACTCTTCTTCTCCTTACCCCTCTATTTTCTCCATAGGTGTAGCTCGACGGTGCCCAAACTTCGACTCTCTAAACATAGAGCTCGTAGACACCAGCCTCACCACAATGCAACAGAAGCGCCTCAGAGAAATGCTAGCCCAGGTGGCAGGATTCTCGACAACTGTCAACACCCTAGCAACCCGAGCCAAAACCAAGCCATCTCCGAGCTCTTGCTCCCACGAGGCCTACCACATGATCCAAGTGCATGAGGCACCGCCTAGATCAGGGCAAGCATTGAATGAGCCCAATCACGAGGTCATGACCCCCCCAGCTTGAAGTCGACCCTTCTATCGCCTGGACCAGTTAGAGACAAGTCCTCTCCCACATTGTGCCTCTCCTAGAGGCCGAGATGTCGGGATCATGGGTTGTTACACAGAAGATCAAAGAAAACCCTTGTGACTCCTCCGATGAGGAACTCTAGGAAGCTCTCGTAGAATGAGAAGAAGGCAGTCAGGCCACGGCTTATGAACTTGAAGAGATCAACCTGGGGGATGGGGCCGACCCAAGGCCAACCTTCATCTCAGCAAAGATGTCCCCAAAAGAGAAAGAAAGTTATATCTCCCTCCTCCTAGCAAATCGGGACGTATTCGCCTGACATTATCATGAGATGCTCGGTCTAGACCCTTAGATTGTTGGCCACTATCTCGGCATCGATCACGTCATCAAACCCATGAATCATAAATCAAGAAGGTTTTGGCCCGACCTTAAGATGCAAATTGACGCTGAGGTGAACAAGCTCAGGCAAGCTAGATTCATATGTGAAGTCAAATACCCAAGATGGCTGGCGAATGTCGTCCCAGTCAAGAAGAAGAATGGCCAAATCAGGGTCTGCATCGACGTTTGTTACTTGAACACTGCTTGTCCCAAGGACGATTTCCCCATACCATTCACCGAGATGCAGGTTGACTCCATAGCCCATTCTCAAATCTTCTCCTTTATGGATGGTTATTCCGGTTACAATCAAATCAGGATGGTGCCAGAGGATGAGGAGGCCACTTCGTTCTTAACTCCAAAAGGTGTCTGTAGCCTTTTGGGCTAAAGAATGCCGGTGCCATGTACCAGCAAGCCATGACAACCATCTTCAAGGACATGATTCACAAGGAGGTCCAGTGTTATGTGGATGACTTGGTGGTAAAGTCTGAAATAAAAGCCACTCATGTGCAAGACCTTAAAAAGGTGTTTGAGCAGTTGCAGCACCACCAACTCAAGATGAACCCATTGAAATGCACATTTGGTGTATGCTCGGGAAAATTCTTAAGGTTCATCGTGAGGTACCATGGACTTGAGATTGAGCCAGTCAAAATCAAGGCAATTCAGGACATGCTGCTGCCAACAACCGTCCATGAACTACAGTCTCTCCAAGGATAATTCGCATACATCCGGAAGTTCATTTCAAACCTTTTAGAGTGATGCAGACCCTTTTCTCACCTCTTAAAGAAGGACACTCTCTTCATATGGGATTAAGCGTGCCAAGATGCGCTTGAGGACATCAAGCAGTACTTGTTGAATCCACCAGTACTCTCTATGCCAGTGTTAGGAAGCCCCTCATCCTATATGTTACTGCCCTCGAGGAGTCACTCGAGGAACCCTTGGTGCAGAACAATGATGGAGGGAAGGAGACAATGCTCTATTATCTCAGCCGCATAATGCAAGGGGCTAAGAAGAACTACCCTCCCATTGAAAAGATGTGCCTAGCCTTGATCTTTGCAGTACAGAAGCTTCGCCATTACTTGCTCGGTCATGAGGTCAGGTTAATCTCCAAGGTGGACTCGGTCAAGTTCCTTATGACCTGACCATGCTTGTCAGGACGTTTGGCTAAGTGGGCATTATTGCTGATGGAGTTCGACATCACGTATGTACCACATAAAGCAGTTAACACTCAAGCCCTAGTAGACTTCCTTGCGACTCACCCAGTCCCTTCATAATCTCCCCTGTCAAGTGATCCCCCATATGAAGAAGTTTTATGTACGACGTTAACTTAGCCATGGGAGATGTACTTTGACAGAGCATTCAAGTCCGATAGAGGGGGTGCCGGAGTTGTGGTCCTAACTCCCCACGGTGGAATCATACGGTGGAATGATTCCCCTTTCCTTCGCACTTGTAGAGGTGTTTTCTCATAATGAAGCTGAGTATCAAGCCCTCATATTTGGGCTCGAGATCACCCAAGAGCTAGACCTGGAGCAGCTAAACATCTTCGGCGACTCTGAGCTGGTGATCCGACAGCTTAAGGGGATTTATGACGTAAGGAAGGATACCCTCCTTATCATGACATGACCAAAACTTACATGGCCTAATTCGATGACTTCTCCCTGAGTCATATCCCTAAAACGCTAAACTTGCAAGCTGATGCGCTCTCAAAGCTTGACGCCACCATCCAATTATCTTCATCAGGGCCTACCCCAGTCTGGGTAACCGAATGGAGACACATTGACTTAAGAACCGAAGTTAACACGGATGATGAGACGGTGGTCTTCCCTGAGTGTCCGCCTTACCCATTTGGGGCACTGCTCGCAGCTAGGGATGTCATCAAGGCAGAGCAGGAAATTTCTCAAGGAAAATAATCCGAGGTTAGGGAGTAGGAACCCGAGTTCTTTGACCCGATGTTACAGAGGTTGAGCAAATAAAAGAATGAAGGGACCCTATCATAGACTTCATAAAATCACAGAAGGTTACCTCAAGAATGGGAGGACCGCAACGACATACGATGGATGTTAACCAAGTACACCCTTCTCGATGGGGATGTCGCAAGCTCTACGAGCGCATACGCAGACTCGGTTATTACTGGCTTTCCATGGTAGCTGACGCTAAAAACTATGCCAAAATATGCCAAGTGCGCCAAATCCACTCAAGCCTCATTCATCAGCCCACAGAGCCTCTCCATCCGACAATGATATCATGGCCCTTTTCACAGTGGGGCATGGACATTGTAGAACCCATTGACCATCTTTCTGCCTTGGGTCATGCCTTCATCCTAACGACGACAAACTACTTTTCCAAATGGGCTAAGGCAATCCCTCTCAGACAGGTTCCAGGGACCGTTGTGGCAAACTTCGTGCGGCATCACATCATATACTGATTCAGGGTCCCGGACCGAATAATTTCTGATAATGATCCTCACTTCAAGAGGCAGCATGTTGATCGCCTAGTCAACCAGTTAGGCTTTGAGTGGAAGTACTCGACTATGTACTACCCTGGAGCCAACGGGTTAGCTGAGGCGTTCAACAAGACTTTTTGCGGGGTGCTTCGAAAGTCGGTATCAAAGTCAAAGAAGAACTGGCATAAGAAGCTGCCTGAGGCTCTGTGCACCTATCAAACTACCACTCTCAATACTACGAACTCCACCCCTTATTCCCTGGTCTATGGGGGTGAGGCGGTCCTACCCGTCGAAATTCAAATACCCTCGCTCCGTGTTGCCATACATCAGGGACTGACTGAAGATGAGAGGGTCGGGCTCCACTACCAAGAGCAGGATGCCCTTGATGAAAAGATACTAGAGGCCTAATAGAACCTTGAGCTCAATCAAGGAAGAATTAAGAGATCCTGTGACAAGTCTGTCAAGTTCATTCATTCGCTTATGGGGACCTAGTCCTAGCAGTCAAGAGACTGATCTTCATGCACGGGCGTCGCAAAGGAAAGTTCAAACCTAAGTGGGAAGGCCCGTTTATAGTCAAGAAGGCTACGCTGAATGGGCCTATCTACTGGCAAACTCAGATGGTGAAGAGGCGATGCCCCCTATCAATGGGAGATATTTAAAGAAGTAATATCCCTACCATGGCGATAAAGTGTGGTGTGTGCAATAAAAGGATAGAAATGAAGATGGGAAACGTCAACCCAACTCAAAGGAAGTTCATTTCTTTTATTGCATTAGAAAAGTTGCAAGTTACATCAGGGAAGTTACAAAGCTCTTGCATCTGATGATAAGAAGACAGTTACAAACCAAAGCCAGATACGTTGCTCTTGCATCTGAGGATAAGAGGACAGTTACAGGCCAAGAGAAACGTCTTCCTTGTCCAGAAGAAGCAAACCCACCCAAGAAGTGCTTGCCCCATGAAGAAGTGGCAAAACCACTTGAAGAAGTTAGACTCGATCCCGCCAAGGAGAATGGTTACAGGCCAAAAGAAAAACCCAACCACTTCCGAGTCAGCTTCAATTCATCTGACGAGTATATCAAACATACGAGGCAGACTTCTCTGCAAGGAACTGGCCTATGATGGAGATCATACCCCGTTCATAGTGGATGCCCTTCCATAAAAAGATATAGACTTCACGGTTGTGCTAGAGGACTTGGCTCCCAACACACCGCGGCAGTAAAGCCTCCCCGTTTGCCATCACTCTTGACCCTCTCAAGACATCGCCATCCAAGGTCATTGTCGTGCCCAACACAATGTCGCATCTTATCATCACCATTGGTAGGCTAACACCACACAAGACTATGGCCTCAAGTCTCATGCCCCCAAGCGTGGCTATTGTCGTGTGTGACCCAGGGCTGTGTGAAGCCGGCACTGCATGCGACTTAATGGCATGCGTGACTTTGAAGCAACCCAGTTCCCAATGTTCCCAATTTCCAGGGGGCATTGACTCCTATGCCTCTTCGGTTCCCCCAATAGTCACCCCTCATCGACAGTCAACCTTCCTGTGACCTTTCCCCTTCCCTGCAATCCTTCAGGTTTCGTCGAAAACACACCTGCGACCACCGGGATCCCTCAGCTGACCCTATTCTTTCCCCTACCGACGTGGCTTCTCCCTGTTAGAAACACTTTCTGCCCAATGGGAACCTCCCAACTGACCCTGTCTTTGCCCTTTTTGATTGCTGGAAATATCGCGAAAAACGTCGAGAAAACCCTTTCTCATCTGTTGTTGGCTACTGGAGTTAGCAAGAAACCCTCGGAAGTCCCCAGAAGACATCCCTATAATATTGCGGATTTCCCTTCTCCCTAGTTTCCCACTTCAGCAGTTCACCAAAGCTCACCGAAATTTCGTTAAGTTCCAGTGTGCTCAATGCAGCCCCTTCTCCTTCTCCTCCGACAAACTAGAGGATTGATAAGGCCCTCTGAACTCTTTGCGACCTCCCCTTCAGCAACAGAGCGTCCGAAGGAGTACTCGAACTCTAGCAACACACCTTTGCAAATTCTACTAAGGCTCGAGAGACCCTCTTCCTTGCTAAAAGAGCCTCGATGCTTGTCAAAAACTGTCTGCAATCATGTCGCGAATCTTCGCACCTCCTGAAGCTCGTCAGGAAAAATTCTAAGGGCCTGTCTCTACAAGTTTTTGTCAGGAAGTTCTCCCCAAAAAACCCTCGCCAGAAGGTTTGGTTCTCTCTCTCTCTCTCTAAAAAACCCTTCAACTGTTTTAACCCTTCGATAAAATAGTAAAGTGGGGTTTCTTCCCCTTTTTATACCTAGTGGTGCCGAAGACTTCCTCCGTCAAACTCAGAATGATGGTCCAATCCCTACTTCTTGATAGCGATAAGACCAGGCTGGGGCGGACCAAGCCTGAGACCCGAAGCATCATCATCGCATGCCTCGTCAAGACTTGCATCACATGCTTCATCAAGGGGCTAGAGCCACGTGCCTCATCGAGAATTTCACTGAGTGCGTCTCATCTAAAGATCATTGCCGCATGGAGCATCAGGGGTTACTTCGGCCCACTTCATCAAGGGACTTAAACGCATCACCGAGGCTTGTTAATGCATCAGCCATCCAACAGTTAGTGTCATGCGCAAGCCCTGACACTCCCCTTCGGACCATCATCCCACATCCTCAAGAAGTTCATCCCCTGCATCACAATCTCACTCTTCAGGGAGCTCAGTATCTAGTGACGACTCTATTCCGCATGAATTCGCATTCCCTTACTATGCCACGGTCTGTGCTGCATGACCCTAAACTACATAGCCATGGTCCAAACTATATGACCGTAAACAATAGTGGAGGTCTAGTTGCATGAATTTAAACTGCATGGTCCATACTGCATGACCTTAAACTGCACAGCCACGGTCCATGTTGTACGACCTTGGTCCGAACTATATGACCTTAAACTATAGTGGAGGTCTAGTTGCACGACCTTAAACTGCAAAGTCCATGTCACAAGACTTTAAACTTACGACCATGGTTCAACTGTAAGACCTTAAATCATAGTGTGCATCCTGGCCACATGACGATAAAAGGCTTAGCACCATGGTCCAAACTGTAGGACCCTAAACTGTAGCGGAGGTCAAGGTGCATGACCACAAACTGCATGGTCCTAGCTGTATGACTTTAAACTGCATAGCCATGGTCCGAGCTACAAGACCCTAAAATTGTAACGCGCAGTCCGTACACATAACTTCAACTAGACCCCCAGCGAAGTTAGATGTATGCAAGGGTTATACTCACCCCATCATCTTCAAAGAGTTAGGGCCATTCTTATCCCCTCAACCCACGGTGGGGTTCATCAATGCTCTGGCCTATCAGAGTTCCATGCACACCGATATGCATTATCCCCGTGGAGTTACACTGGCCCTCCTAATCCCCACTGAAGCCTCTCCTATTTACTACTCCTCGTAGGGTCACCACCTTCATCTACATCTCTCTACATGTGTATAGCCTTAACTATCTTTATCCCCAGGGATCAAATCGCTATCCATGTACCTACCCCCCATGCAGCTCTACTGACATGGTGACTCGTACACGGTCTGTGCTCCATGACCCTAAACTACATAGCCATGGTCCAAACTATACGACCTTAAACTATAGCGGAGGTCTAGCAGCCCGACCTTAAACTGCATGGTCCTAGTTGCATGACTTTAAACTTCATAACCATGGTCCAAGCTATATGACCTTAAACCATAGTACACGTCCTGACCACATGACATTAAATTGCTTTGCCCAGGTCCAGGATGCATGATCCTAAAAGACCCCCCACATACGTGCACACCCCTTTTACGTGCATTTTCAAGCATGTCCTCCTTAACAGACCCGGTCGTGTGCGTACACCACTTCCACTGCCTCCCCAGTAAGTCTACATACGTGCACATGCCCTTTACGTGCATCTTCATGCACGCCTTCCCTAGCCGGCCCATTCGTGTGCGTGCACTGCCTTCACCCTCATTCACTCACTCATCATCAACTCTCCACAAGCAACTTCATGCCATCTTATCAAGTGAGTCAAAGTCATCACCAGACTCATTCCACAGCCTCTACAAACTGTCATTCTTTACCACTACGGTCCAGTTGTATGAGCTAAAACTATAGTGCATGTCCTGACCACAAGACATTAAAAGGCTTCGCACAGGTCTCGAAGGCACGACCTTAAAACACACCTTCATACAAAAAAGGGGCATGGTGTACACCTGACAAGGGAACGCCATGAGTAAAAATGACGGACGGGGCGTGGTCACAAAACCATGAGTAAGAGAGTTCCATGGAAAAAGAAACCCAGCCACAGTGAAAACCCCGAAAGGTACTGTGATAAAAAATGGATGAAAAGGGTGGACATGACCACAAGGTCATGGGTAAAAGAGCCTAAAAATAACAGAAGTTGGTAAAACCGTTTTCACGGCACCACTTCCCATGTTCAAGTGAAACCCGTGAAAGGGCGCTTAGACCAACAAGGTAGGTTGACGTACTTCCACTGCCTCAGTCGGCACCCCAGTTTCAATGGCTCATCAGGGAGTAAGAGTACATAAGATCTCCTCAATTTAAATGGCTCATCAGGGAGTGAGAGCACATAAGATCTCCCCAGTTTCATGGCTCATCAGGGAGTGAGAACCACATAAGATCTCCACGATTTCAATAGCTCATCAGGGGGTGAGAGCCGCATAACATGGCTCATTAGGGAGTGAGAGCCGCATAAGATCTCCCAACAACAAAAAGAGTCCTTGAGGGTGAGGACGATGACCAAAAGATCCCTCCAGAAATGCTAAGAGCCATCGCGAAGCCAAGAAACTGACGAAGCCAGGGTCAAACCTGCCACAAGCTTCAAGGTAGTCTTCGCCAAACCCCGTAGCCTACATGGGACCAAACTTTCGGGTTGGGTCAGAAGCCCCTCGACGGGACCCCGCTAGACGAGACCTACAGGAGATACCTTGAGCATCAAAAGCCAACCTAGTGTAGCAGCAAACAACGCCGATCGAAGGTTCGTAGCATGTGGCCTTCAAAGAGGCCCGGTTCTATGCGAGGAGGTCCTGACAAAGGCCTCATGCTTCGGAACCGCAGATAGTCGCTTGAGGGTGAGGACTTCGAAAAAATCCCTCAAACGTCCCAAATGATTGCACTTCTCAATTCTCTAGAAGCACAGCATTCGGCAAGGCATGTTGTTGGAAGGTATTTTTCATCAACATGAGGGCCCCGCTCAATAAAGGCCTAGCAAGAAGTCGAAATTTCGACAGTCGCAAAACAACCCCAGAACTAGCCAAGATCTTCATGAGGTCTCTCAAGAGTCTCCTGCTCATCCCATTGTGACATGTCTAAGGTAGTGCAGACCGACAAACAGTTTCGGTAGAATCGACCTCTTACACCCCGAAACGGCCTATAACTAGAACTTCATTTTCAGCGTCTCAAATTGCTATGGGACCACTACCATTGGATCCGACACCCCAGGGGTCAAATTTTAACTCAAACAGACGTTCCAAGGAGAAGTCATAGGTAAGAGAGTGAAACAAGAGAAGCCGCACGTTATTCCCGTGTGACCGGCCTGCAACACCACACTATTGAAGCGATAGTCACACTTTCGATGCTCGTATCTCACTCGTCCCAAGTTGGATCGTGCTCAAACTTGGTGAGCATATTTGTCTAGTCAAGACGAGCGATTTGATAAGTTGCATGCCCTGTGACGATACCCTAGCACGAAGAAAAGCTAGAGAGAAATTGCTGATCTGTGAAGAAAGTGCAGGAAATTCAGCAGCTTCACTCCTCGCTCGAGTGGCCAAGTCAAGGCGTTCGCAAGCCCGATCGATATGAGACCAATTATATTACGGGCGTAGGGTCTCGGGCCATCTGTGACCCGAACCCTGTACATGATGAACGGTCGGATTCTGCACACGAAGCCGACGAATAGACTGCAAATTTCATCATCGGAATCCTTGATTCTGCCAAAATTCCAAACTTGCAAAATCTTCGTTCGGGCACGAAATCAAGCTGTGTTTGATGCCCCGTGATCGTAGCGGCATGCTCAATGTGATTCAGCGAAGAAAATACAAAAAAAAAAATCAAGGAACGAGCACACTATCGATCTAAAGTTTCAAAATCTATTCAAATTTCAAGTCACATGATCGTACACCAAAAACTCGATCCATGGCTCGAAGTTTGTATCAAATCGATCGCCATGCCGAGTCTTACAAGAAAACAATCATCTTAAGATCAACCGGGAATCAGAACGACCCTGGATCAGCCATGCAAGATCACACGTTCTAGGGCAACACATGGACTGTTATGGAATTCCACAACTTATTAGAAAGGGGCAAATCTTTCATTTTGCACCCTATTTTCTAATTTCTTTTAATTCAATTTAATCTTAATTTCTAACAATTAGGGTAACTTTTGATCATCCACCCATGTTTGGGGCACACTTCTATATATACGTATCATCATTATACGTAGAAAAGGAGAGACACAGAGAGACATACACACACAAGAGAGAGTTTTCACTCAATACAAGTTTCTTTTTCTTACCATTGTTGTTTCACGCTTGAGAGAGAGAGTGAGGTGAGAGAAACTTTTGACCAGTGGGTTGAGGTAAACCTTCTCTCTCTTCTCTTTGTTTTCTTCTTTCTCCCTTTTCTTCATCTGAGTTCCTTGCAGCAGTTGTGGATGGCAGTGGCAGCGCGCATGGCGATGGCAGCGCCATGCATGAGTCCCCCCTCCCCTTCTATTAATTTGTCTCTCTCTTCCAATGAAGTTTGTAAATGGCATTGCCCATCACCGCCCACAAACGAAGCTATGACGTCTCGGTGAAGAACCCAGACGGCGAAGTGTGTGTCACTGCTTGTGGGGGTCTTCCCTTGCCGCGCATTTAGGATAGAAACCGATACTCATCGCCGCCTGCTAGAGGCTCTGGCAACAGCCATCATTGTTCGTGGGCTTCCTCCACGCGTCCGGTGCCCGTCGTCGTTCTTCCTGCATCCCACGTCTATCATCGTGCGACCTAGGAGAAACCATCGCCGTCTGCCTCATCAGCAGTTAACGCCATCCGCAAGGGATGTATCGCCTCCTCGCGTTGCCAATGGCCATGCCTATTGATGTCCGGACTTCTCTTCTCTTTGTCGTCTCGCCCTCTTCTCTTCATCCCTTTCTCTTCTCACTTGGTTGAAGGTACACCTTGTCTAGCACCGCCACGCCGACCTTGGCTTCGAATAGTATTGCAGTCGTGCTAGTCTTGTGAACCATGCCCATCTTGCTATCAATCCGAGTCGATAACTTCTGGCCGTCATACTAGTCTTGCCCCTCCGTCAAGCTCTCTTCTCCTTTCTATCTTTCATCTAACCTTGCACTCCATCGCCGTCTCATATGAACGTGCACTGCCCTATGTTAAGGGTGGGTCTCTTCGACCCACTTGTCTTACAAATTAACCATAGAAGTGTTGTGTAGAAAAACAAGAAGATTACAGGTCAATGGAGGTGATTTCGAACCGGCTCAAGCAGCTGGGGGGATTTCTTCGTGATCTAAGAGAGCACCGACGCGAGCTAGCCCGAGTAAGTCCCGAACCAACCTAAAATTCATCTCTCATTGGTTGGTATATCTACCCTTGCCCTTGAGAGAGGTTCTGAGAGAGCGATCTCAAATATTGGGTTCACCAGAAACCTGAGACACGTGCCACCAGATCACCTAGATCCGGAGAGAGAGATTGAGGCACCTAACCATCGAGCTACATTTGTTACCATGCGATCGTGACGGCATGCTCAATGTGATCCAACGAAGAAATCACGGAAAAACATCAAGGAACGAGCACACCAGCAATCTGAAGTCTTCAAGCTTCATCTAAATTTCAAGTTGCATGATCGTGCCCTAAAAACACCATCCATGGCTTGAAGTTTGTATCAAATTGATCGTCATGTCGAGCCCTATAAAAAAACAATCATCTTTTGGGCAAACAGGCACCGGAATAACCTCGGATCATCCATGAAAGATCATACACGCTCTAGGGCAGTAGCAGGGATTTTCTAAAATTCCACAAATTGTTAGGAAGGAGCAAATCTATCTTTTTGCACCCTATTTTCTTATTTCTTTTAATTCAATTAAATCTTAATTTTCAACAATTAGCTTTAATTTTGATCAATCCACCCATGTTTGGGCACAATTCTACATATATCATTTACTATCATTGTACATAGGACCCTTCACTTGCTTAATAAAATTTTATCTTGCCTATTATTGGGCCATGTCTTGGGAGAGAGAGGAAAGAGAGAAATTCTTGGGTCGGTACCCCTGGGCTTAGCATTTCTCACTTTCTCTCTCTTCTATTTCTCTCCTCTTTCACAGACAGTGTAGGTCCATTGCGGTCTGTGTCACTCTTTCTTCTTTTCTTCTTCTCTCCTTCCCTCCGTGTAGTTCTTCATGACCACCCTTCCCCTCTATTTCCTGGCGGTCCCTCAGTTCCACCGATCTTCTTCTTTTTGTTGTGCTACCTGCATGACCATTTTCTCCCAGTGCACCCTCAAGATAACTTGCCTCTCCTTTTCTTAATAATCCCTCTGTCCATCTTTCTTCTTTCCTAAAGCGCTTCGTGAGCTTTCCTTACCTATCACCGTGCGCACCATCTTACCTATCGCCATCTCGTGGACCCATCTTACCTATCCCCGTCAAGTGCACAACCGACAACCGATCGCCGTGGGCCTCTCATTCCACCTCCTCAACCCCTTTCGCTGCCTTCACGACCGCCAACCCATCGTCGTGCGCCTCTCATTCCACCTCCTCACCCCATTTCGCTGCCTTCTCTCTTGCTCTCTGTCTCCAATCCTCACCGAAACCTCACTGTCCCATTTCAACCCAACCCTCTGCTGTCCCTTTTTCACACTTCCCATCTTCCCATCGCTCTCTCTCTAAAGAAAAACAAGGAAAACCCCAAAATCTCTGCTGCGTCTTCTTTTCCTGTCATCACTGCACACCTCTCTTTAACACCCAATTGCCACAACCTACGACCAAGACTTCTTTCTTTCCTGTTCTTCTTGTCCTCTGTCCCCACTCACCAGGCAGAAGTTGACTGCTATCTCCATCTTCTCTCTTCGCCTTACTCTCATGCTGCTACCACGCTCACAGTTAGTTCCCTGCCCTCTGTCCTTCAGCCTGCTCACTCCACTATCACACCACCGGCAGCCACCTTCTTCCTCAACCATCATAGCAGCCACCTTCTTCCTCAACCACCATAGCAGCCACTTACTTCCTCAACCAGCTAATGTTGCCCCACCATCAGCAACCAGCCACCAAACCACTGTCTCATCTGCTACTCTGCAACTAGCCACCGCTTACCTGCCATTGCCTGCTCTCCGTGTCTCCCTTCCACCCATTTCCACCATTAATTTCTACCACCATCTCTGCTGCAACCTGCTCCCCTTACCTTATCTTCTTCCCTCAACTCATTCCTCCAGCTTCCAACCTCCCCCTTTTCCATCCTCTTCCTTCGCAGCAGCCTCCACCTCACCCAGCTCTCTCTATCTGCTACCCCGTCCTTCGCCTCTCTCTCCTATCCTCTGCAACCTTCTGCTTTCTCTCTCTCTCTAAAACCTCACCCAGCTCTCTCTCTCTGCTACCCCGTCCTTCGCCTCTCTCTCCTATCCTCTGCAACCTTCTGCTTTCTCTCTCTCTCTCTAAAAAAACCCACAAAAGAAATCCCCATCCTCCCTTTCTCGTTTTCGTTTTGTTTCCGTCCTCTTTTTGTGATCTTTCGTTTCGTCCCATCCCACTCACATTATTTCGTCTCATTCATCCCTCTCACGGAAACCTGGAAAACCTATTTATCTCTTTCTCACACCTAAAGCAACCTCTTGACATCTCTCTTTCAATAAAAACCCAACACTCAACCCAAATCAACAAAATTTTTATCTCTCTCAACTAAAGTTTCTTTATTTTATTAAAATCGTCACGTTTTACTTCTTCTACCCCTTCCCTTTATATTATTCCATCTTACTCCTTCCCTTCATTTTATTTTATCCACTTCATATTATTTTCCTTTATTCCATTCATTTTGCCTCACTCATTTTATCTCACCATACTTTACTCTATTCCATCCATTTATTTTTTTTTCTTCCATCCCTTTTATTTTATTTTACTTCACTTCATTTTATTTATCCCACTTCACTTCATGTTAGTCCAATTTATTTAGTTTCATTTTTCTAATTCAATTTTGTTTTAATTCATCTATTTTATTTTTCATCTCATTCTCCATCATATTTATCTCACCATCACTCTTATTTTCATTTTCATCTCTCTCATTCTCTTAATCGCTTGTTTGACTAGAGGGCAGGCTGAGCCTTGTACTCGTACGAGTCTTATTATCAAGCAGTATTGCCGTCGCGCCGGTCTGAGTTACCGTGCCCGTCTTGCTGCCATGACAGATTAGCCTTTGTGCTAGACTGGTCGATGTTGATCTTGGTTTTGAGTAGTATTGCAGTCACACCAGTCGAAGTTACCGTGCCCGTCTTGCTACCACGCCCAGTTATCGCACCAGTCTTGACACCGTGCCAAACTAGCCGTCGAGACAGTCTTGTCGTCGAGCAGTATTATCGTCGCGCCGGTCTGAGTTACCGTGCCCATCTTGTTGCCACATCAGAGCAACCGTCGCTCCAGTCTTGCCACCGTGTCAGCCGAGACATCTGGTCAAACTTCTTCTCTCACATTCACTTCACCTTGTAACAAGGTGGGGGACCTACGCCCCACTTGTCTGTATTTCTAATGTGTATGTGTGTGTTTGCAGGAAAGGAGAAACAGGTCAAGGGAGGCGATTCCAAACCGGCCATAGGCCGGGGGGGCTTTCCAATGTGATCTAAGAGGCCGCCCATGCGAACCAGTCCGAGCGTGTCACGGACCCATGTGAAGTAGGTCCCGCCTCATGACCCTAATTCATCTCTCATCGTTTGGTATACCTGTCCTTGTTCTTGAACAAAGTTCTCGAGAGAGCGATCTCAAGTCCTGGGTTCCCTTGAAACCCGAGGCACTTTCCACCAGATCATTTAGATCCGAAGGGCGAGATCAAGGCACCTAACCAATCACATTTAAATGATATCACAATGACAATACCATAATAATTGTATCATTATTTCAGTTAAGCCTTACCGCTCAATTTCCTGCCATCATGGGCAATGATGTGCGTTTATCATTAGGGTCGTAACTTTGTACCGTTTAGATTTTGAAGATCGTTCCAAAACCAATTTTGTACTAAACACACCTATATTTCAAATGAGGGTGGTTTGAAGACAATTGGATCTCGTTTGACCTCTTAAAGGTTCAAAGAGGTGAGTTTCCTAGCTACACCCTACTGTGTACAGTGGACAGAGACATTCCCTGCTTCATATCACTATAACTCTCAAACCGTGAAGCAACTTGTGATGTTTCAAAATAAAAGTTTAAGCCAAGACAGATATATTTCTAACAAAACTAATTTGAAAGCATTTTGATCCCATTTGGTAGCTCAAAGATTCATGCCAAATAAGGTGATAGTTGTGAATTTTATCAATACTGTCTACAGTGACATATCTTCATAAAATGGTGTATAACTTCCAATCCAAGAAGAATTTCAAAACAATTTCAACATGAAAGTTTTAGCCTACTCAAAGACCTTTCAAATGAAAGTAGTTTTACTGAAAATGGACCTTGTTTGGCTAGTTAAAACTAGTGACCACGGCAGTGTCAGTGAAAATTCTGGAAAACAGTCAACAGTGACCTATTCATACATTTTGAATCATAACTTCATTTTTAAAAGGAATTTGAATAAGGGTAAAAACGCATATGTTACTATACTTGCATATCTTTCCAATAGCGGTGATTTGAGGTCAATCGGAACCTCATTTGGTTTTTCAAAAGCCTCTTTCAAGAACATACATATTTCTGGAATTTCACAGTGGCATAAGATATGTTTCAAGAACACATTCCATAACCTTCATTTCATGGTAAAGGACATGATAACAACCATCGTCTCACAATGTACACACATAACATGCATTTCTTACATAATATAAGAATCATACATTTATTCTCAGCATCCACTTCCATTATAGAACGAAAACCATAAATTTCAGTGAATAAGGCATAAGGAATTTCCACATCACTCACACATTCATTACTCATCTCATAAGCATAAAACTTATGCATCCTTATGACTATAATGTAATGGTGATGGATCCACTTACTTGAACATCAATGGTGCCTTCTCCAATCCTCCTATCACAGCGCTCACCCGCCCAACAATGGCTGCCCTCCAACAATCACTTCTTCAAACCTTTGCCTTAAAGAGAGAAGAGATGAGGGAAGAGTGAGTGGCATGGGTGAGAGAGGAGGCTTAAGCACTCATGAGGGCGGGGTGGATGTCCAAGTAGGTCCAAAAGACTTCAAAATCTGGACGAGTGGCACTCAAGGCGCATGCACTCAACAAGTGGCACCATCAACACAAGCACGCCACTGACATAGCTGGTGCTACACAGCCGGTGCTGCACACACGATGAAACACAGTCGGTGCCACTCCAATTGCTCCATCTCACTGTCGTGTGTAAAATTTCTTCTTTCCATACACTCCCAGCATAGCGTCTTCATTCACAAATGGCGCTGACCTTTACTCTCTACACAGCTGGCGGAAGCACAGGCGGCAACGACACAGCCGGTGGAAGCACACTTCACACGCGGTGCTCCTTCTCTTTCCTATCGCTGCTCACATATCGTCGCTTTCTCTCTCTCTTCTTCTTCTTTCTCCTATCGTCATGGGCACATCGTCGCGTGCTCTCTCTTCTTCTTCTAACGCACGCGGCATCACTCCCTCTATTTCACAATCGGCGATAGCACACTTCACAATCAGCGATAGCACACTTCATAGTCGGTGATAGCACACTTCACAGCCAGCGACAGCACAAGCGGAAACAACACAGCCGACGCTCCTTCTCTTGACGCGTGTGACGTTACCTCTCGTTCACTCATGGCGTTGTGCTCTTCACTGTCGCGTACTCTATTATCCCTCCTCCCTCCTTATCCTGCCATGCATCTAACTGGCCGGGAAAAAATAATCTGGGTCGTCACATCATCCCCCACTAAAACAATATTTTCTCCTCAAAATTGTTAATCAAATAAATGGGGGTACAAGGCCTGGATTTCATCTTCTCACTCCCACGTTGATTCTTCCCTCGAATGATATTGCCATAAAACCCGAACTAAAGGAATCTCTTTGTGGTGCAAAATATGAATTCTTCTATCCAGTATCTCAATAGGTTGTTCTATATAAGTTAAATCCTCCCTGATCGGGATTGGCTCATAATCCAAAATGTGGGACAGATTGGGCGGATACTTTCTCAATAACGACACATGAAACACATTATGGATATTGGCTAACTCAGGCGGTAGGGCCAATAGATACGCTATGCCTTCAATCTTTTCTAAAATCTCAAAGGGTCCACTAAATCGTGGACCAAGTTTCCCCTTCTTGCCAAATCTCATTATTCCCTTAGTTGGTGATACCTTCAGAAAAAACCGATCACCCACCTCAAATTCAAGGTCCCTTCTCCGATTGTCAGCATAATTCTTCTACCAACTTTGGGTTGTGTGAGCTGTTCTCGAATTAAATATTTTTTGAGGTTACTCGAACAAATTTTTGTCCTAAAAGTTTTCTTTCACCAACTTCGTTCCAACATAGAGGCGATCTGCACTTCCTCCAATACAATACCTCAAAAGGTGTCATCTGGATACTGGCCTGGAAACTGTTGTTATAAGCAAACTCTATTAGAGGTAGATGATTATCCCATTTCACCTTAAAATCTGTAACACAGGTCCTCAGCATATCTTTCATGATCCGTATGGTCCTTTCTGACTGTCCATCTGTCTGAGGGTGGAAAGCTGTACTAAAAGTAAGTTTGGTCCCCATAGTCAACTGTAGGCTATTTCAAAACCTTGATGTAAATCTGGAGTCTCTGTCAGACACAATACTAACAGGTACCCCATGCAGTCTTATTATCTCCTTGATGTATAGTTGGGTAAACTTATCTATGGTATAAGTAGTACGAACAGGCAAGAAATGAGCGGCTTTAGTGAGTCGGTCCACAATAACCCAAATATTATCATGTCCCAAACTTGATCTCGGTAGGTCAGACACGAAATCTATAGTTAGGTGCTCCCACTTCCATTCTAGCACATGTAAGGGTTGTAACTGTCCAGTAGGTTTATGATGTTCAGCCTTCACTTACTGACAGTTCAAGCACTTGGAAACAAATTTTGCTACTTCTCTCTTCATGTTATTTCACCAAAAGATCCTGATACATTTTCGTAGTCCTTGGATGCACTGTATAACGGGAGTGGTGTGCTTCTTCTAAATTAGCCCTTTTTACCTTCTCATTGTCAGGGACACAAACCCGACCTTTTAATCTTAACATTTCATCATTGCCCAAGACAAAGTCCTCCTTACCTTCCCATTTTATTTCCTAAAAAATTTTCATGAACTGAGGATCCTCCTTTTGCGCTACTAGGATTTGCTGAAAGAGATGAGGCTCTATTCTTATACATGAAATTATTCCTTTTCCATCATCAAGGGGTAGAGTTAGGTGTCATTCTACTACATCTTCAAGTAGTTTCATCTCTTAGACCATCATGTGAGCCATTGACACCACAGGCTTCCTACTTAAAGCATCTGCCACAACATTGGTCTTACTCAGTGGTAGTTAATGATACAATCATAATCATCGAGCAAGTCCATCCATCTTCTTTGTCTCATATTCAATTCTTTATGAGAAAACAAGTTCTTGAGGCTCTTATGGTCGGTGAACACTTTAAATTGAGTTCCATACAGATAATGCCTCCAAATTTTTAGGACGAAAAGCACAGCTGCCAATTCCAAATCATGAGTGGGATAGTTTTGTTCATACGGCTTTAATTGCCTAGAGGCATAAGCTATAACTTTTCCTCGTTGCATCAGCACACACTCAAGCCTTTTGTGTGAGGCATCAGTAAAAACCACAAAATCTTGATTCCCCTCGGGCAAGGTCGGTACCGGGGCTGAAGTCAGTCGCTTCTTTAGTTCCTGAAAGCTTCTCTCGCAGTTATTGGACCATACAAACTTGACTTCCTTTTAGGTTAGGCAGGTATGGGGAAGTGTTATCTTCGAGAACCCCTCTACAAAATGCATATAATACCCTGTCAGTCCTAAGAAACTGCAAACTTCAAATACATTCATTGGTCTTTCTCATTTAAGCACAGCCTGAATCTTACAATGATCAACAACAATCCCTTCTTTGGAAATAATATGCTCGAGAAAAGCCACACTTAGGAGCCAGAATTCAATCTTATTGAACTTAGCTTACAATTTCTCTACTCTTAAATGTCGTTTGTGTTCTTCTTGATTCTTGGAATACACCAAAATATCATCTATAAAGACCGCTACAAAGTTATCCAGATAGGGTTTAAAGATTTTGTTCATCATATCCATAAACATAGATGGGGCGTTCATTAATCCAAAAGGCATGACTAAAAACTCATAGTGGCCATAACGAGTCCTGAACGCAGTCTTGGAGATATCCTCTTCCTTGACATGCAACTGGTGGTACCCAGACTGAAGGTCAATCTTAGAAAATACTTGGGCCCCTTACAGTTGATCGAATAAGTCATCAATTTTGGGCAGCGGGTATTTATTCTTCACTGTGACCTGAATCAACTGCCTATAATCAATGCATATCCTCAAGGACCCATCTTTCATCTTGACAAATAAAACTGGTGTGCCTCATGGTGACACACTAGGTCAAATGAACCCCTTATCCAACAATTCATGTAATTGCTCCTTCAATTCCTTTAACTCAGCTGGGGCCATCCTATATGGGGCTTTAGTAATTGGAGTAGTACCAGGGACCACCTCTATTTCAAACTAAATCTCCCTAACTGGGGGCAGAGAAGTTAACGCTTCACGGAAGACCTCTGGATATTCTCTCACCATAGGTATCTCTTCTAATTTAGATTGAACATCTCGGTTTTCTACTACATAAGCCAAGTATCCTACACATCTTTGGCCAACAGACGAGAGACCCAAAGGACTGAGATGATGTGCAAAGAAGAAATATCTTTAATGTCCTTAAAGTGTAATTCAGGTTGGCCCGGGCGTTTAAAGGTTACAATCTTATCAAAACAGTTCACTGTAATATAGTGGGTGGACAACCAATCCATACCCAAGATAATATCAAAGTCTTGAACATCATAATATCGCATATATAGACAACAAATGCCCTTCAATCACAACCCTCCCTTGTTTATACATTATATCAGTTTCTATTGATTATCCCATAGGCGTACATACTACCAGAGTCCAAACAAGTTGTACAGGCTTAACATTCAAGTGACATGCAAAGTGCGGTGCAACAAATGAATGGGAAGTTCAGGGATCAATTAAAACTTTTGCTTCAATTCCACATATAGAAAGCGTACCTCGAATCATAAAGGTTGACACCTTAGCCACTTACTCGGTCAGGACAAACACCCGCCCTTGAGTACTCGGTCAATCCTCCGATCCCCTGACAAGGCAATCTTTCACAAGATGGCTCAGTTTGCCGCACCGAAAGTAGGTCTTGGTTTTTTTGAAGCACTCAGCCACCATATGATTCCCCAGATCACAGTGAGGGCAGACTAGACGTCGATTGCCCCTTACATCATTTGGGGCAATCCCCATAATTTTGACACCATCCTTAATGTTTCTCCCCTACAACTCTCTCCTTGGAGGTGGTCGCACCTTCTTTTTAAAACTCCCAAACTGTGCAACCCTCAATCTCCCATCTCTCCTAGCCCAAAAATCTTAACAATCTCTCTTTATTCTTAGGGTTAGGTCCACCAATGGGGAGAAGGTCTTGAGGTTTGCTATGATAATCCTCCCCCTTACATCTGGTCGGAGGCCCCTCTCAAACTAACTAGCCTTATGTGCCTTAGAATTAATAATATGCGGTGCATATCTAAAGAGTTCAGCAAACTTTGCTGCATATTGTTGTTTACGATGAAAATCTGACTGACCTTCCGGTGAAAATCTCTCGAATTTTAACACCTTAAACTAATTAAAAAGATGTAAATAAAGTGGTAGATAAAGTGGGAAAGATCGAATTCAGATCTGTGGCCAGATTTGCCCGAAAACGAGCAGATCTACTCTCAGATATGTGGCAGAGCCAACATGATCCAAAGCATTAAAATATGATTTTTATGACAAGTTAACAGATTAAAAATAAATAAAGAATAAGAAAATTCGTAAAAATAAGAAGAAAGAGAAAGGAAGAAATAATACCAAATGGGGCCGGATGGCCCGGGATTCCTGAGCCTTTGAGGGCTCGCCCGTATCAGAACCGGTCCCCTTTGCTTCTCAGATTCCGGATGTTGACCAGCAGATCTCTGGTGTAAAGGGTTAGATCTAGGGTTGTTGTTCCCTAATTCTAGTATTGATCTAGGGTTGTTATGCTCTAGTTCTAGGTTTTCTCAGTCTTAGGGGTTAGAACTTCAGGAGGCTAAGGTCTCTCTCTTCTTTAGAGTTTTCAATCTAAAGGTTTTTCTAAAGCTGTCAATCTTTCTCGAGGTCTGGAGGAGAATTTTCTTAGTTTTCTAAGGGTTTTGTGATCTCCAGATGTTGAATATGAATTCTGAGATTTTCTCTAATGTTTTGGGATTTTTTGAGATTTTTCCTAAATTTTTAGGAGTTTTCTAAGGGTTTTTCCTAATTTTGGTATTTTTAAGTACTTTGGGTAGTTTTGGGATAATTAAATTGGGTCTATTAGGATAATGTTGTCCTAAGGGTTCAGAAAACATAGAATTTGCCAGATTTAAAATGGAGTATCTACAGTTGCCCCTCTTTGCCACTCCATGTTCTTCAAGTGACAAGTGAGTGGCAAAGAAGTAAACACATTGGCATTCCCTATCCTTTGAGGGGCAGGTGAACGTCAAAGATAAAGTAGACATTTTAAATTTCTTCTTGAGGTCACGTGGTCAGTGGGCACACCAACTATCCCTCTAAGCCATTGCACTCACCGAGCTCACCCACCTAGGGCATTTTTCCTCCTTGGGTTTTCAATGTGAGATGTCGGTGAGTAACACAAGCTAGAAACTCGAGTTGGATTTTCTAACCATGCCACTTAACTTCAGTGGTTTTTTTAGTTTGAATTTTTAACCCTGGCATTTTCTTTGATCTGTTTAGAATTTCCTAAGGTTGTCTATAAGAAAAGGCTTTCTATAGGAAGAGAATTGTCTGGCCGAATATGAAGTAAGAGACGAGGTAGCAACGTAACAATCGCGGCAATGCAGTAATCATCATATACGGGTGTCCAATCTCCTTCATTTTTTTAAGACCTTTTTTTAGAATTTTTGAAAGTATGGGGAGATTGGAAATAGAACTCTGAGCAAGGACAGGTTACGATTTTAACAAAGAAATTAAAGTTTTTGGAAAAAACAAGACATATAGTGAAAATTTTGAAAAGAGAAAGATATTTCAGAAAACAACGTTGGTTAGCAATTTTAACTCTTGCAACCATAGAGCCCTCTAAGCATTTAGCCTCATGCAGTGATGGACCATACACTCTACCCTTTTACGTCAATACGGGGATAAGACAGTATCCATCGAACATGGTGGTTGTGCCCTATATACACCAGACCTTTTTGTGTCATATGGGGCTAGACAGTACTTGCCTCGGCTCTTTTACGTCGCACGAGTTTGACATTTTTACATCGAACAGGGTGGTTGTGCCTTGGATACACCTGACTTTTCATGTCATACACGGATAGAAGGTACTTGCCTCGGCTCTTATACGTCGCACGAGTTTGATGTTTTTCCATTGAAACAGGGTGGTTGTGCCATGGATACACCCAACTTTTCATGTCTTACGGGGCTAGACGATACTTGTCTCGGCTCTTTTATGTCGTACAAGTTTGACATTTTTCCATTGAACAGGGTGGTTGTGCCCGGGATACGCCTGACCTTTCATGTCATATGGGGCTGGACGGTCCCTAGCTCGGCTCTTTTACGTCACACGAGTTTGATGTTTTTTCTGTCTCGGCTCTTTAACGTCGCACGAGTTTGACCTTTTTCTTGTCTTGACTCTTTCGCATGAGTTTAACGTTTATCATGTCTCGGCTCTTTTACATCGCATGAGTTTGATGTTTATCCTATCTTGGCTCTTTAACGTCGCACGAGTTTGACACTTACCCTGTCTCGGTTCTTTTACGTTGCACGAGTTTGACGTTTATCATGTCTCGGCTCTTTAACGTCACACGAGTTTGACACTTATCCCAATTGGACTTTGGGATATCATACGCACATACGGGGATGAGCTTACCTCATTTCGCCTCAGGGGATCTAGTTGAGAGAAAAATGCTCTTAGACTAGCCAATATCGTCATTGGCGGGTTCACCCATCTCCGATATGTGATAGTTGGTAGTTACACTCATACAACTATAGAGTTCCTGACTAGCTTCAAGCCTTCATAACATGCGTAGGAAGTTGGCTTTGAGAACGAGGCCAGATCGATTAACAGTTTAACCTCTTGTAGTGACGGAGGAAATCCTTTCTAAAAGGGTTTTGGAAATAGAGGGTTTAATAATTAGAAAATGGGCTTTTAAAAGGGATGGGCCTTACAGTTTTGCCACTTGTGGCCCCTTTGGTGGTCATTTTCTTTATTATATTTTACCCAAAGATGCTGACAGGATTTCCTTGTGGGATCGGGAGAACTCAAAAGTCTAGAAGTTGTCTTTTAACCTTTGGAGCTTTCATCTTATGCTTCGCGGGTCCATAAAGAGTTCTTTGGATTCTTGTTGTGCTTCCATCTTGGAGAGGTTTCGATGTTCTTCCAGGATTCGTCGAAGTCCCTTCGGTTTTCCATTCATATCACGCTCCCGCATCTTTCTGAGTTGGTTATGTTGAGAACCTGCAGGATTTAGGCGGAGTCTTCTTCCTCAGGGTCTACTTGTGCCGTATTGTTGGAACTTGCAAGTACTTGTTTGTACATGAGTGTTTTTTAATTAGAAGCTCCTTCTTGAAGATTTTTTTTTTTTTTTACCTGTGATGCCCTTTCAGGTTTTCACCACGTCCATTTCTTCTTCTTTTCTTTTTTTTGTGATGCCTTTTTAGGTTTTCACTACTCTTTTGAGCCTGTTATGGATAGTATTTTTTAAGATACATCGCATTGATGGGGTCGTTGCGCTCACACCCCTCCTGATTCTTAATCTTGTAAGAATTACCTGCGTGCACTCGAGTGACCACGAATGGCCCCTTCCAATTAAGTTTGAACTTGCCTAAAGGGTATGGGTTTGTAGGAGTGTGGAAGATTTTCATGAGTACCATGTTCCCTTCCCTGAACTGTCGAGGAACAACTTTACTTTGGTATGCCCTCTCGATTCTACGCTGGTAAGGAACAATATTTTGTATTGCTCGTAGTCATCTTTCATCCATAATAACGAGGGCAGTGATTCGTGCTTCAATCTTTTGCTCCTCATCTGAATATTTATGAATAAGCACTCAGAGAGACGGTATCTCAACTTCAATGGGTAACACTGCTTCCATACCATGCACCAATGAGTACATGGTCATGTCAGTAGGAGTCTTCTCAGTTGTCCGGTATGCCCATAACGTGTCATTTAGCTTTTCGTGCCAATCTTTGCCACCTTCTATTATTCTGTCTATAATTCTGAGAAGTCCTTTGTTTGTAGCATCTGCCTGTTATTTCCTTTAGGGTAGTAAGGCGTGGAGAACTTTTGCATTATCCCAAACTTTTTGCACACCTTAGAGACCTTTTCATTTTTGAGATTGGATCCATTGTCCGTAATGATTGACTCAGGAACACCAAACCTGAATACAATATTGTTCTTTATGAAACGGGCTACATGTTGTCCCTCAATTTTGACAAATGATGCAGCCACTACCCATTTAGTGAAGTACTGTGTAGTCGTTAATATAAAGCGGTGGCCGTTTGAGGCTTTCGATGAGATCATTTCGTTGATATCAAGACCCCACATGGAAAAGGGCCATACAGGCGGTGTTGAGTTGAGTGGTACGGACGGTGCATGGATGAGGTCTCCATAAAGCTGACATTTGGGACACCTCTTTACGAACTTCCAACAATCTTCAACCATGGCGGTCTAGTAATAGCCTTAGCGCCTGATTTTCTGAGCTAAGGCCGCTGGCCAGAATGACCTCCTTCATTGTGTAACTATGTCAATACTTGGTTGATTTCTGGTTGATTAAGACACCGTAGAATGATGCCATCGAAGGACTTTTTGAACAGGAGATCACCTCTTACTAAGAATCCTATAGAAAACCTTCGAATGGCTTCTTTGTCATTTTTTGTGGCTCCTTCAGTGTATAACCGATCTTTCAGTAAGGACAGAACATCATGGAACCATGGTTTTTCCTTAACAAGCGCATGTGAAGCCACGAGAGACACTTCCCCATCGTTTTCATTTTCTTGCTCTATTTCTTCTTCGATCCTAGGTGGGGAAGGACGATGTTTGTTCCTGATGTAGAATGGGAGCATGGTGATTTCTAAAGGAGTATCAACCATTGAAGCAAGGGTTGCAAGGGTGTCAGCGAACCAACTATTCTCCCCAGTTACGTGCTGAAAGGTGATTCTCTTAAAATATGGGATCACCTTTTCCAGCTTCTCTTGATAGGGCTTGAGTTTTTCTTCTTTCACCTTCCAAATCCCTTGAACTTGGTTTATGATGAATAAGGAGTCACCAATCACTCATATTTCTTGGATTTTCGTTCCCATGGTGTTCTCGAGCCCCGCTATCAAGGCTTCATATTCAGCAACGTTATTGGTACATGAGAAATTCAATTTGAAAGTTGTTAACATTAAAATATTCTCGGGTGAGCATAATATGACTCTTATACCTGACCTGTATTCATTCCTTGCACGATCGAAGTATAGCTCCCAAATTGATTCCTTAATTGTGAAGAGATTCTCATCAGGGAGATCCGTGTTAACGGGAGTGTTATCTAGCAGTGCGTGTTCAGCTAAGTGGTCAGCAAGGACTCGTCCTTTGATCGATTTTTTAGTAACATATTCCATCTCGAACTCACTCAATAACATTCTCCACTTCGCCAAACGTCCGTTCAGGACTGGTCTCTCCAATAGGTACTTAAGTGGGTATATTTTTTAGATGAGCTTGACTAAATGAGATAAGACATAACGTCTTAACATCTACATGGCCCACATAAGCGTCAAGCAATTCTTCTCCACATCCGTATATATTACCTCATAGTCCACCATAGTCTTGCTGATGTAGTACATATCGTTTGTTCTTTTCCATGGTCATCGTATTATCGTAATATTACCCCCATGGTCTTGTCGCTCATTAGCATGTATATGAACATGGGTTTGTCTAGACTAGGAGGACTAAGGATGGGAGATTTAGTGAGGTACTCCTTTATTTGATTAAACGCTTCTAGGCACTCATTATCCCATATGAATGGGGTATCTTTCTTGAGTAGTCTATTAAACGACGCGCACTTGTCTGCTAGTTGTGAGTTGAAATGCCTTATGGCTTGTATGCGACCTTGCAGCCCACAAATTTCTCTGATGTACCAAGGAGAGGGCATTTCAATAATGGCTCGTATTTGGACGGGTCCACCTCAATGCCTCTTTGTCTTACTATAAAGCCTAGTAATTTGCCAGATTCAACCCCAAAGGCACATTTTTACCGATTGAGTTTGAGTTGATGTTTTTGGAGCCTTTCAAAAATGGTTCTGAGGTTGGTGAGATGATCAGGCCTAACCAGAATGTCGTCGACATAGTCTCCTATGATGGTGTACATTAAGTCGTGAAGATGCTAGTCATTGCCCGCTGATAAGTTGCCCTTGCATTTTTTAGGCCGAAGGGCATGACTTTGTAGCAATAAGTTCCCCATTGCATTATGAACGAAGTCTTGGTCTGGTCTTCTTCTGCCCTGAAGATCTAGTTGTAACCTAAGAAGCTGTCCATGAATGGCAACATCTCATGGCCTGCAGTGTTGTCGATCAAGGCATCTATGTTTGGTAATGGAAAATTGTCATTTGGGCATGCCTTGTTGAGGTCTCTGTAGTCAACACACACTCGGATCCTCCTGTCTTTCTTGGGTACGACTACTGTGTTGGCCAACCATTATGAGTAATTGACGGGGTTAATGAATTTCGCTTTTAGCAACTTGTCGATTTCTTCTTTAATTTTGAGCTTAAGGTGGGTTTTCTGACGTCGGAGTTTCTACCTTACAAGCTTGGCCCCTTCATTGAATATTAGGTGATGCTGCACCAATGTGGGATCTAGCCTTAACATATCATCCTATGACAAGGCGAAGACATCGCGATATTCCTTGAGAAGCGAAATCATATTTTCCCGCTCCTCAGGAGATAGGGAGGTTCTAATCTTGGTGAACCTTGGGTCCTTCTCAGTTCTTAAGTTTATGACGATCGTCTCTTCTATGATAGCCGTTGGGTCACCATCGAATCTCTTCTTGAATTGCTCAACATGGGAAGCGAGTTCCTCAGGTTGGGGGATTTCTTCAGACTCTTGGGTCTCTTGATCTTCATCATGGTCGTCCAATTCGTCATCTTGGGTATTGTACACCGTTATCGGGCTATCTTGAGTGTTCGCCATTTTTTTAAAAAAAAATTCATTATTATCAGTCTTATCATGTTTTGATTTTCCAACAGTTTTTGAAATAACACAAGAGATGTCCCTTATAGGACTTGCGAGAGAAATGTTGGGGACTGGACGCGTAGGGTGGTTAGATGGCCACTTTGTGCCTATCCATTTTTTAACACCGGGACATGAAGATGTCGTTGGTATGCTTCCAGCAATTCTAGAGAGAGGGGAGTGATCGACCAATTCTGTTCCTAGATTGAATCGGTGGATGTGCACATTTGGTTGTGTTAGAGCCAATTGTGTATACCTTCAAATCCACGTCAGCAAAAAGGTCTTCAATTCTCAGTTCTTGTGTGTGTTGAGATGTGGAAGAAGAGTTATTCCCCGTTGGGGATTCAAGAATCACCTTAGGCCTTTTTGAAGGACTTGATCGAGAGGATCGACGCTTTGAATGCCTCCAAATACAAAGCCCGGATAGCTTAAAGGCTTCATCCGAGACCTCTTTGATCTTCATTCTCAGTTTTAGCTTTGAATGATTCAGAAATTTCCTTCGTTGCGCCTTCCCCTTGACTACCCAAGCCTTGGCCTGGTTGGAAGCCTTGGGAGAAGAGCATGTGCCAAGCTTCGAGGGACCTGAAACCATATCAATGTTGACATTGGATAATGTCATCCATCAATGCAGAAGTTTGCAAAATTTGAGGAACAGGGTCGCCAGCCTCTAGGTGTAAGGTGACACAATAGGCTTGCTCGAAGGAAGCGAGCAGGATTTCTCTGAGCTCAACTCTTACAACTAACTTCCCGATATGTATACTAGGATTCAGAAAAGCATGTGGTTCAACACATACCTTTACGACGCCATTTTTAGTTCGAAATTTGAGGCATTGATAGAGTGTAGAGGCGACCACAAGGTTTTCATTCAACCACAGTCTTTCTAACAACACGTTGAAAGAAGGTTTTATGTCCAAGACATAAAACTTTATCACTTGGACGGTAGGGCTGATCTTGAGTGTGAGAGGCAGTATGCCTTCAACTTGTCTTTTGGTTCCATCGTATGTAGCGATAGTTAGTTGACATGGCTCGAAGTCATCTGGGCTTTTACCTATCTGCTTCACAGTTTTCATAAGGCATATGTTTAAGGATGCCCCATTATCAACAAGCACTCTTAGTATCTCATATCCTTACATGATGAGGTTGGACATGAAATCGGTTGAAGCTAGCTGGGATGTCATCTTCAATGAACACGATTGGTGTTTGTGCCATCAGTTGGTTGATCATTGAGCACAACTCATCCGGTTGTGTGTTGCACGAGATGTGTGTCTTGACAAGGACCTTCTCGATCTGGGCTCTATGTGCTAGTGAATTGGCGAGTAACTCCAAGATGTAGATTCGAGCGTGGATCTTCTCGAGATGAGCTGGTACATCGTAGGTGGTTGCAGATTCTTGAATTTCCTTGTTCGGCTAGTGATCTACGACCCCCGTTCGTTGTTTGGGTTTTGAGGTATTTCCCATTCTTTCATCGAGAGTATCGACCATCAATTGAATGGGTTTGAACACTTGGCCTCTTCGGGTTAAGGAGTCGAGCTCGTGAGCCAAAAGCTTGATAGGGTCAGCCCTAGCAAGAATAATAGAAGACTTTGGGGTGTTGGCCCCTTGTTTGGAAGATAACGCCTTTTCATTGGTCTTGACCATATCAATCTTTAGTGTGTCATCTTCGTCATATCCGTCCCATTTGGGAAGGTTATCGAGGTTTGGAGATGAAGGGCTTCCTCTTAGGAGGCTCAAAAGATCTTCTTCGGGTTCTTGAAAATGATGATCACAAGCCAATATGAATTGACTGGGATCCTCTTCTTCGTCTTCATACTCAATCATGTGAATAACAACGTTCTCTTTCTAGTTGTCTTGAGCTCTTGGCTTTTCGGTCATTATGACCATATTTTTAGGGAGAGGATTTGTGAAGATATCCATCTTTTGATTAAGCTCTTCGGCAGGTTGATTTCTAGGTGTGACAGTGATGTCCCCCCTATTGATTAACTATTGAATCACTATTTCAAATATATGTAGTTTTGAGTATCATGAGCATGGTTTTGGTGCCATTTGCAACACCTGCTCTTATCCATGACTTGAAATGGTGGTTTAGATGGTGGCGGGGGATAAACCATATTCTTAACCAAGAGTAATTCCAACACTTTTTCTAATGGGTCTCTGAGAAGGGTAAAACTATCCCCTCGCCTTTGGTCATTATTTTGAGAGTTGGCTATAGGCTGACCCCTTCAGTTTTGATTCTGATTGTTGCATTGAGCAGCTGAACCTTGGGCCGATCCATTAATGAGGATCTCATTAACCTGACATGAAGCATTGCCCATGTTTTTGTTCTTATTTTGAGGGGCTGTTATCGGCTTGTTGTCGGGCTTAGTGCTGAGGGGTGTCCCTTTGGCCCCTTTTATGTCGCGCCACCCCCTCGATCATGGAGTCGAAAGAGTGGGGGATAAGACCTTGGCTGAAGAAGGTGCTGTACTTGAGAGCAGCATTCTTTAAGATTATGGAAATCTTGAGTGGGTCTGTAAGTGGACATTATATGACTCGTATTGCCGCCTCGCAGAATCGACCGATGAAATCCTCAAAAGATTCTCCTGGGTTTTTGTTTTGTTGCACTGATTTTTCCTAAGGAGAGAGGTCTTGGTGTCAACCCGTAGTAGTGAGAGACGAATAGGTTGAACATTTCATCTGGAGTGATGTGTCGTCGAGCGGACGTTGTTCTCCGATGCCAGTTCAAGGCCTCACTGGTCAATGTTTTTGAAAAGATGGCCTTCAGTTAGTTCAAGCCCATTCTTATAAGCGTATACTGCATTGCTTTTAAGGTACCTTCTTATTGAGTATTTGGCATGGCAGTAGGCCCACTGGTTGGTGGATTCCCAAGCGTAGATTGATAAGTTGAAACTTGGGGTATATATTGGCCTGCATGGGCCTGAGATTGATGAGCCGTAGCCACCGGGGCGGTTTGATACATTGGTGCCTGAGGGCGTACTGACACATAGGTGTCACCACCGGTTGCGAAAATTCCATGATTTGTTGGACCGGATGAACTAGAGGAACCTACTGAAGAATCGACTGACTCGGTTGTGCTAAGGGTTGACCTATACCACTAACTTGGTTTAGGATCGACCCGTAAGTTGGGACATGAACAATGTAACCTAGGTCAACTAGACTTTTGAGGGCAATGGGACACCTATCTCACCTAAGGGTCGGTTTGAGTCAACACCTCTACTTTGTACAGTGTTCAGAACATCATGAGCTGTATTATGGTGGCTCAAGGTTGGGTTAGATCCCCTAGACCTAGGTGGGTCTTGGTTTTGAGATCGCTGCACCTTAGAGTTATCTTGGTTCAAGTTACGGGAATTGGCTTTAGATGTTGCATGAATTTCTTTCCTGACTCGACTTCTACTTTGGTTGCCTAAAATCCCTTGTAGGATGACGCCTGGTCGGACTCCCTGACTATTTAAGGTTTTTCGAGCAGAGCCAGCTTTTCGGCTACACAGATCTCAAGATTAGAAGTGGATGCTTGGGATTCTGCCTCTAATTGAAGACTTGGGCATTGGATAATGGATTGTCCTGAGGTTTATCTATAACTCCAAGGGATTGTAGCATACTGGTCCCTAAGTTTGGGCAGGTTAGGCATAGAGTCGGCTGTGGAGAAGTTATCATGGTCACCTTGAGTAACTGACATGGTGATTGCTTTTAGTTGGGTTCTAAAATCTAGACTTAGGTAAGATCTAAACTCGACGACGTAGTGCAAACCTAGCTTGACACTAGGGGCAAAAACCTTAGCAAAGACCTAGGCTAAGACTAGACTGGAACCTAGACCTACGAGACTGAATGGATTTTGGTTAAGACCTTGAACTAGGGTAAGCCTAGTCAAGATCTAGAGGCAACTCTTAAGCTTAGACCTATGCTAGAACCTAGACTAAGATCTAGACTAGATGGTGCACGAGTTTGGGCTTAGACTAAGAGTGGGTCTAGGTTTGGAGGGGTAAGAAACCCTAATGTATTTTTTTTTATTCTTTTATCTTTTTAATTTTGATAAAACACAGTTAAACTAAGCATGGTGAAAGCATATAAAATATGATTTCAGTCAAAATTAACAAACGAAAATAAAATCAAAAGGGCAGAAACAGAACAGATCTATTTGGAACAAAATATTTTTTTATATTTTTCAAAATTTTATTTTAGATAAAAAATTGGTCAACATGGAGCCAAAAGTCCCTGAAATGGTCTTGTGGCATCCCATAATTTTTCTGGGACACTTGCAATTGGGCGACTCGCTCAAGCGGCACTAGTTGTGTCACCCTTGCAAGGTGGGCGATAGGGCTGGTGTCACCCAAAACATTATTTTGTTTTAATTGTTTTATCTTTTTATCTTGTTAATATTGATGAAATAAGACTACTTTAAACTTGTAAGAAGCAGTAAATAAAAATATTTATGATGAAGTAAATTAAAATAAAGTAAAAGAGAAAAGCCCATATTGAACTGAATATTTTTTTTTTTGTCTTTTTAAAATTTTATTTGATCTGAATTTTTTTTTACAGTCACAAAAGAGTCCCTAGAACATATCCACAAATTTTTCGAGATTTATGAGACCTTTGAATTTCTGCGACATTGAGAGTGTTGCCTAAAAAAAGTAGGGTTTTGGAGCACCAAGACCCTGGATTCTGGTCACATCCGACTTTTGGGACCTTTTGTGACTGAAAATAGTAAAAAACAGTTAATAAAAATCGTATTTTGAAGCTTGGATCAAGCTCGAAATAGCCCCACGTTGGGTATTAAATTGTTTACGATGAAAATTTGATAGATCTTTCGATGAAGATCTCTCGAAGTTTAACACCTTAAACTAATTAAAAAGATGTAAATAAAGTGGTAGATAAAGTGGGATAGATCGAATTCAGATCTGAGGCCAGATTTGTCCGAAAACGAGTAGATCTACTATCAGATCTATGGTAGAGTTAGCATGATCCAGAGCATTAAAATACGATTTTTAAGACAAGTTAACATATCAAAAATAAATAGAGAAAAAACAAAATAGTAAAAATAAGAAGAAAGAGAGAGGAAGAAATAATACAAAATCGGGCCGGATGATCAGGGATTCCCACACCTTCAAGGCCTCGCCCGTATCAGAACCGTTCTCCTTTTCCTCTTTGATTTCGGATGTTGACAACCAGATCTCTCATGTAAAAGGTTAGATCTAGGGTTGTTGTTCTCTAATTCTATGCCCTAGGTCTAGGTTTTCTCAGTCTTGAGGGTTAGGACTTCAAGAGGATAGGGTTTCTATCTTCTCTAGGGTCTTCAATATAGAAATTTTTCTAAAGTTGTAGATCTTTCTCTAGGTCTGGAGGAGAATTTCCATAGTTTTCTAAGGGTTTTATGATCTCCATAGGTTGAATATGAATCCTGAGATTTTCTCTAATTTTTTGGGATTTTTTTAAAATTTTTAGGAATTTTTTAAGGGTTTTTCCTAGTTTTGTTATTTTTGGGTAATTTTCCTAATTTCGAGAATTTCTAAGTTTTTTTTTCTCTTTTTATCTCTCCTTTTTTGTTAGGGAGATGGGGAATTTATAAGATTCAATTAGTGATTTTTCCAAAAAAATTTAGAGTTTTTTCAGAATTTTTTGGGTTTATCTTGAAGTTTTAGCCTTATCTAATTGAAAAAAACGTGTTTACTGCATCATCAGATACATTGACTGCATCATCAGCCCGCGTCTAGGCCTGTCAGGCCCGAATAGCCCGGCTCGCGGCCGACAGTTGGGTCTTATAGGGACTAAATTGTCATTTGCTATATATTTTTATTTGTAGGTCTGATTCAAGCCATTCTTAGACCATTCTCTTGGGCTATACTTCAAATTGGGATAGGAATTGGGTAGTTTTGGGGTAATTAAATTAGGTCTACTAGGATAATGTGGTCCTAAGGGTTCAGAAAACCATAGAATTTACCAGATTTAAAATGGGGTGTCTACAATTGTTCAACAGACATCCTTCCCTATTGCAGCTCTATAAATTCTACCTCTTTCCTTTCCTTTACCGAGTTGAGGAAATATTTCTCATAAAAGACTTCTATAAAGTTGTCACACCCCAATAATTTACAATACTGTTATTCCTGAGATGTGACAGATAAAACATATCTACATCTATTGATAGGACAAATTTACATTGGCGAGGTCTTACAAAGTAAATAAAAAAAGCTAGCACAACAACAATATCTTCCAAGGTTGATCTTGACTAGCACTCAAAATGAATCCGTAGTTATCCTGAAAAAAAATGTTTACCATAGTTTGATGAGTTTGGCTACTCAGTAAGTGATCATCTTAATCCTAAAAATAATCATCGATGAAAGATATAAACAAACTTTCAAAATGGAAGTAAAAAAAAAATAAGGCGATCACTAGCATTTATAGATAACAATTTCACCTTCAGAAATGCACAATTAAACACAATCCAAATGATTGAAATGCATAAAAAACTTTAACGGCAGTGCATAATTCAAAGGATTTCACAAAATACCCTACTGGCGTCCCAAGTAGGTCACCAATATACCCCATCAGCATCCTGATGGGTCCACTTAATCCCTATCGGCGTCCCAGATAGGTCCACTTAATCCCTGCAGGTCCACTTATACCTCACCGGCGTACCGGATGAGTCCACTTAATCCCTACCGGCGTCCCAGATAGGTCCACTTATACCTCACCGGCGAACCGGATGAGTCCACTTGTATACTTAAAGTATTTATAAATCTCTTTAAACATTCGAAAGCAGCAATATCATGTACTCAATATATCACTAAAATCATTAATATGAATTTCAGTGAAACCATTAATAACAGTCACTTTCAATAACATTTTAAAAATAACCAATCAAATATTTGGGCTCAAATTTAGAAAGGTAGCAGTTCGTAAAGATACTCTAGCATAATTGCCAATCTAATATGTATAGAAAAACTCTTATAAAAATTCAAGAATACGGAATTATCACAATTTATGGGATGTTAATTTGCAAATAAACATTTCACAACAATGCTATAATCAAATGCAAAAATATCAATTTTCAGATAATAAGGCAGTCATTTGCACATGAAATTTACAATGTCTAAATATTTAAAAACAGCAGAAAGAAATCTCACAATTTTACTAAAAGCAGAAATATCACATTTATTTCTAATAATTTGATAGTATCTAAAATTTTCTAACAATAGACAAGAAAAATAAATAAATTTATTTTTTCTAAGAATTTACAGCATTTAAAATTTCTAACATAGATAAAATATCACAATTTTTATTAAAAAGATTATTTTTCAAGATAATGAGGTTGCGTGCGCATAAAATTTATCGCACCTAAAATTCATGATAATAAGCAGAAATAATTATTTCATTTTATTTTTAAAAAGAATGGATTATTTTTTGAGACAATGAGGTCACTTACACACAAAACTGATAAAATAAAGATCCTAGACGGAAATATCCCTATTTATTAAAAATAGACTATTTTTCAGGAAGACGATGTCACTTACCCACAAATATTTGAGAGGGAGCTTCCGATAAAAAATTCGGTTCGAGAGAGAAGTTCACTGTGTTTCGACCAGAGAGAGGGAGAGATATCTCAAAATTTTCTAGGGTGAAAGTGCTCACCTCCCCTATTTAAATTCTAATAACGTATTATTATATTATTTTATTAGGCTTTACCTCATACCTGAGGTGTCGCGTTAAGAGTCAGTTTTTAACATATGAAAACCACGTCCACTAAAGGACGTGGCAAGCAGCAAGGAAAAGTTTAAACCAAGTAAAAACTTTTGAAAATAGTGATGGTCCCCAAGGACCATCATACTCAAACGGACCATCACCTATTTAAAAGTATCTTGTCTCTTTTTTTTTCTTTTTTTTTTCTTTTTTTTGAAATTTTAGGATTGTTACAAAAGTTCTTCCAAGTAGTTACAACTCTTGACCCTTCCCGCGACTGTTTTACTGAGATCTACCAGTTCTCAGCTTCTCCTTCGAGCATAAAAGTACCCAGCCTAACTTTCTGATCGTCTGTGCAATTTAGTACTTCAAAGATATTTTCTATCTGCCTTCTCCATCTCTCAGCCTTCTCTACTCCCCCATGCCCAACAAAGTTTGGATCTGCCAGCCTCCTAAATCTTTCTATTAAATTATTGTCACTCATATCAGAGGCAGGGGTAGATGAGGCTGGCATTGCTCCTCTCATCATTTGTGTCGTGGCCCCCAAAGTTCTAACGAATTCACCAAAGGCCTCGGTGTTCCCATTACTTGAACTCATATTGTTGGTATGAGTCATCAACATCTTCAACCTAAAACACAAGCACCTAGTTACCAAAAACTATCCAATAGAAACACCTAAGACTCCCTAGGCTAAGAATCCTATTCTGGTTGCTCTAATACCATAACTGTCACGAACCTTGCTGGAAGGTGACAGAGCGTGGGATCGCGACCGGAGGTCGCAAACATCACTTAGGTGGGAGTGGCTCAATGCAAAAAAACACGGAATCAAGAGCAAATCATGAAAGAAAACTAGAATAAATCCATTCAACAAAAAAATATTAATTCAAAGGTACAGCCATCTCATTCATTCAATATCCAAAAGTTCTTACAATTCCTTCATGGCCCTACTTGTCCAAAAGTACATAAAATAAAATATACATCATATTGCAAAGACCACCAAAACATACTATGAAAGTCTTCGAAAGACGACTTTTCAAACTTCTTAACTTCGAGCTCCAAACCCCCAAACGGCTACCCGTCTTTAGCACAGATGCCAACACCCTTCACTCTACAATTATGTAAATAAGATGGAATGAGCTAAAAGGCCAGTAAGCAGATCGACACCATTGCATTCCAACTAATATGACAGTGATAACAATATGCAGTGTATACATATTCACAAGGTATCAAGTGAAGTCCCCCAACATGCTTCTCAACACTCTAACAATAATATGATAAAAGCAGTTTAATAAACAATGCATAAGTCACAATCACCTTACTTAAAGCAGAACAGTAAGGACAACAGATCACAATTACAAAACTAGTAAGGCCTACTCCCGAAGTAGAAGTTCCATCGCTTAGGCTAAGCCAATCCTGTTGCTTGATACCTCTACCCTCATTCAGGAGGGAGGACAATGACAAGTGGGTGCCCCACTTCGTAATTCCCTCACTCACACACACATCCCCAGCGCGCTTTGGGGTTTTCGATAGACAGTGGTCTTGCAAGACATGACCCTCTTCTTATGCCCTTTTGGCAAGAGAGCCTTACACTACTATTGGGTGACCCAATGCATAGTGCCCATATAGATCTGGGGGGGGCGACCCTCTCAAATATTCATATTCACATCCTGACTCCCATCCTATCATGGGGAATTTGGGAAAAATAACAGTTGTCGGCACCATCATTCACACAGTAGGTGCCCATTCACATATCACATAAGTAGCACGGTGTTTACGATAAAAATCTGATAGATCTTCCAATGAAAATCTGGCAAATATTTTGATGAAGATCTCTCTGATTTTTTACACCTTAAATTAAATAAAAATGCAATAAAAGAGTGGTAAAGAAAGTGGGACAAATCGAATTCAGATATGCCCGGAAACGAGCAGATTTACTCTCAAATATGTGTCAGAGCCAGCATGATCCAAGACAAGAAAATAAGATTTTAAACCAAAATAAGAAGATCAAAATGAAATTAAAACAATAAAAGAAGAATAAAAAAAAGAAAGAAATGATACCGAACAGAGCCGGATGGCTCGGGACTCTCAAGCCTTTTGAGGCTCGCCCATATCAAAATCAATCCTCTTTTGTCTCTCTAAGTCGGATGTTCATCAGCAAGTCCCTGGTTGAAGAATGGTTGTTGTACCCTAAGGGTAGATCTAAGGTAGTTGTGCTCTAGGTCAAAATCCGCTGGGGAGGACATACTCACATAACCAACACGTACTTATCCAAAAAAATGGATTTACTAGGTTAAATGTAATCCTAAGGGTTCAGAAAACTATGAAATTTGCCATATTTAAAATGGGGTATCTACAGTTGCCCCTCTTTGGCACTCCTTGTCCTTCAAAGGACAGGTGAGTAGCAAAGAAGCAGACACTCTAGCGTTCTCTGTCCTTCGAGGGGCAGGTGAACGTCAAATATTTCTTCCTGAGGTCACGTGGTCAGAGGGCACACCAACTTACCTCCAAGTCATTGTGCTCATCGAGCGCACCCACCTAGGGCTTTTTTCCTCTTACGATTTTCGACGTGAGATGTCAATGAGTTACACAAGCCTGAAACTTGAGTTCGATTTTCTGGCCATGCCACTTAACTTCAGAGGTTTTGCAGTTCGAAAAGTTTTAACCTTGCCATCTTCTTTGATCTCTTTAGGGTTTCCTAAAGCTGTCTATAGGAAAGGCTTTCTATAGGAACAGACTTGTCTGGTCGAATCCGAAGTGAGAGACGTGGCAGCAACGTAGCAAATGTGGTACTCATCATGTACGGGTCTCCAAGCTCCTTCGTTTTAAAAGACATTTTAGAAATTTTGAAAATAGGGGGAGATTTGAAATAGAACCCAGAGTAGGGTCAGGTTATGATTTTAACAAAGAAATTAAAGTTTTTCAAAACACAAGACATATAGTGAAAATTTTGAAAAGATGAAGATATTCGAAAAACAAGGCTGGTTAGTAGTTTAAACTCCTGTAACCATAGAGCCCTCTAAGCAGTTTAACGTCATGCAGTGATGGACGGTGTAGTCGACAGTTATACTCATACGACGGTGGAGTTATTATTATTATTATTATTATTATTATTATTATTATTATTATTATTATTATTATTATTATTATTATTATTATTATTATTATTATTATTACTACTACTATTATTATATATTTCTTGCTACCCCTGTTGGGGGGTGGCTTCTTTGAATGTAGGTCTTACGGTTTAACCACTTGTGACCCCTTTGGTGGACCCTATGTGAGCGTATCAGGTCCTTGCTTGAATCTTTGGGACGAGGAATCATCAAGTATTTCTTATCTTCCAACCTCAATTCTTGTGTTGCAATTTAAGGAGAGTTCTCTAGAGCTTCGAGTGAAATGAACTCTTGAAAATACAGGATATTGTCCTTGGGTGTTCAGAATCTCTTTGGATTTCCGATTTCGTTCCTTCACCACTCACCTTTCGAAGTTGTGCCTTAACAATGTTCTTAACAATGTTCCGCCCAACTAATGCTTATTTATTTTCTTTTAACACCACTTTGACTCAAGGGGAGGAAGAGAAGATGTTTTGAGAGAAGAGACTTTGGAGAGTAGAAGGAAGGAGAGAACTTCTTCTTTTTCATTGCCTCAGGGTCCCTTTCGGGTTTTCAGCCCTGTAACCTTTTTTCCAACGCTTGAGGTTCCTTCCCGATTTTCAGCCCAGCAGAAATTTTTTTTTTTTCTCGCTCCGAGGTCCCTTTTGGGTGTTCAGCTCGGTAGCCTTTTTTCCAACACTTAGGGTTCCTTTCGGATTTTCAGCCCAGCGGATTTTTTTTTTTAAGAAGAAGAAGAAGAGAACAATGACAAAGGAAGAGGAGGATGAGGGAGAAGATTAAAAGGTGTCCCTCTTTTTTTTAAGCAATTCGCTTAAGACCATATAAGAATTCGATCATCTTTCCCTCCTCCAAGTGGCAAGGAGGTTCTAATATCGGTCTTCCTTTGATTTCCCTTGACCCAGGTTGGCATCCAAAATCTCTTTGCCAATTGGTTGTTGAATTTCTGTTGAACTTTTCCTTTAAACTGCCCTACTTGAACCTTGATTTTGGGACTTAAAATCACTCTCAGTTTCCTAATCCCTCAGTTTTCAGTATGGATGGATAGGCTCATCAAGGTTTTCCCATTAATAGAGTACTTGATCTTACACATCAGGCGTTAATGCCTTTTGAAGTGTGAGGCATGAATGCCTCATTTGGTTATTTGTAAGGGGTGACTGATCCCCCGACTCTTTTTTTATAATATTTTTTATTGCAAATTTTTAATTGCTTTTTAGAGGTTAACTCCATGATAGGCTCATTCTCAATGCTCGAGCTTAGGTGAGACTCTCGCACAAGAGGAGTGGTTGAGTTGTACTATATGACCTTACGACATGTTGAGAGTTAACAAAGAATGGTTCAATCTCATTAGTTGCCCCCGTTGTATTAAACAACCTTATGACATGTTGAGAATCAACAAACAAGGGTTCAATCTCACTAGTTGTCCTATTGGATCCTCTTTATAAGAGGAGTTTGCTCCTATTGAATATTCTGATGGGGTTGCCCCTGTAGGGCTTTATATTCTGTTGGGAACTTGTTCTTCACATGATGCATTCTCTTGACATGGTGGTGCTCCGATTATCGAAGTTGTGCTCATATCATTAATGACTTTTAGAGAGCTTGCCTCTTGAGGAGGTAACATAGTAGATTTTCAATATCCAATTCTTGATCCCAGATTGATGGATCATTCAAGAAATCTTGTGAAAGTGGCCCAGGTGGGCCTCTTAGAATTTTAAAAGGTTCGAGCTCTATCAACTCTAGTAAAGATGAAAAATCTTTGGGAATAGTCGAATTTGGGCTCTTTGCTTTTCCATCATCTATAACTGGGTTCACCTCGAGAGGTGGCTCGGTTGAATCTTCTTAGCTTGGCTCCTCATCCCACATAGGTGGGTTGGCCAAGAAGTCTGGTGAAAGTGGCCCAGGTGGGCACCTTAGAATTTCTAAAGGTCTATCTTCTTTTAATATTTGAGGTGTTGGCCCCTTATTTGGAAATGTAATGGGAGACTTTGGGGTGTTAACCCTTTGTTTGGAAGATGATCCCTTTTCGTTGATCTAGATCACATCAATTTCTAACCTGTCGTCCTCATCATATTGATCTCTCTTAGGTGGGTCGTCAAGGTTTTGAGGTGAAGGGCTTCCTTTTAGCACTTGTTCATTTGCCCCCTCACGAGTTGTTGTCCAAAAATTAAGGTTTTTCCTGTCGTCATGCGTTTGGGAATCCATAGCTTCAAAATCTTGGTTGAGTTTATGCTTGAGTTCATATTGCTCTTGCGAGTTTGATTCGTTGCCACACACGTATAAACCATTTATTGTGTTAACTTGGAAGTATCAATTGAACGGTTTAAATGTCCTAGTGTGGCTCTTGATGATAAGGATTTCTTGTGTCACTTTTGGGAGTGTATCTTAGAGTGGAATTCTATATGTGATACCCCTTTCTTCGGTTATGGGCTTGGAGCTAAGATCATCCTCACTACTTTGATCTTGAGTACCCTTAATCATTAACTCGTGGGTGATATTATGCTCGTTTTGTTCTTCATCTACGGAACTTTCCAAACGATTTCTTCTTGTGCTCCAAGTCCTTTGTGGATGTTCTTCAGGTTTGGGCATAGCTTGTAATTCTCCTAATCAGGTTGACACCAACGCTCTTTGTCTAGACATCTAGAGTTTCGGATTCTTCTTTGTGGTCAACATCTTCATTTTTTACACTTATCATGCCGTTATCGATGAGATCTTGAACTTTATGTCTGAAAGCTCAACATTGCTCAGTGCTATGGACATAGTTTTGATGCCAATCGCACCATCGAGATGTATCGCCTCCATGGAAAGGAGGAATCTTGGCTGTTGTCGATAATTCTATGAGTCTTGCCTTAAGCAACTTCTTCATGAAATCGATCATAGGCTCATCAATGGGAGTGAATTCCCTTGGTGTGGAAGTTTGCATTCTCCATGTGGTGGAATGAATTTTTGTCTTTTCTTATGAATGGTTTGCAGAAGGGTTGTTTTTCTTGATAATGTTCACATCTCCTTCTTGAGAGGGTTTTTCGTCTGCAGCTTTATCTTCCTTGGTTCACTCATATCGAGATATTCTTTCAAGCATAACATCAAATGAGCAAGAGACTGCGCCCATACTGAAGAACGTGACATATTCTAGAGTCATGTTCACTAATGCTATGCTTATCTTCATGCCTTCAGGGAGTGGAGTTTCAATGACTCGCATAGCGGCCTCTCTGAATCTGGTTATAAACAGGGAAGGAGAGTATCTCAACTTCTATTTGATGGAAGTTAACTCACCAAGGGTGACGGGTCTTGGCCTTCCTCCCCTATAGCGGGAGCAAATTTGCTTGAATATTTCGTCAGGAGTTGCTTGAGGGTTATCCTTCATGAATCTTCAGTGCCACATCAAGGGTTCTTCTGATAAGCCATGTGAGAACATGACCTTAAGTTGATTGGGTTGGCCTCACAGTGTGTGGACCATTAATAAGTAGGAGTTGATGTATTCCTCAGGATCCCCTTTCCCTAAAAATCTATTTCTGAACTATGGCATCACAAACCCCACTAGTAGATCTTTTAGGTGTCCTAGAACTTCTTGTACATAAGCTTTAAGAGTTGAGAAATCACATATTCTCATTTTCTGTAAAGAGTCTTTACTGGCGATGGGTTGCTTGGGTAAACTTTTCCTAATTGTATGTGAACCCACTCGGCCACTAACTAGCTGATTGCCAAGACTGGAATGTTGGGCTACTAATTGACCATCGGGGTTCACACGGCTAAGATCGGCTGACTCGGAGATTTGGGCCGAGGCCTTATTCTTGTTGTGCCGACTATATTTGAGGTTAACCCCTATGTCTTGGAGGATTGCCCCCGCCTGACCCCTTATTATTCAAGGTGTTACGAACCTTATCAACCCGTTGGCTATTGACTTCTAAATGGTGGCCTTGAAGGGGGCTTGGATGGCTAGGTTTGGTTCATGTGGGTCGAGAGTTGGCTCACTGACACGAGTGCTATGAATGATTTGTGAGGGAGCACTGTGACGGTGCCTCTCGGACTCACTAGGTTCTCTAGATCTAGACTGAGCTGGGGCCATGGGGTTGGATCTTGCTCTGCTTTGATCCTGGGTCATGATTCCTAGACTCGGAGAGATCTAGACTCGACGCCTCAAGGTAGACCTAGTCTGACTCTAGGGGTAAAACCCTAACTAAGATTTAGGCTAGAACTAGACTGGATGAAACGTATTATACTTGATGGGTTTTGGTTCAGACTCTGAACTAGGGTAAGCCTAGTCTAACTCTAGAGGAAACTCTAAGCTTAGACTTATATTAGAACCTAGACTGAGATCTAGACTAAATGGGTACGAGTCTCGGCTCGAACCAAGAGTGGGTCTAGGTTCGGACCTGGGTCTGAGCCTGGTTCGGACCTAGACTAAGCTGGGTGCAAGCCTAGGCTTGGACCTAGAGAGTTTTGAAGATCAGACCGAGTGTGGATCCGAACTGGATCAAGGTTGAGATAGGCACAAGCCCTAGGCTTGGACCAAAAGGGGCCCTAGGTTCGGACCTGGGTGTGAACTTGGTTTGGACCTGGGCTAGGCTGGGTATAAGCCTAAACTTGGACCCAAAGAGTTTTGATGATCAGACCAGGTATGGACCCAGATTGGATCAAATATGAACTAGGAATGTGCCCTCGACTCGGACCAAGAGGGGGCCTAAATTTGGATGAAGGCGAAACCTAGTTCGGACTAGGGCTAAGCTGAGTACAAGCCAGGACTTGACCCAGAGAGTTCAGTTCGGACCAAAAGCAAGCCTAGTCTGAGATCTAAGATTAAACAACAAAAATAATCAAGCACAGCACATGAAAACGTTTGACCTAGATTATAGGTAGGCTTGGCTTAAAAGTGGGTTCCTAACCATAGAAATGCGGCTGGGCTGATATAGGTCCCCACATGGGTCCTGACCTCCTGTTATAGGATGTTCACCAGATCCTACTATACGCAGAGTTGCTTTGAGCCAAAGGATTACGGAGGGGCACTCACAGTTAAAGTTACATGAATCCCAGTCGCCTCGACTCTCAAAGCTAGGTTCGCCTCACGCCGTTAACGTTGATTTTGGGGGTTTTTTAAAATATTGTTGGTTTCCCAGGCATTCCCGGTCTGGTGTGTGCAAGAGTGTGTAAAGAAGCACGCAAGAAAAAATAAAATAGCAAGCAAGCAGACACACAATGCAAGAAAAATGTGAGCACTTGGCGCAAATCGTGCCAGATGAGGTGTGCTTCGGGTCTGGTTTTTGACCGACCAAAAGCACTGTTCAGATGTGGGGGTAAGCAACCCCTAAGAAATTATACAGTAAATGAAAGTGGAACCAGGCAAAACCTGTGCCAAGTTGAGAGCGCCCCGAGTCGAGGTTGACTCGATCAAGACACAATTAGAGAGAGTGAAGGTGACCCTAGAATTTTTTTTTTAACCCCTTTTTGTTAAATGAGGAGAGAAAGAAACTGCAAATGCTGAATTAAAAGCAAAGACATGAAAGAGTTTTTTTTTTTTTACAATTTTTATTTTTAAGTGAAGATTCTCT
>NW_006499973.1:3613811-3640809 GCF_000471905.2 Amborella trichopoda | reverse complement strand
TTTGAAAGCAAGATTGCCTTTAAAAGATTTCTTTCTTTTTTTTAGACAAAGATGCCTAAAAACTTTACTGATATTCTTTGCTTTTTAGGAAAGTAATTTTTTATTTTAAGAAAAAGAGAAACTAAAGATACATCTTTTTTTTTTTTCTTTTTTTTTTTAGTGGATAACAAAGATGGCCTCAAACACCCACTCTTTTTCTTCTTTTTTTTGAGACAGAACGACCTTAAAAAGACAAAACAATTTTTCACAAAAATTGTTTATTTTATTTTTTTCTGAAACAAAAAGATCTTATGAAGTTTTATTTATTTATTGCAAAGGAATTTTTCTTTTTCATTTTTTCAAAAATGAGAAAGGCCTTAATTTTTTTTAAAAAAAAAAGAAAACAAGTTGGCCTTAAAAGAAATTTTTTTTTTTTTAAAGACTAGTGGATTTTTTTTAAAAAATTTTGTTTTTTTTCTCTCCCACAACCTAAAACTCTCTCTCTGTCTCACGATATTTTCTTCCTATATTCTCTCAATCTCCTTTTCTTATTTTTTCTCCCTATTTTCTCTCAATCTTCTTTCCATAAATTTCCCTTGAAGGGATTCATTGCTATCTAAGTAAATCTGCTCTCAATGGAATAGTTTCTATCTATTCCCAAAAGTGCTCTTAACAACTCACACACATCATCCCACTTAACTTAAAGTCACATATTATTGATATGAAAAGCTATCCCATGAGTACCAAAGAAGAAAAAAGTATTCCATGAATATCAAAAAAAGATTAAGGAAGAAGAGACCAAAGAATGTTTTGAATGTGAATACCAGCAGAGACTACTAACAATTAACCCAAAGTGATAACTACGGAATAACTCCAAAAAGAAAGCTCTATCTATTAATCAAAAACTCTACCTCTTTTAATAAGATAAAGGAAAATGAATAAACAACAAGGAAACCTTATGAGGAAAGAAAAAAAGACAACAACGAACTAAAAAAAAATAAAGAAACTAAAATCAGAATCCCAAAAGAAAATATTTATGCCTTTCTCTCTCTTTCTCTCTGTCTAAAACTCACAAAAAGTTCAAGGAGATGACAATAAAATAGAAAACATTGAGATCTAAAAATTTATAGCCATCAACAAAGACATGCAAGTTCCCTAAAACACAAGAAAGTTATTTGGAATGGATCCAAGCCCTTAACAAGTTGAGTAGGTGGAGAGAGAATAAAATAGGAAGTTGAGTAGCCTTTTTCAATAGAGATAAGCACGAACCCAAAACAACCTTTTAAAAGTAGAAATTTTAGAAGTAGAAAAGAAACAGACACATAAACCTAAACATGCTCTTATTACAAAAGTCAATGAGTGATCCTTTTTGCTTTTGCTTTTTTTTTTCTACTTACAAACTAAAATAATAATAAATAAATAAAATGAAAAGAAATATTAAGGGAAAAAGGTAACAAAAACAAGATTTTCTTATGAAAAATATTATTTTACTTTTTTTGTTTCTTTTGGAAATTTTTGTTTTTTTTAAATAAAAGACCCTAAAAAGGAGATCGGGGGTTGCTTTTATTTTATTTTTTATTTTTTTTATTTTTTGTTCATGGATCTAGCTCGAAATGCCCACGATGGGTGCCAAACTGTTATGATGAAAATCTGACAGATCTTCCGATGAAGATCTCTTTGATTTTCATCGTAAACACACAACACCATCCTTCACACAATGGGTATCCATTCACATATCATATAACCAGTATTAGTATCACATTATGACGATATCAGTAACTTATCATGATAATAGCAATATCACATTTTGATAGTGGCATATCACATTTAAACAATATCACAATGATAATATCATAGTAATAATAACATTATTCCAGTTAAGCCTTATCGCTCAATTTCCTGTCATCAAGGGCAATGACGCGTGCTTACCATTAGGGTTGTAAATTTGGACCATTTAGAATTTGAAGATGGTTCCAAAACCAATTTTGTACTAAACATACCTATCTACCTATCTTTCAAATAGGGGTGGTTTGAAGACAATTAGATCCTGTTTGACCTCTTAAAGGTTCAAAGAGGTGAGGTTTACTAGCCGCACCCTGCTGTGTATAGTGGACAACGATATTCCCTGATTCATATCACTATAACTCTCAAACCGTGAAGCAAATTTTGATGGTTTCAAAATCAAAGTTTAAGCCAAGACGTATATCTTTCTAACAAAACTATTTTGAAAGCATTTGGGTCTTATTTGCTGGTTCAAAGATTCGTGCCAAACAAGGTGATAGTTCTGAATTTTATCAATATTGTCCACAGTAACATATCTTCATAAAATGGTATATAGCTTCCAATCTAAGAAGAATTGCACATAATTTCTCGTGCATGTTTTAGTCCACTCAAAGACGTTTCAAATGGAAGTGGTTTAACTGAAAATGGACCTCGTTTAGCTAGTTAAATCCATTGAAAACAACAATATCAGTGAAAATTCTAGAAAACAGTCAACAATGACCTATTCATACATTTTGAATACTAATTTCATTTTTATAAAGAATTTGGACATTGGGTAAAAACGAACATTTTACTAGACTCGTATATCTTTCTAATGACGGTGATTTTAGGTCAATCGAACCTCATTTGGCTGTTCAAGAATATACATATTTCTGGAATTTCACAGTGGCATAAGACATGTTTCAAGAACACATTCCATAACCTTTATTCCATGGTAAAGGACATGATAACAACCATCCTCTCACTATGTACATACATAACATGCATTTCTTACATAATATAAGAATCATGCATTCATTCTCGGCATCCACATCCATTATAGAATAAAAACCCCAAATTTCAATGAACAATGCATAAGGAATTTCCACATCACTCACACATTCATTACTCATCTCACAAGCATCAAACTCATGCATCCTAATGACTATAATTCAATGGTGATGGATTCACTTACTTGAACAACAATGGTGCCTTCTCCAATCCTCCTCTCACAGCTCTCACCTGTCCATCAATGGCAGCCCTTCAACAGTCACTTCTTCAAAACCTTTGCCTTAGAGAGACAGAACAGATGAGGGAAGAGTGAGTGACATGGGTGAGAGAGGAGGCTTAAGCACTCATGAGGGTGGGGTGGCTGTCCAAGTGGGGCTAAAAGACTTTAAAATCTGGACAAGTTGCACTCAAGCAGCATGCACTCAACAAGTGGCACCATAAATACATGTACGTCAGTGACACAACCGACGCTACACAACGGGCGCTGCACACACAGCGAAACACAGCCGGTGCCACTCCAATTGCTCCATCTCACTGTCATGTGTGAAATTTCTTCTTTCCATACACTCCCGGCATAGCCTCTTCATTCACAGACGGCGTTGGCCTTCTCTCTATACACAGCCGGCAGAAGCACACTTCACACGTGGCGCTCTTTCTCTTTCTTTCACCGCGCTCTCTCTCTTCTTCTTTCTCCTATTGCCATGCGCACATCGCCGTGTGCTCTCTCTTCTTCTTCTGACATGCGCGACATCACTCCTTCTATTTTGGAGCCGCCGATATCACACTTCACAGCCGGCGATAGCACACTTCATAGCCGGCGATAACACAAGCGATAACAACACAGTCGGCGCTCCTTCTCTTGACGCGCATGACATTACCTCTCGTTCACTCACGGCGTTTCTTCACTGTCATGCGCTCTATTATCCCTCCTCCCTCCTTATCCCGGCATGAACTCTAACTGGCTGGGAAAAAAAAAAAATTTGGGTCGTCACAAAAATAGAGGCGGTATGGTATTTCAGGCATGCTCCGACACAAAATGGGGGCGGTCAGGCACTATGGCCTTTTTCGTCAAAAAATATAACTTTTTGACTTGGGGGATATTTGCTAGGAAAGTTCAATTTGAGGTAAAAGTTGATAAAAAAAAACTTGGTTGGGGGTAGGTTGTCTAGAAAGTCTCCTTTTGGGGTTTTTTTGTAATTCTCCCTATAATATTTGTGTATGAAGACATTAATTCCTAAATGAATTGGGCCCTATCTTTATTAATACTTTTGAATATTCTACTCTAATATTCTCATTTTGTAATTCTCTTTAAATAAACATGCATCTTTATTTAAAATTTAGAAGTAAGCATGCTTTCTTCTATATGTATATGTGCAACAAATATAAAGCCACTAGTAGAATTACAATTTAAAGCTAGAGACCATATTGATGTATCTTTATGGTAATGATGACATGCCATGTAGTTTAAACTAATGTTAGTAGGATCAGGCTAGACACCAAACTGGTGAGGGGTTTGGTCCATTTAGAATTGGCCCAACAACTGGTTGAACTAGTTAGATGGGATTTTAAAATAGTTTAAAAATATAAAATACATTACAATAATTTCTCTAACTTCATTAGTTGGTCGAACCGATTAAACCAGTTCGTTGGATTGGCCAAAACTGGCTAAACCTTGATTTTGACCTATTTTTGATCAAATCTATTTTTTATGTTGGATAAGACCGACCAAGGTATTGGTTGGCTATTCGACTAGTCAAACCATAAGTTCATTCTGGTCTTAATAATTATGGTTTAAACCCTATCGATTCTATATAGAATTCCAGTTTAAAACCAATGACCATATTGATGTATTTGTATAATTATGATGGTTCCCCTTTTATATGTTATCATTGCCAATGTTTGCAAAATCGAACCAGAACGGTTAATCAGACATAGGGCTGAGAGTGGTTAGAACCAGAACCAGGCTAACCAGGCGATTAACCGGACCGGCTTGGTCCAGTAAGATTTTGTTTTTTTAATGGGTCAAACCCTTCCCCCAAATAAAAAAGTTAAAAAAAGAAAAGAAAAACATAGATTAAAGTATATACTATCTTACTACATATTATTTTATGGGATAGCCCGACTGCAAAATTATCTAGCACATGTGTCCCGATGATGCAAGGATGACGCAAAAAACGACATCATCAGTGACGTAAGCGACGATGTAAGCAATGATGTCATCACTGCCACCTCAGCATTGACACCTCACCGACCACAATAAATGTCTCCAAGATAACTCATCAGTTTCATTTCATTTCTATCCATGATAAAAACATCCCGGATAGTGTGATAATTTGATTCAGACCAAAAACATTGGTATGAAGAACAACCGTTTCATCCTTGCAATTGAGTGGAAACCCATGCACGAACTTACAAGCGAAATTAGAACTATAACAAATTATATTGATAACAGATTTGTCGAAATTTTCGAACTACGAAATTTTGATAATGAAATCCAGCCCCTGTTAATCAACTGGAAGGATTTGGAAATTCCCAGAAATTGATTGGTTGATAGTTTTTCCGAAAATTACAACCAAGATTTGCAACCTATAACTTTTCAAGCATCTGGGAAAAACTAGTATTTTTATAACCAAAGAACTTTAACCAAAGTTTGAGTTAGTCAGTACCAAATAGTCTCGCACCAAGATTTTTTGAACCAAAAGATTTATCTTTAGATAGAAAACCAATCGGTCTAAAAAACATTTCAATACCAATTTTTCTTGGACTGTCTGACACTTTTGAAACTAGAAACACCAGTAATACAAAAGAAGAAGAAAAGGAAGAACTTCAGAACACGATTTTGGAAGAAATAATATTTTCTCATAACCAATACTTTTCCTGGACTGTCTAGAACTTTTGAAACTGGAAACACCAGTAATACAAAAGGAGAAGAAAAAGAAGAACTTCAGAACACGGTTTTGTTTTCGAAAATCGAATTTCAAGATGGAGAAAAAATAATCTTTTCTCATAAACAAAACAGGAAAAAATATTTGTTTGTTTTGGGTGAATTTAATTTTCAAGGTTATAAATCATATCACCGTGATATTCTGGTTGACATAGGAGCTAAATGAATTGAGCCCCTATTTATAGAGGGCCAATTTCAAAACTTTACAAACTCTATTTGAATTCCACAATAAATGGGTTGGTTGCACCATTAATCTTAAAAAAAAAAAAACTTGAAACAACTTTTTATATAAAATAATATATGAATTCTATGAAAATATGGAAGACAATTTAGAATTTGACATTAATTCAATTAATGGAGTTACAAAATCCAAGTAACAAGAATTAGCATAATGACTAGTAAAAAAAGAAGAATCGATTATTTAGTCATATTCATCAACATAATTTTATTAAAAAACATAATTGTATTAAGCAAAATAGAAAACACTTCCCCTATACATAAAAACACTTCCCCTATTCATAAAAGCGTCAATAATCTTTCAAATGCCCCAAATCTAAAAACAAAATATTAGGTATTTTTTATGTAATTGAAAAAATAGCAAAAATTTCAAATCTTTGAAATTTTCATGAAATCAAGCAATAGAAAACTTCATATAAAAAATTGACTCAATCATAAATAAACTGAGAGAAGCCTTGGTGATCAAAATCCACTACTCAATTTGATAAAAAAAGAGCAATAAATTAATAAAAATATATGCTTTTTTGAATCGAACTAAGGTTTTTTGAGTAGCAGCGTTTCGAGCCAAAATCGACCCACAGTCTTTTGTAGATTGAACAAATTGAAGCAAAGATCTGGTAAGTTCTTCGATTTTCTATCAAAAGCCCCTAATTTCATTCATTTGGTATTAAAGAAGTAAATGCAAAAATGGTGGAAATTTCAAAACCCATGAAAATCCATCATTTTAATCCATTGAAACTCTTTCTTTTTGGATGTTTGATTCCAAATTCGTTGTTTTATAGACAAAATCATATGATTTACATCAATAATGCACTAAAAATTCCAAAAAAAGGCAGAAAAAGACATGAAAAAGCAAAAAGAATTGAATCAGGGGTTTATGCTAATATAACAGTCAACAATGGGAAATAACACCCGATATATCGCCCAACCAGTTTGGTTAGCAAAAAAACGATCGATTAATTAGAAATCCGGCTAGTTCGTGTACTAACTGATGGTTTTGGTCCGGACAATAAGGGGGTGTCTACTCCATACCCCAAAACCGAGGTTAACTGGAGTCGGGACACTACCGGCTCCGGTTCTAATCGGTCGATTTTTACTATACTTATCACTGTCTTGCATGGGTGGTGTGGAAATCGCCCCACCAACATGTCACTTATGAATCATATATGTCAACAACCTTGATGAATCATATGTCAACAACTTCGTTTTTTAGGTAAGTTAGTGGGGAAGAATGTCCTCTTGTTTATTTTTCATTAATAAATAAAAAAATGGCCCTCTACTTGTTTTTTCATTAATAATAAAAAAGAAAAAACACAGCTTGTAAGTTACAACCACATTTGTGCCCCAAAAAACAAAAAGGCAAGAGGATTATGGACCCAATTTTTATGCGGAAGCTCAATATGTAAAAATGTAGGCCTCTTAATAAATCTATTTTTGAGATCGATTTTAAGATTTAAGTTTTAAAGACATACAATCTTTGACATGGAGATCATGAATATGAAAAAATAAATAAAATTTAAAAATTAAAAATGAATATGAAAAAATAAATGAAAATTTAAAATTAAAAATAATAGTTCTAATTAAAAAACATTTGGACATTTAGTTTTCATTGTTTTTTGTTTTTAGATGTTAAGATATTTCAACATTTCGGACCGCGTAAAAAAGCGGTCCTGCCCGCATGAAACAATTTTCCCAAATAAAATCTTTTTTCGTCAAGAACGTCTTTTGATACCGTCAAAGACCATTGTTATATGGATCACACACTATAATTTTCGCACGTCAGTGGCATGCTCTAGAGCTTTTATGCCGTTTTTTGGTTACATGTGCCTGAGATTGGGGCAACGAAACAGCAAGCAAAACCCCTTTTGGTTTTCTGGCGAGTAAGAAAAATCACAAGCATTTGAAAGGCATCGATGTATCACCCTTCAAGAGGAGGTGTCCGTGGAGGACGAGACCGTAAGAATTTTTCTCTTTCTTTCTCTCTCCTAATCCGCTTTACTTTCGTTATTTATCTCTCTCTCGATATCTTCTTTATATCTTAAATTTCAAAGATAAACAAAATCTGGTACTGTTTATTTCATTATAGCACGACTCAGTGATTAATTGTTGAAATTAACCCGAATTAACAAGGTATTGTTTATATTTGATAATTTTGAGAGACACTGGATTTCTTCATACCTACCTTGAATCTATTTGCTTAGGGGTTATCGAAATCCTATCTAAAGAGCTGCATTGGAGTAGTGTATTATTGTTTTATGAATTGGAAATGTTGATAATTGGATTCATATCTCAACCAAAAAATATCATGTATTTGTTACAATTTTTGTGCTTTTTAATCTTTACAGGGGTTAATTTCCTTCTGGTATAGTTTTGTTTACAAAGACTCCTCCGGGAATTAGCTCATCTCCTGTTAGTTTTTCTTTTGGGTGCAATACTATACTCCTGCAGGAACATAGTTTAGATTTACTCCTTTGGTTAGAAGACCTACTTGGGAGGAAATTTTTCAATTTGAAATTTTGGGAACCACCTAAGAATTGCTAGATGATTATACTCAAAAGAAAAAAAATTGAAGTTCGAGTTTTTCAACACTTAGATCTCACCCTCTAAAATTCGTCGGGTCCTTATTCAATCTCGAGACATTATTTTTTTTTGTAGAGGGTGCAATTAGGAAATATTTTTTACTACTCGGGCACAGGGATTGGCGGCTCCCTCATTGGCCAAGGCATCCGCAAGAGAATTGCTCTCTCGCCAAACATGATTCCAAGAGAGAGATCCCCAAGCAAAGCTAGGCTATTTCTTCGAAATAATGGGCGAGGGTCCACGGATAGGGGCTCGCCACTACTCCAAATTTCTCAAACAAAAAGTAGCATAGCAGCCCCATAAACCTTTCAAGCACACCCCTAACCCTAAAAAGCTCCTCCAAAATCTTAGCTGTACGCTCTCTTTTAACCTAGCCATCCCTTATTAATATAAACTAAAAGATTAATCCCCTTAACAAAAACCAAAATTAACAACTCAAATAGAAAAACCTAAACTAACATCCCCAATACACTACTTGCCTCTTTTATCCCCCATGGTCCTATGACTTTCTTTGCCCCTGCCATGAACAATGTGTTGTCGCTGGGGCATGGTTGCATATTCACCCTTCGTTGAGAATAATTTGATTCTGGCTAGTTGTATTCAACTTAGAGGCGGTATAACTTGCATGCTGTCAGGATATGTACTTCCCTTCCATTTCACTAGATATTGATGATATGTCCCTTACGAGTTTGAAGGCGGTATAACCTGCATGCTCCCAGTCTTTTTCAGCCTTTCCTATGATTGGAATTCCCATTCTAAAGAAAATTTCAAAAGAATCCTAACCAAAACCTGCTAGTGAAAATGGGAGAATAATCCAACTACAAGCATGTAAAAATGTCACAAAACAAAAACAAAAATGAAAGAATAACAAATCATAACACATTTTAGATAAAATATATGAAACGGTCCAAACCCTCATTCAAATATTGTGATGCACTTACCTTTTCAAATTGAAATCGAATTGAGCCCAAATTGGTGACCTTTGGTTGCCAAAAGTTATCTTTTGCTACCAATAAAAGCTCCAAAAGTTCGAGAAGTGTATCTTTCGATTTTGCAAGAAAAAAAAATATTGAATTTTGTTGGATCTTGAGAAAAATTTCAAAAACTAAGTTTTTGGAGTGTTTTTCTCTCTCAAAAACACACAAAAGGGGTTTTTGGGGGCTAGAATTACCCGCCAAAACCCTTATCCCCCCTTTCTTGGAGGAAAATACCCAAAACACCCTCTGGCCAAGGGCCTATTTCCACTCTTGGCCAGCCTTCATCGAGGCATCAGGGCCTAGGCGCCTGCCCAAAGCGAGCGCCTAGGCAGCGCCTTGGGTACCTAGGCGGGCACCTGTAGGCAATCCCTTCGCCTAGGGAGCCCACGTAGTACGTGATTAGGTGTTTTATTTCTCGACAGCCTAGGTGGCCGTGCTGGGACGAATTTTTGAACATTGAACTTGACCCACCACGACGATTGGACTCATATCTGCCAATGTCATGAACAACCAAACATTGTTCAGATTTCATGGTACATGTTGTGCCAATTCCTTGAATCTCCTCATTGTATTTTCATAATCTCCCTGTGTTGGTACAACTTCACCACCGGGGCACGACCACCACGTCTTCTTGTAGCTGCCATCATGCTCAAGATCGTTGGTGCTTTGGGAGAGATGACTTGCTTTGATACCATGTGAAGTAAAAATAATTTATGTAGAGACGAAAATCATATAAAATTTTGAAGAAAATTATATAATATATCGATAGAAAATTAAAGAGGAAACTTGCAAATCAGACTTCACAGTTTTGCACCTGTTAAAGCAGAAATAAGGTCTCAAAACTCAACTCTCAATGAAAAACCCTAATAGACTCCATAATAAAAGGCTTTACTTAGAACCTAGGAAATCCTAGTTCTAATTGAAATAAAAGTTGAAACTAAAATAAAATTTGTAATGACATTTTCATCCATGATAAAACAAATAATTCTATGAGCACACTTAACTACTTTTCCAAATAGCCCCTGAAATCCTAAAAAGAAAAAAAACTAAAAATCCTTAAAAATCTCAAAAAACTTTAAACCTTTAAAATAACCCTAGAAAATGGAAAAAATACATCTTTTTAATTCAATAAGAAAAATTCAAAATAAAAGGCATCTTATCTTGCATCAATCATTTTTTGTTTGATCAAAGTAAAGCTCTTATTGCAACAGGATTCAATAAAAACTTTCCAACTTTCATATAAATTGGTCACTGGTGCTATTAGTGTACTGAAATTTATGATAAAATATGGATAAAAGGTTGTTAGGCCATGTAAAGAGCAAACCTGAATGTGTGATTTTGGCACAACCACTCGGCTATGGCCGTCACCTTCCCCCTGTCCATTGTAATGCCCTAAGAGGAGACAACATACCCCAAAAAGATGAGATTGTCCGTCCTAAAGGAAGCACTTTTTGAGATTGTCCATCTAAAGGAGCATTCTTTTAAAATTCATGAAAAGTAATTCCTTCTGTAACACATCAAAAACTTGTTTCAAGCGGTTAAGATTATCCTTTGAGTTGGCACTGAAAAAACAAGTTATCGTCAAAATAAACCACCACAATTTACTAATAAAGAACTAAGAACCTTAGTTGTTAAGAGCAAGAAGGTGCTTTGTGACTTAGAAAGCCCGAAGGGCATTACCAACCACTTGTACAATCCATCTTGAGATTTCATTCACTCCCAAGAGGATTTCAGACCACCACTTCCCGTATCGTTCTTTGAGGAAACTTTGGTCTTGTGAACTATGCCTAACATGTCGTCAAGTTTGGTATGGGAAATTGGTATTTGATACTTATCTCATTAATTGTACAATTAGCTGCACACATCCTTTATAACCCACCCTTCTTGGGAGTTAGTAAGGCACGAATGGCAAACAACGACATGCTTTCCCAAATCATTCATTTTTTGAGCAAATCGGAAACTTGTCTATGCGATTCCTTGTGGTCAATGGGGCGCATTGAGTGAAGGGCAAAATGTGGTAGCACCGAGTCAATGTGATGGTGAATATTCCTCAGTAGGTGAAGTCCATTAGGCAATTCTTCTAGTAGCAAGTCATGGTACTTCCAAGGTAGAGGCTCTAGAGACTTAGGAATTGATGTAGGTGTAGTTTTTTCTTTATCAAACAACACATAATATAAAAAACACTAACACCCATGCCTTCCTCTTGAAATTTTGCATATTGAGTAAGTCCTGACCTGCCTCTTAGTTGATATGGTTGTAGAAAGATGCTTCATAGTGGAATGTGATGTTAATGCCGTATTCGATGGAGTACTTGGCCTAGTCTTGTGGCCCCACTGTCTACCAAGGTAAATGTGACATGTATCCATGTACGCTATGTCGCACTATACCTCGTTCATCTTTATAATTGGCAGAAGTAGAAAAATAGACTAAACACTGACCCTAAATAGTTGGAAAAAGACTTTGATAATGAGAAAAAGAGACTAAACATCATGTGAGAATTTTTTTTTGATAAAGAAAACGTCATGTGAGAATTGGTAGTTTGCATCCTTTCTTGGACCATTAAATTTGATATGGGTGTGGTGCTTATGCTCCTTTAGTTGAGTTTTTCCATCTCCTTAGACACAATATTCTTGCTACTTCCACCATCAACAAATACTGTACACAACTCGCTGCTAAATATATAAGTGAGTCCGAAAGGTATATTATTACGACTACTTATCTTCATCAAATAGCCTTTTGGCATTGAGAACATGGTTCATGGGATAACCAAGGTTTCACCCCCATTTGTTTCCATATAAAACTTTATTGAACCCCGTGAGAGATTCAGTCTCATTGTAGCATTGGTTTTGTCGTGATGTCACCCTTTCCCTCATAGCTTGCTATGCATCACCTTTTGCATCAAGGTTTCAAAAAACGCTAGGCGGCCTGCCTGGCGCCCAGCACCTAGGTGGGCGCCCAAAACCTCGAGCACCCTGTGGTGCAAATTCTTAGCATTTTTTTATATATTTGTTATCCAAATTCTCATATATGCAGATATTTGTGTCAAATTTTGTAATTTATTCCCTTTGAAAATATCAGAAGTTCACAACATACGTTTTCAGATACAAACATATCACATATCTCAGGTTGAGAATAAACTTATTCAAAATTTCAATCCATACAAAACATTTAAAAGTCTAATAGGCTCTTGTAAGGTCTCCAACTCTCATATTCTCCATATTCCATATCCATAAAATAAACCATAATAACATCCAAGTCTCCAACTCTCCAAGTCTTCAACAAACTGACTTCCAAAATATAAAAAACCAGTAAACCACACAACAAAATAGTCCAAAAAGGCAAAAAAGTATAAATCACATAACAAAATAAAGTCCAAATGTCTAAAGCCCAAACCAAGATGGTGCAATAAAGTTACTACGAAAGAAGAGAGAAGACTTCAATAAGCATCAGAATCGTCATGTTCATTGCTTTCATCTGCATCAGCATTGAGGCTGTCATCATCAGAATCATCACCCTCTTCAACATATTCCTCTTCTTCCGAGATTCTTTTGAATCTGCCTCCTCTTCCTCTATCTCCCTTCATGAAGTACCAGCAGAAGAAGTTGCTCGAGTGGCCCTCCTAGGATTAGAAGCTTGCCCCGAAGCCTCCTCGACCATTTCCCATGTCAAACCCTCCCCAGGGAAGACCTCCTCAGTTCCAGGATCACTAATTAGCGAATCTGAAGCATTCTCCATGCCTTTCAAAGATATCAGATTCTTCTTTGGCTGGTTTTTCTTCTCCTTGAGCCTTTGATTCTCTCTAATGAGCTTCTTTTGCTCAAGCCTATTTCTTCTGTTTGTATGCACCTATAAGGAAAATGGCATAAGTAACTACTATGAGTTTATGATCTTCTTATCTTCTATGAATCTATATTACAAAATGAACTTATAAACAAGAAAAACATATAAAATTGTAAAATACCATCTCAAACGAACTCCAATTGCGCTCACAACCAGAATAGGTAGTTGTCAAACTCAAGATCCGTATAGCCATCTTCTGGAGGTTTGGTGCGCTACTCCCATGTTGTCTCCACCATTGGGCTGCAATATATGGGTAACCTTTGTAATTAATTTAGGTATTTAACATTCTCAGAACTTGAAAGTTGAAACTTGAAAGAAAATTATAATTTATAAAACAAGAGTCAAAAGTATACTACCTGGTTCGTCTTTGTTTCTCGGTCTTAATGCCATATCTTTCCCAAATGACATCAAAGAACACTTGTACAAAATTAGCTCTTCAGTTGATATCTTATCTTGGATATGTGGATCGAGGACTAATTTCTCAAGGCACTCATTAAAACCTTCCATAATTAACCCTTTTGACTCAATATCCGCATCCGCATAAAAGAATTTGGGGTTCAAGTAGTAACCCGCTGCATGCAATGGTCTATGGAGCTGCATATCCATTTGTCATCTATAATCTCCCAAATTGGGGCATACTTGGCTGCATTATTGCCCAAATTCTCTGCAATCTCATTCTTAGCCCTTTCCATTGCATCATATATAAAGCCCATGGAGGGCTTATCAGCATCAACCAAGCGCAAGACCTTCACTAAGGGAAGAAATACTAATATCGATTGCTTTAACCCATGCCAAAAATATTTCGAAAGAATAATATCCCGTGCCTTCTTTCCCTTGGCATCTCTAGACCACTTACACCTACTCTACTCCTCTGAAGCAAACATAGACCTTAATGCGATCCTCCTCTTATACATGCTCTGTAAACTAAGGTAGGCAGTGGCAAATCTAGTGACCCCAAGCCTCACTAGCTCTCTCTTTTTTATAAACTTGCGCATCATGATAAGGGTAAGTATGTGATTGTAAATGAAGATTGTAACCTCCTTAGCCTTAAAAATAATTCTTTTAATAGTAGGCAATTCACCAATGGCCTCAAGCATAAGATCTATGCAATGTGCAGCGTAAGGAGTCCAAAGTATGCGAGGCCTCTTCTGTTGAAGCAAATGACCTGGAGACAGATTAGGAGCAGCATTATCTGTGACCACTTGAATTGCAGGTTCCTCCCTAACCTCCTCAATGCCCTTATCAATGAAAGAAAATATATAATGCGCATCGTGAATATCATTGGAAGCATCAATTGAACGTAAAAAACTGTACCCGTGGGACAATTTACTAACAAATTCATGTTACTCCTCCTCCTCCTATCATTCCACATATCTGTCATTAAAGAAACCCCAAATTTAGCCCATCCCTCCTTATGGGTCTTGAGATATTAGTTAGTATACTCGACTTCTTTCTTCAGTAGTGGCTCTCCAATCTCATAAGGAGTTGGAGCTTTCAAACCTGGCCCAAATTGCTTGCTTCCAACATTATATGGAAGCTATTCAAGCGAGTAGTGTTAAAAGAAATGCCCGCTGGGTAAAACCACCTAGCAATATACTGAATCACCCTGGCTCTATCTTCCTTAAATTTATTTTCATTTGTCACTTGTTTTTTTCCATTTCCTCCCTTACCTTTCTCAAGTACTGTCTCAAGGCTAAGTGTAAAAAAACTATCTATGGGCCTTCTCATATGAGGCTTCTTAGACCTAAAAGCCCTCTTGTTCTTTAAGCTCTGAGTACCAACCATGACTACCTCTTCTTCTCCCTCTTCATCCTCTTCTTCAGTGTTAATATTATCATAAAAAGCATGGACCCCTGACTTTAATTCTGCTATATCTTTTTTTTTTGCAATTTTTTTACTCTTTTGACCTTCAATGTATTCCAAAATTTCTTTCTTTACAAGATTTGAGACTTTCTTACATGGGGCAACATCACCTCTAATACCGGCAAGATGTTTCTTAAATCTATTTATGCCGCCGGCATTAGAAACATGTCCACAAAAATTGCACATAATTTTATTCCTGTCATTGTTATCAAGGTTAACATTATATTTCCATCCCGGATCTCCACCCCTACTAGACCCTGCAGAAGGCATCTCAAATGGGAAAAATAAAACTCAAATAAATATTACAGACTGACCTTTTCTACCCAATCTCTAATCTTCGATGTTGGTTACCTCAATCAAGCTACAAATCAACTCAAAAGTCTTCTAATGCCACCAATAACACCCTAAAAATAATTTCAATGAGAAAAGAAAATTTTTTCAATCCACAAAAAGTACTTTTGATTCTCAGAAATTACTTCAGATTCTCCGAAATAAGTTTAGAGATTGAGGATTTCTTTTTTTTTTTTTTCACTTTAGGGGTTCAAAAATAAACCCCATAACATTTTTATACAAACTTGGAGGTCAAAATGACCCCCTTTGCCCTTTTTGGCGAATTTAAAAATAAAAAATGCCTTATGACGTTGGGCGCCCGCCTAGCTCGCCCAGGTACAATCGCTTGTGTAGAGCCGCTTGGGTCGAGGCGTGTGGCTTATTTGTTCAGGCCCCCTAGGCGAGCGCCTAAGCGCCGGGCGGACTGTTTTTTGAAACCTTGTTTTACATCATAATTTTCTTCTGTTATTTAAACTTGAGATCAAGCTAACATGAAGGCATTATATGCTGTATGCCCAAGTTATTGGCATATGAAATGCACAATTTGAGCATATTTGCAGGGGGACCCATCACACAACACCACATATTCTAAACCTAGGGTTTTGGCCTAGTTGCAAATTAGGATACGCTAAGGTAGGTAGAGGTGTAAATGGATTGGTTGGACTTGGACTCGACCCAACTAGGTCCTAGTTGAACCTAGACCAGATCCATTGGGTTGGGACAAGTCCAGGTCTATTTATAAAATAATATGTACATATATGTTATACATAATATGTCATGCTAGGTTTACTCCAATTAGTTGGTAAAAGGCTTTGATGATGATGTCATGTGGGGTTGACCCCAACCCAACTCGATTTGATCCGAGATGGACTCGGGTTTGGACCTTACCTAGGTTAGGTCCAGGACAAATGGAGCCAGACCCGACCTGTCAAGTCCATTGCGACCTCTACCCATAGTTGGTTTTCTAAAGGTCATAGCTTGTTGCGCTAATGTCGACGTAGAGGCGTATGTGACTTGACTGATCCCTTCCTCCAAAGGCCTAAATTGACAAGTTCCTTTGACTTGAGGGCCACTTTGTAAGCATCAAATACCTTATAAACATCTTTAAGATGAATTCATTCTAGACGTCCTGATTTAGTGCATTCAGATAATGACTTATCTTTGATCCTTAAATTCCTGTAAACTTGCCCTAGATGTCAAAGTACAGTACTCAGTATACTCATTAACCGATCTGCCCTTGCTTGAGATTTTGTTTCGAGCATAGTTCATTGTAAGAATTAATTCTAGACATCTTGATTTAGTGCATTCAAATAATGACTTATCTTTTGATCCTCAAATTCTTGTACACTTGCCCTAGATGTCAAAGTATAGTATACTCACTAACATACCTCCCCTTGCTTGAGATTTGGGTTTGGGCATAGTTCACTATAAGAACTTTTGGCACAATTTCGTATTCCTCCTCTTATGAATTGATTTTTTCCTTACCTTGTTGGAGATGATCCTATTGAAAATCATCCCACCACGTCAAAGCATGACTAAAAAAACTTAGTTGCTACTAATTTTTGCTCTATGATGAACTATATATTTGATACTTTCTGAGCTTTACTCAGCCAATCGAGAAAGTCACTAACATAGTTGTTGGGAGTGGGAGTGGGGATCCTATGATCAACTCATAGCTGAAGCTCCTTACCGTGAGAGTGCTTGAGACTGGCTTCATATATGTATTACATATATATTTGATTGCTTGGAACATTTTATATTTATCTATACATATTAAATTGATTTAAAAATTTGATAAATGTATAATCCACTCGTTAGCACTATTATACATGCACAATGGGAATCTATAGCATGTAACCCCCATAGAAAATTGAGAAAAATGTGATTGGATGGCCATGATAACAACTGAACTTAGGAAATGCTAGAGTCCATAAACGGATAAGGCAATTCACTATAGTGAAAACCACCTGGTTTTGGACAACCTTGGCAATTCCACTCTTCGGGACTGTCTATAATTTGGTGAGCCCCCTAGGTTCAAGCTGATTTGAGCAGTTTGTTCGCAAGTTTTCAACCACTTATGCAAACCACGACTATGCAAACCATTAGCTACAAAATCGACAGAGAGTAAAAAAATAACACAAAATCGTCGGATTCAAAAATAAAAAACTTTTGAAACTTCCCCTCGGATCGAGATTCCTTCAAATGATGATCACACCCATGTTTAGTTGGGTTGTGATCGCCTTCCAAAGCAATCAAGATCCCGTTTAGTTTGGAATTGAGATCCTTATAAGAAACGGATAGAGGTCCTTCAATGGGAGGAGCGAGCTCCGGCTCCGAGATCTCCGAAGCGAGATTCCAAGGGGGAATCACTGCCCTTCAACCAAGCCCCTCACAACTATACTTGGGAATATCATTTTTGATTCCAAGTTTCGTCTTCCTTTCCAAAAATCTAAGGATTCGATCATTGAACTCACCATTAACCCGAGAGCTAGAGGATGGTTAGTAATGAGATGAAGTCACCTCCATCACCATCATTGCTTTGATTTCCACCACTGATCTCCAGATTTCTTCTATGCTGAAGCTTACTGACCTTTGTGATTTTATCTATGCTCTCCATTAGGGCTTGAATTAATTCAGTCAACTGGATCACTGCTTTGAGGGTTACCACTTTGGAGGCATTATAACCCGCTCTATTTCCCCCAAAATGAGAGCTGTTGTTGTCTGCCCATCAGACCCACGATTTCTTCTTCCTACCCCGCCTAAGGAAAGGGCACATGGCTAGAAAGATCTTTTATCGATGATGCTAAAATCCTTGGAGCAGAGGATAATTTGGGCAGCTAAGGCCCCAGGGCCAGAACTGTGAAGGCTCTTGTTGATGCCGGCTCATAGCAACTAATTAGTTCTAGTCTAGCACTCTTAAAACCCATAGCAACTAATCAGTTTTGTGAAGGCTCTCATTGATGTTGGCTCAGGCTAGGGCTCCGGCCTGAGTTGCCCCTTGCCCGGGAAACCCCCCTTTGATCCCTGGCCCCTCCCACCCTTTACACCAGGGCTCTCCACGACTGCTTCTTGATGCCCATCAGAATCCAGCAGCCTCATCGCTTCAGCATGACATTCCAAACCCTGTTGTTTGCAGCCCTACGCCTGCTCCAGTTTCATGTCGCAACCATCCCCCTGGCCTCAGTTTGAATCCATGCATGCCCACCAACCCTCTTTTCCTTCACATCAGCAGTCCAAAGATTTCAGACCTATCACTCTCCTTCCAAAACAGCTTGGAGGGTCGCTTCTCGCGCCGTCGAGGTGACTTCAAAAGCATTGAGAAGTGGGGACAAAACCTCTGGAATGAGCCTAATCTTGGTTTCTCGCTCCCTTACAAGGCCAGTGCAGACAGAGCCTTGTTGTGAAAGAACCCCAGTTTCAGAGGTGGTTCCCTAAAGCTCTCACGCTGGACCACAAACTTTGGAGCAGCTCGATCCCTCCGAGTGTGGTTGTGAATATCTAGCATTCCCCTTCAGGCTTGGCATCAATCGACCTTCAAGATTATTGGTGATGCATGAAGGGTGTTCATATCTACTCACTGGAAATCTCTTGAGGTTATACCCCTGGGGACTATTCAAATTCTCATCGACACTGTAGACCCTCTTTGCATTCCTAATTTCCTATGGCTTGAGATCGAAGGTTTGTTCTTTTGTGTCCCCATTACATGGTACGCAGCCTCTCCTGCTGCCATCCGCCATGTCCAGGACCTCCATCTTGCATCACATCGCTGTGCTACATGTCGCAAGACCAACATTCTACTCTGGAAGGCTGGACCATTGTTCGTCGAACACGATGGCAACCACCAAAGAGCAACCGTAGATCCTTCAATCATCGAGCATCTCATACCCCACCTGATTCAGCTACCGCGAGGCCTCGCCCACAACACCACCCTCATGGAACCCATCTTGAGGAAATAGAGGTCGCCCCCTGTTGCTCTGCTTCAGCCACCTGGCAGCTTTCCTAGTACTACCCTGACATCCGCCGCCCTTGAGCAGACACCTGTGGCTCATATGAAGCCTGCTGTCAATGCTGCTCACTTAACCCCTTATTCTAAGCTTCAAGCTACTCAGCTGCCTTCTTCTCTTATTCTATCCACTTCATCTGTTCCCACCCCACCACGTTTTAATGCTCATCACCACCCTTCTCCACCACCTCTCATCCCTACCTTGACCCCCCTTTATCCTCGTCCCCCACTCTCCATGTGGGCCCTCCCCTCTCTGTCCTCGAGGAACCCTCTCCAATCCTCCCGCCTACTACTCTGGCCCTTTTGCCATCTCTCTCTTTGTCACGATCCCACCTCTCTAGACTTGGGCCTTTTCAAACTTTGGTAGTGGACCACCCAATCGACCTTCCGTTGGCTGTCTTGTCTCCACCAAGGTCGCAACCCTCAGGCGACGCCTTCAACCCCCCTTCCCTGGGCCTGCTACGTTTGATGGCCGGCTTCCTCCATCTATCTCTCTTCCTTACCTTTCCACAGTCGATTTTAGCCATTACTGTCTTTTGCCGTTATCTCCACCTGTATCTTCGAGGTTGCCAGCTTCTGAACATCTCTCGATCCCCAACCATTGCCAGCCCTTTTCCTCTCTCTCACCTCCCTCGCCTCAACAGGCTTCAGGGGCAGTGCTTCTCTCCTCCAATTCACGGCAGTCTATGGATTCTTTGGATCCTCGACACCCTTGTCCTGCTGTTGGAGTAGAGCATCTTCCCTTTGTCTTGTGACAGGCTGCGATGCCAATGGAGCTTCATAACCCCCTACCCACCTCTGAAGATGCATTCAGCTCTCCTGCTCCCGACTGCCTTAGCCTCTCATTAGCCTAGTCTGTTTCCGAGGACTCTCCCATCTCTGTTAGCTCATCTTTCATAGACAACATGGATAAAACTCAGGTTGATGTCAACTCGTCATGAAGGTCATGGGCATGGGCTTCAGTGGACCCCAAGAAGTCCTTAAAACTTTCGTTTTTTCAGATCAAGAGACCCAACCCAAGACTATGGCAAAGGCCAAATGAGAACTCGCCAATCTGGAATTAGGGATCAATTACGGTTAGAATGTCGGAAGAATTCAGGGGACTACTTTTGATCTTCCCTCATCGCAGCGATCTTCTAGATCTGGCCCCTCCCCTTGACCCCCCCCTCATGAAGATCTTGACTTGGAATTTCATGGGATTGGGCGATCCCAAGAAACACAGGCACGTCCACAACTTCGCTTCCTCTCACTCCCACTTTGTTCTAGCCCTGGTTGAAACTAAACTCCCTGGGCCTTCCCTCTCCCTCATTCGACAAGTTTGGAGGTATAGACCTTGTCAGAGGATGGCGTTAGATGCTTTAGGGTCATCGGGTGGCATTTGGGTCATATGGGACCCAACCCTTCACAACTTGTTATCCTCTAGAGTTGGTAAATTTTCGGTTTCCATCTCCCTCTCGAGAGTTTCCGATTCCTTTCCCCTGAAATTCACTGCTGTCTATGGTCCCAACTCTTCTTCTATTAGACCACGGTTATGGGAAGAACTGAATCTTGAGGCTTCGGTCCCTCCAAATAGTTGGTGCATTGGTGGAGATTTCAATACTACAAGATGGTCATTCGAGCGAAATTCTAACTCAATGGTCTCTCAATCGATGACAGATTTTTCAGAACTGCTTTCTAGGTTAGAACTGATTGACATGGCCCTCCTGGGGGCCTCTTTCACCTGGTCAGGCCTCTCCCCCACCCTTTCAAAACTAGATCGCTTTCTTATATCTTTGGACTGGGATGCAGAATTTCCTGGTTCACATTCCCTTGCCCTCCCTAAGCCCACTTCGGATCATTTCCCTATCATGTTAGACACTGTTCCAGCCATTCGTTCATCCAAGCCCGTCAGATTCGAGCTGGCTTGGTTAGAGGAGGATAATTTCAATAACCTTTTTCACATGTGGTGGACCTCTTTTTCTAGCCATGTCCATGGATGGGCAGGGTATCGGCTCCAAAAGAAGCTTCAATGTCTTAAGGGTTCTCTTAAAGCTTGGAGTGCTCTGCTGCCAAGAAATTTTCGATCCCAAAAGGCCTCCCTTCTCCATTCAATCCAATTGTGGGACTCTACAGAGGAGACTCGTGCTCTTGCAGATAATGAGAGATCCCGCCGAGCCGAGGCCAACTTTGAACTACACCTCCTCTTAAAGAAAGAGGAAATTTTTTGGGCCCAGCGATCAAGAGTGAAATGGCTTAAACACGGTGACCTCAACATCGGTTTTCTTCACAAAATAGCCAACTGTAGAAGAAGGGATAATACCATTACTCAGATTAGAGTGGGATATACTGTGCTTGATCAACCTCCTTTGATTGAAGATGCAATCACTGAGTACTTACAAAATATTTTTTGAGGCACCTCGAGGCTCTAGACCATTCTTGGATGATCTTTCTTTCCAAACCATCTCTCCCGCCTGCTGGTTGGCTCCAAAGGCCTTTTGAAGAGCCTAAAATCTTAAAGGCAATCTCAAATCTTGGCCAAGACCGAGTCCCAGGTCTTGACGGATTTCTAATCGCTATTTTTAAGATTTTTTGGGAATCCTTAAAAGAGGATATTCTGGCCTTCTTCCATGAATTCCATTCTAGGGGAATCATTCATCATACAATGAAAGCCACTTTCATTGTGCTTATTCCTAAAGTCGAGGGGGCAGAAGAACTCATAGACTTTAGTCCTATTAGCTTGATCAATAGCTCTTATAAGATTCTCAACGTAGTTCTCACTTTGTGACTGGGAGAGGTCCTTAGCTCAGTGATCTCCAGAACTCAAGGAGCTTTTTGTTAAAGAGCATCAAATTCTCGATGGTGCATTCGTTGCTCATGAGGCCATCCACTCTCGACATCGTGCTAAGTTATCCGGTTTAATCATCAAACTCGATTGGGAGAAAGCCTATGACCATGTTGATTGGTTCATCCTTGATGAGACATTCCGTCACGTGGGTTTTTGTAGTCGATAGAGAACTTGGATCAAAGGTTGCATTTCAGGCCCACACTTCTCCATTCTTATCAACTAATCTCCCATAGGTTTCTTTCCATCCTCCAGGGGACTCTGCCGAGGAGTTTACCCCTTTTTATTCATGATTGTAGCTGAAGTTTTCAGCAGATCAATTTCTCGAGTTTACCAGGCCAGCTTGCTCAAAGAATTCAAGATCAGCAACTCGGGACCGATGATCACTCACCTATAATATGCCGACGATACCTTGTTGTTTTGTGAGGCATCGCAAGCACAACTTAACACACTTCATCTTTTTTTTTTTTTGAGTAAAGTTAACTTTTAACACACTTCAACTTTTACTCAAGATATTTGAGATGACCACAGGACTTAAGGTCAATAATGTCAAATCTAAGATGAGTGGTGTGGCATTGGAGCCTTCTATCGTGAGAAATTTTGCTTCAACTGGGGCTACTCGTCGGAGGACGCCCTCCACATATCTGGGACTGCCCCTTTGCATAGGTAAGCCTAGATTGAATCTTTGGGCCCATATCATTGATAAATATGATTGTAGATTGGCAGGGTGGAAAGGCAGATTCCTATCTCCGGCATGCCGCCTTACTTTGATTAAAGCCACTCTCTCTAGCGCCCCTATATTTCAGATGTCACTTTTTCATATGCCAGCCTCGGTGGCCGTTTGGAGCAGCTAATGAGAAACTTGTGGTCCAACAATGGGGATAGGAAGATCAATTTTATATCTTGGAAGAATGTCTGCAAACCTAAATCTCTAGGGGGTTGGGCATTCGAACTCGCAAAGAAAATAATCTTGCTTTACTTGGGAAATAGTGGTGGCGCTTTGCTACCCAAAACAACCATCTCTGGCAGGAGGTGATCAACTCAAAATACACCCCTCTTGGGTGCCCTCCTGACGGGCTCATAGCAACTCCTCGGGGATATGGAAGTCCATATTGCATTCTTACCCACACTTTCAATTCATGATCAGGTACAGGCCTAGGCAGGGCGACAAAACGTTGTTCTAGATCGATACTTGACTGAAGAACGTACCCCTTAAAGACATATACCCTAGACATTTCCTTTTGGCCAATGATTTCTATACCCTAGACATTTCCTATTGGCCAGTGACTTTAGTGCAACTGTGGAATCCCAATTTCAGCTGATGGGCAATAGGAGGGTGTGGAGTCCTACCCTCAGAAGACCACTCTCGGATCCAGAATTTCAGGAATTCACAGCCCTTTCCATCACTCTAAACTGTGTCTTCCTGCCCCTTCGAGGCCAAGATAACCTCATCTGGACCCCCAACCACTCGGGTTCCTTATCGGTGGCCTCTTTCTACTTTTCTCTAGCTCATCCCAGAAGCCCCCCTACTTGCCCCAATTCTATTGTAAACAAAGTTTGGATCCCTTTGGTTCCCCCCAGGATTTAATTCTTCAATTGGATAGCTGGATCCGAGAGAGCCCTTACTATAGATCAATTGTAGAGAAAGGGTCTCCAAATTCCAAATAGATGCATTATCTGCACTGAGGACGAGGAGACCAATGCTCACCTCTTCATCCATTGCAAGGTAGCCTCGTCTATATGGGCTGACATCCTTCAGTTATTCCAATGGTAGTGCGGGACTCCACTTGATGTCACTCATCTCATCAATTCTACCTTCTTAACCGCTTGGTCTAAGGCTGGCACCATACTATGGCGGGCCTCAGTGGCTGCCACCCTTTGGACAATTTGGACTGAGAGAAATGCCAGAATTGTTTGAAGCCAGTCATCTCCAGCGAATGCACTAGTACAAAAGATCGGAGAAGCAGTCATCTTCTAGGCCACTCACCACAAACAGTTCAAAAACCTTTGCCGCTCTGACTTTCTCCACAGCTGGACTCCCATTCTCTCCTTCAAAACTTAGAGGCCTTCACGCTCTTCCCTTTTGAGACCACTCGAAGAGGGCCACATCAATCTTAACTTCGATGGGTGTTCTCTCGGAAACCCAGGCCATGCAGGCATAGGTGGCTTGTTCCATGACCACAGCAACAATACCCTTTGTTCCTTTTCTATTCCCATTGGTGTCTCTGATTCAACAATTGCTGAGGCCTTTGCCCTCTGGGAAGGCCTCAGGAAGTTAAACACTAGCTGGGGGCAGAATGTAACCGTTGAAGGCGACTCTTACAGTGTTATAGCCTGGGCCTCAAGCACTGACCCTGGCCTTGGAGAAATCTGTCAACTCACAAGGAATCTACAAATCTCGTTTGGAATCATGTTTGGAGAGAAGCAAATGGTGAGGCTGATTCCCTAGCAAAGGCAGCTGCAACCTTGTCTCAAGCCAACCTGAGCAACCCTTAGGGAACCTTCGCTCGACTGCATATCACAGATTGGAATTGTTTTAATGGCTCAATTCATGTAAAGCTTTTTTGATACACCCTTGGTTTTGTACAGGGCACCTGTTTGTGGGTTGCTTATTTTTTGGGTGGAACCCGTCTGTAGTTACCCTACCCCCCATTCCTCTCACATTCTGTACTCACTTTCTATTCAATATAGTCAACATATTAAAAAAAAATAGGGAGGAATTCACTTTCAAATTTCATTTACCCACAGTTCAGACAAAAACAACAAAATAGCCCCAAAACCGTTTTGTAACAACTGCTTAAGAAAACCCTAAAAGCATAAGAAGCTCCTACGAAATCCTAGCCATCCATTGTCTTTTAATCTAAAAATCCATTATTAACTTAAATTAAAAGACTAACTCTGCCCCTAACAAAAACCGTAGTTAACAACTAAAATTAAGAAACCCAAAACAACATCTCTAATATCTACTTACCCCTATGGTTCTATGACCTTTTCTTGCCTAGTCACGAACTATGGGTTATGGCTACATCAATAATGGTGTTATAAACACTATGCCAAATTGGATTTCTTGGTAAACATTCTAGACCCTATGACCTTTCCTTGCCTAGTCACAAACTATGGGTTATGGCTACATCAAGAATGGCGTCATAAACACTATGCCAAATTGGATTTCTTGGTAAACATTCTAGACCATGAACTCCAGAATTAAATATCACGGACTTAGTTTACATTATATTTAAATGTTTTCTGGCCACTTGGTGTGTGTACTATACACGCCCCATCTTTTTAATCTGTAATTTCATGTCATCTGGAGTCTGGACATTTCCTTGCCCAACCACAAACTATGTGTTGTAGTTGGGACATGGCTAGCCGAATTGTGGTTCAGTGGGAAATATTCTAGTTCATGAGGGAAATATTCTAGATAATGAACTCTAGAATTAAATATCACGGACTTACTTTACATGATATTTACATTTTTTCTGGCCCTTCATGTATTTCTGTACTATGCGCCCCAGCTTTTAATCTTTGGTTTTATATATTCTGGAGGCATTAGTCAGTTTTCATTTAGTTTTATTATAATGCGCAGAATTTAAGTGGGAAGATGTCAAGGTTGACAAGCATCGAGAGAACTATGTTGGCCATAGTATCATGGCACCAGTTGGAAGATGGCAAAAAGGTATTATCTTTGTTACCATTGCATTCACTTGTTTCTTTTTGTTCCTATATTCAAACCTTTCTCACGCTTTTTAAGATGTGTCTTACATTGAAAATTTGGAATATAGTGTATTGAGTGCCCATAATATTCTGGGATTTATTTCAGTGAGCATTATAAAAAGAGTTATACTTTGTATGGTCTATCTATTGTGGAAGAATTGCAAGAGTAAAAAGAGTTACCATTGAGTATGAGATGGGAACAGCATTGCCAGAGTACTTTTCATAATTTTATTGACTAACGCTTTAGATTGATAGTAGAACCTAAAGAACAGTGCTTGTAAGGGGACTTATAGGTCACTGCAAAGTCTGCCTGTTACCTTGTAAAAGGACCCATGTAAAGAATGCCTTCCAACCAACAATGGGAATCCACTTCTGTCCTAGTTAACGAACTTCTCTGCTGGCGTGTGTTGGCATGACTATGACCATATGATATTATTTCTACGAAACCAGATGGAACCTGAACTTCAATAGTATCAACCTGCTGGTCTAGTGTCCAATTGGAGAGCAAAGGTTTTGTTACATGGTTGGATTGCATTTGATGATTCCTACATTCCATAAAAATTTAATAAGGCGTTGCAAAGGTTTAAAACAACTTTTTCAGAAAACTGGCAGTAGTAATTGGCAATTCACACAATTTTGGTGCAACTTAGGTCTGTTATTTTTGGCTATCATACTTTCCATGTTTGGTTGGCGACTATATGTCTCTTTTGACAGTTGTGCTTACTACAGTCTATTCCCCATGTTCCATGGTGATTAAAAACTATTTTTTTTGTGTACCAAGGATACACAGAGAGAGAGAGAGAGAGAGAGAGAGAGAGAGAGAGAGAGAGAGAGAGAGAGAGAGAGAGAGAGAGAGAGAGGAGAGTAGGAGTAGGTAGGTAGTAGTAGTAGTAGTAGTAGTAGTAAGTAGTAGTAGTAGTAGTAGTAGTAGTAGTAGT
>NW_006499973.1:3600476-3611937 GCF_000471905.2 Amborella trichopoda | reverse complement strand
GAGAGAGAGAGAGATTTGTTAGGATCCAAGGAGGAAACAGGTGTTTGGAGTTATTGTTGGAGTTGGAGTGGGCTTTCATGTATGGAATTTAGAGGTTTCTACTTTGTGGGAGGCAGACGAAGGGATGGGATTGCCTTTGGGTGATCCACACAAGATATTCAGAAGGCAGTATAGATTACAATGGTTGTACTATAAAATTGTCTTGAGGCCCTTGTTTGGGCCAAAAAGGTTGCCATTTGCATTGGCTTCTCCTGGAATCTGCTGATAAAATATGTGCAGAGTGCTCCAGATAACATATACAAGACCCCAAATTAGTCCAAGATTTTAGTTCCATGCCATTTCAGCCCATAAACAATAGGCTCTCAAAATAATTAAATTACCAACACATAATAACAAGTCAGTCTCCAACAACTTAAACAAAACTAAAGTTGTGCACAAAGACTGAAGTCACGGGAAGCCAATATATGTATCAAATTTGCCCAGATTACCTCCAAGGACTTAAATACAACTTATGAGTATGCCCAGAATCCAATAGCCCAGGATAAAGGGCCAATCCAATCTAGGTTTTGGGAAGCAATAGGATATACGCTAACTACAGAAAGACATGCTCAAAATGCTCAAGAAACAAGTAGGAGCTTGAATGGAAATCACACGAGAGAGAGAGAGAGAGAGAGAGAGAGTAGTTCGGCGAGGTACTTTTGGATCTCAAAAGGAGGTCAAATACTTGCTGATTTTTTAAATAAAAGTGGAGAAAAATCAGCTAGATATTCTCCTGAGGAACTATCACAACACCATGCCAATGTGTGTTAGAATAAAGCATCCATGGAGGGATATGATCCAGCAATGTAAGGGAACCAAAATACTAAGAAAATGTCACTAAGAAGAGGGTATTACCTTGCTGTTATGATGGATTTACAGCAAGGATAAGATGGCTTTGATGTGGAGAAGATCACCTCCTTATAACCTTAGAACACTTCCTTGTGTATGCACCATGGCAAGAAGGAAGAAGCCCAAAGATGGCTAATGTCTCTCTCTCCTCTCTCTCTTTTTTTCAACTATCTTTGGAAGCTCTCTAAGGGTGCGTTTGTTTTTTTGAAAGATATCTTTTGGAAAGTTGAATGTTTAAATCTTTTGGAAAGTTGAATGTTTTGTTCTGGAAGGTTTAAATAAGTTTTGGGTATTGTGTTTGATAACCTGCTGGAATGTTAAAAAAGTTTTGGGTACTTGTTATACGTCATTTTTGATGTACTTACATTCCTAGTGCAAATAAGGAGAGAGCCAGTCACAACCTGGTCCTGCCGGTACGCAAAACATCGGTAGACCAATGGAACACTGCAAATAAGCTTAAAACTAAGCAACCTCTGAAAAAACTACTGGAACGGCTTCAAAATGTATGAGAAGGGTAGTTTGGGATGCCTGAAGGACGCTCACAAAGTTTCGTCACATTCCGACAAGTTTTGATATGATCAGGACGGAACTCGGTTCTCAAATCCAGCTCGTATCATGCTGAAAAGGGACTTTAAAACTACAGCCCCATTTTCAGTGTTTCAAAACAGTACCAGAGCACAGCCATTAGATCAGGAACATCGAAAAAACCCCCAGGGATCAAATTTGGGCTCAATCAAATCTTCTAGGACCATTCAGAGCCTGAATTATCATAACTGGGTAGCTTTCACACTATTGCAATGCGGCCTCAGTGAACCAGTTGCCATTTCTGGAAATTGTTTTCACCCTTCGGGATAATTTTCAAGTGCTCATAGCTCGCTTGTTTGGAATCGGAACAACCTCAAATTCGGACACAAGCTAGGTCTTGACAATCTGGTCATTTTGATATATGGCACACGTCATGCGTGGCCCGAGATGAGCTATTTTCTAGAGAGAAGATGAGCCCGAAACTATGAAAATCAGAATTTTTAAAGAAGACATCCCATACTTAGTGAAGCAATAACTTGAGATTCGTAAATCGGATAGGCACGAAATTGGGCCCGTTCCGACCGTATCATGACGGGCTACAAGTTTGGTATAGATTTTACATTCAGTTAAGGGCCGGATGACACAAATTTCAATATTGAAGATGGCAAGAGTTTCTCGGTTATCGGAATCCCATTTTTCGATAACTTCCCAGTTTGGGGATATGCTCAAACAGAAACCAAATTGGATGAAATTTGGTGCAAAACGATTGTGACAATGTCCCCTTTAATTTGTGATAAAAATTAAGGCTTGGAACATCGTGGATTGCACTGGATCGGTGGTTGACGTTTATGGACTTGGCAGGATTTTACCCCTTCATGAAAAATCCGTTTCAAGACGATCAAAAGACATCAAATGTTTAGAACGGATCGAGCATCAATTCTACGACGATGGATCGTCTGAATCACCGTTGTAAGCGTCTGAAAAAGCTCCCGAAGTTTAGCAATGGCAAGAGGCTTCTCATGGAGGGATGGTTTTGTCATTTACTCAAAAAAACTAAGGGGTATTTTGGTAATCTTGTCCAAAAACGGGATTTTACTTTAATTCCATTAAATTGTAATTTTTCACAAGTTGGCTTAGTTTTGAGCATGCCACCATTGTTTTGTGGTTGCTCTATATAAGTGAGCTTAAGTCATTTGTAAACCTAAGTTGGGAAGCGTAATGAAAATTAGGTTTTTGCGCCTTCAAGCCTTGGATTGTGCATAGTTTCCAACTTCAAGAGAGAGGAGAGACAAAACTTTTGTGGAGAGAGAAACTACCCTTGGTCCATACTCCCTAGCCAATACCCTATACCCTAGCCTACATCATAGATCATGGGCCTTAGTCTTGATCCAAGCCTAACCTTTCTCTCTCATGTGTATGCAAAGGGGCTCATGGGTGTGCACCTAGGCTAAAACACACCCCAAGTCCATTCTCTCTCCTCTCCCACTTCCTCTTCTGTCTCTTTTCCCTTTCTCTCTCTTCTCTATTTTCTCTTGGTGCCTGCGAGCTCCCCTATTTTCTCTCTGTGCTCGTGAGCGCGTACGTGGAGATGCACGTATAAGAGAGAGATGGGGTGAAATGGTGCTTCTCCATATGTGATATGGCCTTACAAAGAGACCATGGCATGACTTAAAGTCATATAGTAGGAACTGTAGTACACGTCACTTGGGGAGAGCGCCCGGTGGTGCTGAGTTTGGAGTGATAGTGCTCATCCTCTGGGGATATGGCTTTATGAGTAGGCGATTGATTGCACGCATTGATGTCGCACAGCTGGGAACTGTGGTATACCTCCATTGAGAGTAGCACTGGAAATAATGGGTTTGGAAGCAATGGTGCTCCTCCCCTGGGGGAGTTTATGAAGAGGTGAGAACATGGTTTTGATTCTCACAGTTGAGACTGTGGTATGCCTCTTTTGGGGATATTGCTTTGTGTAAAGGGGCGGTTACATGCTTTAAGAACGCATACTCAGAATTGTAGTACGCCTCACTTGGGTAGATTGCACTTTGGAGTGATGGCGCTCTTCCACTAGGAATATGACATTATGGAGAGGCGATTACATGCTTTGAAGTCACACAGTCGGAACTATAGTATGCCTCCATTGGTGAGAACACCTTGGAGTGATGGTGCTCCTTCGTTGGGGAAGTTATGAAGAGGCGTTTGCATGCTTTGAAGTCATACAGTTGGAACTGTGGTCCGCCTCAATTAGGGAGAACACCTTGGAGTGATGGTGCTCTGTCACTGGGGTAGTTATGAAGAAGGACATGATAGGGGCTATATGTAGCAAGGTGTCATGTGGCAACCCTATGGAGATGTGTAGGAACGGGAGGTAGTTTATAGTCGTGCAAACAGGCTGTATGTCGTGCAGTTTAAAGTCATGCCATAGGGACGCAAGAGCATGACATTTTTGTTCGTGATGACCTGTAGAATAGGATCAACACATCCTTATTTTGAGAATGAGTGCCTCGAAGGGTTTTTACCGCACTCCCTTTATTTTGACACTTTTGCCCTTAGTACCCTTGCGGGTTTTCACTATGGCCGTTTTTTCTCTTTTCTTTGTGACATATTTTGCCCATGGTGGCTTTTGGGGTGCACACCATGTCCGTCATTTTTTTGCTTTTTTTTTTTCTTCTTTTTTTTTCTTCTTTTCTTTTCTTTTTTCTTCTTTTGATTCTTTTACCGATGACGCCCTTGCAGGTTTTCGTCATGTCCATCTTTTTGTGGGGGTGTTTTTAAGGTCATGCCGCTGTGGCTATGGGGAGGCAAGTTTAAGGTCATGCCTTCGTGACTGTCACTTGGTGCGATTTAAGGTTTTCCACCAAGACCTAATGGAGACAAGTTTAGCGTCGTGCTTTCAAGACCATGTGTTATAGTTTAGGGTCATACAACTCGGACCATCATTCGAAGTAGTTTAACGTCATGCGGCTAGGACGTGTGTTATAGTTTAAGGTTGTATAACTTGGACCATTGTGCGAAACAGTTTAATGTCATGCGGCTAGGACGTGTGCTATAGTTTAGGGTCAGCTTGGACCATGGTGCGATGCAGTTAAGGGTCTTGTAACGTGGACCATTGTGCGATGCAGTTTAACGTCATGCGGCCAGAACGTGTGCTATAGTTTAAGGTCGTATAACTAGGACCATTGTGCGAAGCAGTTTAACATCATGCAACAACGACGTGTGCTATAGTTTAAGGTCGTATAACTTGGACCAAGGCTATGCAGTTTAGGGTCTTGCAGCACGGACCGAGATGCGGGCTCATGATTTATATTGCATGGAATCGGGGCCCCAAATTCAATTGCCCATTGTCTATGAAGTTTTGGATGATGTCTTTACTCACGATAATCTTTGGTCATAAGGCCAAGCATTCTATGATATCGGCAGTAGTTAGTGTCATCATTCCTTCTGACTTCATCCAGCCTCTTTGGCGTGGGTAGCTTGCTCATGTCCTTGGATTTGAGAGTTTCAAGCAACTCGGGGACCATGCCTTCGTCAAAGGAATAACTCTTGTGCCAGGTTTTCCACGAGGAATTCATAGTGTTTGGCATGGTCATTGCTAATTGCTCATCATCTTCCCCCACTGTGAAGGGATTTGATATTTTGCCATGATGTTTAAGCGAGTCTTCCATTCGCACTGCTTTGTCAATCATTTTGGCGAATGAGGAAGGACATGATGCGCTGACATGCATTGACAATTCTTGGTGCATTCTTTCTACACAGTATTCCACTTCTTGAAGCTCGCCCAATTGAGGGGCAGTCAGGTTGCGCCGCCACCTTCTGATATACTCGATCATTGGCTCATGTGGCTTTTGCCTTACATCAAGAAGTTCATGAAGTTTGACATTCCTTTCTGTCATAGAAGCGCTTGAGGAATTCTCTCTCCATTTGTCCCCATGATGAAATTGACCGTGGTGGTAATCGAGAGTACCACTTGAACGCGGCTCTTGTAAGGGTCCCTACAAATTGTCGGAGCAAGAGATGCTCATTGTTTGCGGTATTTCCACAAGCAGAAACAGAGTGAGCTATGTGTTGCTGCGACGAGCCGGTGCAATCATACTTGGGAAAATCGAACCTTTGGTAGTTTTGCGGGAAGAGAGTTTGGTCAACATGAGTCGGGTAAGGTTTTTGATAACAATTCAACTCGTCCACCATTGGGATATTGTATTCCTTCAATGCTTCAGCTACCATGCCTTCCACTAGTTCCTCATCCACAACCTGGGTCGATGAAGAAGGGACTGAGAGTGAGGGAGGTATGAGTGGGAACAACTCTTTTTTTGATGGCATCGTTTCAATCGGCTGACATGGTGGTTGGGAGGTGGTAAAGAGGATTTGGTTTGCCGAGGGACTATGCTCAACCTCATGGGACACCTACATCTCTTGTCGCATGGTTTCCATCATTTCATCTTTTGTCTTCATCTCGGCTTGCAATTGCTTTAATGTGCCTTTAAGCAGCACAATCTTGTCTCCATGTAATTCTGACATTTCATTTATCACCATGGCATTGACAACGGTCATGCTTGAAGGTTCTTCTTCCCTTGAAGGGTCGCTCATCACGGGAGAGTGAAGGGACAATTGCCTCGAAAACTTCTTCATTTGAGGTGGTATTCTCCAACATAGTTTGCTCGCCACATGCCTCTTGTTCGATGGAATTTTCGATCACGGGTTCAACTGCTGCTACTTCAACAACATCATTGATGTCATTTGTTGGGCTTTCCCTCAGACCCATTTCATTTTTCAAGGCATGGATATCCTCATCATTGAATGAGAATGTGAAACGCTCATAGGACAATGAGACCACGTCATCATTGAGAGAAGATAAGAAGCTTTCGAGCCATGAAGAGAGCATGTAAGTGTCATCATAGGGAATCATGGGATCTTCATGGCATGGCAAAGCCACTTTAGTGAGGTCACCAATAGAGGGAATGTGGCTCTTCCCATCCACCATCAAGGGGTAGGTTTCCTCAAATGAGAGTGACGAGCTCTCATCAAAGGTAGGGGTGATAGGATGGATGAGGGTAATGGAAACCACATCATCAGCATCGGTCAAAGAAGAATCTGGTTCATCCGATCTCTGAGATTCCAGGATGAATCCGGGTAAAGGAGTAGAGGGGACAAACGATGGCAGAGCCTCTTCCTTGTTCATGAGGATTATCTTGGCAATGAGGCTCTTAGCCCTTTGAAGCAGTTTAAGTCGGGCTTTCAGCATCTTGGTCTCCTGACCCCATATCTGGGCTTCCCTTCTTGATGGCCAGGTAGAATTGCCCTCTTCTGGATTCTTTTAACGTTTGCCCTCAGAACTAGGAGCAATGTTTGACCTGTTTGTGTGTGCAGAGTCCGAAGATGTGTTTGGGGCAGCTTGGGGGCCAACCCTTAGTGGGGTAAAAGGTCTGGCCTTTGGGATGCCGACCTTAGTGATTGGAGTGGCCTTATGACCACCATTTTTTGCATGCAAGTATATGTTCGCATTTGACCTACGACTGGGTCGTTGATCATGTGCTTTTTGGGGGAATGACACTTGAGCTGCCCCAAGCTGAGTGAATAGTATGCAATGCAATTGGAGTGGTTTGAGAGCCACTCTTAACAGTGGGTGTCCTAGGAGACCCGGAGTGTGCGAGAGACTCGAGGTAGCTTTTTGCTTGCCCTGAGAAGATGAGCCAACGGCTAGGCCTCTAGTCGTTGTGGATGTTAAAGTATGTCGAGTGACCTTGCGGTCCTTCGACTGAGATGGGCTAGCGATTCAATCACCTGTTTGGGGCGTGCGAGATGCGATGTCAAGACGGGCGGCACGCCTGTGAAAAGAAGAGTTGGGGGTGACCTTCTTGGTACCCACAAAAGCAACGACTTTAGAAGAGCCGATTGCGAGAAAAGGGGGAGTGGCTTTAGGGCCACTCTTAGACATGAGACTGGTGGAAGGTCCACCAGCAACTGGGTGAGTATGAGATGTGGTGGTTTTATAACCACCAATGCATTTGGCGACAATGGACTGACCGTTGGTGCTAGTGTTGGGGGAGTAAGGGGTTTACGAGCCCCTTCTCGCCTTAGGTTAGGCCGGAACCAAGTGCGAGCTGTTTGGTCGCAAAACAAGGGAGGGAGATGTAAGTTGAGAAACCTTACCCCCAAGGGATGTGTTTGCAGGTATAGGGATCATTATGTCCCCAACCCGGTGATAGGAAGAGTTAGTAAACCCCAAAGCCATTTTTAAGTGTAATTAAGTGCTGTGAAGGTTTGTGAGCAAACCAAACCAATGATAGGGTGGCGCATCCCTAGTGGAGTCGCCAGTTAGTTGGATCTGATTTGTCGTCGTCCCGGATATGGGTGATCCGATCGGAGGAATCCTCTCTTAAACAACTGTGGGGCCCACGCACGTGTGCTTGTGATGCGGATAGGAACCAACAAAGAGATATATTAATCGAGAAAAAAGAGCTCGAACACGTACCTTGCCATGTCGAGTTCAGGGGACGTGTCTGGGCAATTTGCCCGCTTAGATCATCTGGAAAGCCCTTCGGCTGTCCTTGCAACGTGGTTTGAATTCTGCTCCCCCATTTTCTTGTGCAACACTTGGATCCACACACTAAGGGTTAGAGGGGTGATGGAAGTTCTTGACCACTTAAGTGTGACGAGAGTAAGCGATTAGAGCAGTCAAAGGGTTAGAACTCTATCGATTGCTAACTCAGGATGACCCCATCCGAGTGAGCGAGGGCAAGAGCATCAATATCTCTCGCAACTCAACTCGACTGTACGGAGTAGAAGTTAAAGCAGCGGTCCGAAAGTTTAAACCCTCAAAATAAGTGTAGCACCAAGTCGAACACACAAAGAATAGAAGAAGCTACCAATACAAAAGAATAGAGGGGTTGTGAAGATTAAAGTGTGCTCAAAACAGTGTAGGTTCGGATGGGTGAAGTGCGAGTGAGTGAGAGTGTGTGTGAGTGAACGTGTGAGTTTGTGATGTGTGAGTGTGAGTGTGAGTGAGGGGGATGTAGACGTGTAAGAGGGAGAGAGAGATTTGAGAGGGAGAGGTATGTGCAATAGAGGGAGAGAGAAGATTGAGAGAGAAAGAACGAGATAAAATTGGCATGAAAAAGAGGAGAGAGAAGTGTGTGAGGGAGAAGAGAGAAATACGTGAGGGAGAGGAGAGAGAGGTACGTTCAATAAAAGGAGAGAGAAGATTTGAGAGAAGAGGAAAAAACGGTGGCGTTGAATGGGGAGAGATTTGAGCGTGTGGAGAGGAGAGGGAAATAGAGATAAAGATGATTTGTTGGGGAGATTGAAAGAGATAGATGTGGTTGAGAGAAAGAGAGGTATGTGGGATAATGTGGGTGAGAGATCGAACAAGATAGGAGAGAGAGGGAATGAACAAACGTGAGAGGAGAGAGATAATGGTTACATGAGGAGAGAGAGAATGGTTGCTTGAGGGAGAGAATGAATAACTAAGAGGAGAGAGAGTGATTGCGTGGAGGGAGAAGATAAACAATTAAGAGAGAGAATGATTGTGAGGAGAGATAAATAAATAAAGGGGTGCTAGGCACGAGCACAGAGGGAAAGTAGGAGGGTCGTGGGCACGCAGAGAAAATAGGAAGGTTGTGGGCACAGAGAGAAAATAGGAAGGTTGTGTGCATGGAGAGAGAATAGGGAAGCTCGCGGGCATGGAGAGAAAATAGGGAGCTCGCGGGTACAAAGAGTAAATAGGGAGCTCGCGAGCACAGAGAGAAAATGCGAGCACAAAGAGAAAATAAGGAGCTCACGGACATAAATAGAAAATAGGGACGAGAGAAAGGGAGAAGAGAGAGAAGAGGAAGTGGGAGAGAGGAGAGAGGAGAGAGGAGAGAGAATCGACTTGGGGTGTGTTCTAGCCTAGGTGTATACCCATGAGCCCCTTTGCATGCACAATAGAGAGAAGGGTTAAGCTTGGGTCTAGACTAAGGCCCACGGTCTGTGATGTAGGCTAGGGTGTAGGCTAGGGTTTATAGTGTAGTGTGTAGGCTAGGGTGTTCTCTCTTCTCTCTTGAAGTTGGAAGCTATGCACAATCCAAGGCTTGAAGGGGCAAAAACCCAATTTTTATTAGGCTTCCCAACTTAGGTTTACAAAAGTCAAACCCTAGCCTACATCACAGACCGTAGGCCTTAGTCTAGACCCAAGCCTGACCCTTCTCTCTCATGTGCATGCAAAAGGGCTCATGGTTGTGCACCTAGGCTAGAACACACCCCAAGTCCATTCTCTCTCCTCTCTCTCGCTTCCTCTTCTCTCTCTCCTCCCTTTCTCTCTCTTCCCTATTTTCTCTTCGTGTCCGCGAGCTCCCTATTTTCTCTTTGTGCCTGCGAGCTCCCTATTTTCTCTTTGTGCCCACGAGTTCCCTATTTTCTCTTTGTGCTTACGAGTTCCCTATTTTCTCTCCGTGCCCGCGAGCATCCCTATTTTCTCTCTGTGCCCGCAACCTTCCTATTTCTCTCCATGCTCACAACCTTCATATTTTCTCTTCGTGCTCGCGACCTTCCTATTTTCCCTCCGTGCTTGCGCCTAACACTCCTTTATTTCTTTCTCTCTCTCTCCTCACACAATCATTCTCTCTCTTAGTTGTTGATTTTCTCTCTCCTCCACACAATCACTCTCTCTTCTCGTAGTTATTCATTCTCTCTCACACAACCATTCTCTCTCTTCATGTAACCATTCTCTCTCTCACGTTTGTTCATTCCCTCTCTCTCTCCCCTATCTTGTTCGATCTCTCATCTTTATTATCCCACTTACCTCTCTTTCTCTCAACCACCTCTATCTCTTTCAATACCCCAACAAATCATCCTTATCTCTATTTCCCTCTCCTCTCTACATGCCCAAATCTTTCTTTCCCTTCAACACCACCTTTTTCTCCTCTTTTTTCTCAAATCTTCTCTCTCCCTTTATTGCACCTACCTCTCTCTCCTCTCCCTCACATATTTCGCTCTCTTCTCCCTCACGCACATCTCTCTCTTCTTTGCACCACTTTTCTCTCGTTCTTTCTTCCTCAATCTTCTCTCTCCCTCTCCCTCTATTGCACATACCTCTCCCTCAAATATTTCTCTCCTTTACACGTCTACATCCCCCTCACTCACACACTGACACTCACACTCACACTCACACTCACACTTACACTTACACTTATATTTACACACACTCTCACGTTCACTCACACACTCTCACACTCACTCACTCGCACTTCACCCATCCGAACCTATATTGTTTTGAGCACAGTCTAATCTTCAAACCCCTCTATTCTTTTGTATTGGTAGCTTCTTCTATTCTTTGTGTGTTCGACGTGGTGCTACACTTAGAGTTATTTTAAGGGTTTTAACTTTCGGACCACTGCTCTAACTTCCATTCCGTACAGTCAAGTTGAGTTGCGAGAGGTATTGATGCTCTTGCCCTCGCTCACTTGGATGGGGTCATCCTGAGTTAGCAATCCATAGAGTTTTAACTCTTTGGCTGCTCTAATCGTTGAGTCTCGTCACACTCGATTGGTAAAGAACTTCCATCACCCTTCTACCCTTAGTTTAGACTCCAAATTTACCATATTACCAATAGGAGATCCCCAAAAAGTATCCCCTGAAGGCCATTTTTTTGTGTGGATCCAAGTGCTGCACGGGAAAGCGAGGGGGACTGAATTCAAACCGTGCTGCAAGGATAACCGGAGGGCTTTCGAGATGATTTAAGAGGGCGAATCACCCGGACGCGTCCCCAAACCCGACACGGCAAGGTAGGTCCTCGAGCCCTTCTTTGTCGATTAAAATCTCTTTGTTGGTTCCTATTCGCACCACTAGCACACGTGCGTGGGCCCCACAGTTGTTTGAGAGAGGATTCCTCTGACTGGGTTGCCTATATCTGGGCAGACCCGGGACGATGAGAAATCAGGTCCGAACAGTACTGTGTTTGATAACATATAAATATTAACCATATAAATGTAAATATGTAAAATATATAACATAATATAATATATAATATAATATTTCTTATAATATAATATAAGATATTTATATATTATATACA
>NW_006499973.1:3579018-3594195 GCF_000471905.2 Amborella trichopoda | reverse complement strand
TTCCTCTCTCTCTCTCTCTCTCTCTCTCTCTCATATAATTCATTTTTAGTGGATAGGTGTCAGTTACTAGTTTCCTTGGTAGTTCAGTTCATATTATTGTGTTTGGCATTGCTGTTTGTTCAGAGTTTTTGGGTGAATTTACTCACATAAATCTCTTGTTTTTGGGTTTGTCATCTCCATTGCCAGTTATTTGCATGTGTTATTAACTTGCATTAGACTGTATTGAAAGAATTTGAATTTCGGAATTTCTTGGGGGCTTTTCCAGATTTTGTTGTTTTTCTCAGAAAATTCTGCAAAAATCTCAGGAAAATTAATTAAAAAAAATGAAACTTGAAATAAATAAAAAATAAACCCCAATAAATTTCCCTACATGCAGATATGATTTGGATTTTCTACAAAATAGCAATTTTCCTGTATTTTTGAGCTTTAGTTTCCTAATAAGCATATAATTAAGGTCAAGGAAAATTCACGTTTTTTGAAGAATTGCCTGGAAAGAAAAAAAAAAGAAGCGGTAAGAAGAAATTTGTTGCCTTTTATAACATTTAATAAAAAGCTTATGTTGTTTCTAGGATTCCAAGCAATAGGCCGGAACATGAATCTCCTCATCCCAGTTGTGAAGATTCTTCACCAGAAAAGCCCTCTAAATCTCAGCCACTGCCTGAAAAAGACACTGGAGATGCTGAAAACCATCAAAGTGGCAGCAAGAGGAGGAGAGATGAGAAGAGGATCGAGAAGCATGAGAGGAGAGAGAAACATAGACATCATTCAGAGGAGAAGAGGAAGCACAAAAGAGAGAAAGGGAAGAGGAGGCACGGCTCAGATTCAGGAAGTGACAATTGACAAAGTGCTTGTTATGTAGTGTGATGAATGTTGTATTTTCAGAAGGTTGTTGATTATTTTTGTTTGTGGGAAAAGAGATGGTTGTACATGGAAAGTTCGTTAAGATCAGAAATTTATGTAGACTTGGTGCAAGTGAATTTTTGAGATCCTTGTGCTAAGCATAAAGGATTTGGGTGTCTTTATTTATTGAAGTAAGGTGCACTTCAAAAATCCTCTAGAAGAATCCAATGTTGGAAAAACTTTTTACAATTTGATCATCTCAACTTAAACTTGTATGGATATAAAGAAAAATAATAATTTTTCAAGTCTTAAAAATAGTATTTCTTGTAACAAATTATATGGACAATCTATTTTTAAGATTTTAGGTCTATTCAATATGTACTATTTTTGGAATTTTAAATTATCTAAATGGATTTTTAAGCCATCATAAAGTTTTCGACACTAAAACTGTATCGCCAACAAAATTTAGAGGTGTGGTTCACTTCTGCAATAGAAGAAACGTATACAAACCTCACCCTTGTTTAATTAGCTGCTGTGCTAGAATGCAATCAAATGTCTTAAAAAGTGATCCATGTGAAGGCTCTTTTCCTTGAACTCTTTGAAATGTTGCATCAGCTAAGGAAACTAGTAAAACACTTAAAAAAGATGGAAAATGAATTTTCCTTTCTAAAGTTTTGAGTGAAGTGGGTTTTCACCTGTTCACAAAACCCCGATAAAAGCCAGGGTTTAACAACTGCAGATTGACCCTGAATCACATGAGGATTGAATCTATGTCACTGCCAAGGATCATTCTCGAATTAGACTCTATAATGGAAAATAAAAGTCATTCTCAAATTAGATTGTACGATCTAAAATAAAAATCGATTTTGTATAGATCATTCTACAATTAGGCCGTGTAATAAAAAATAATAATCACTCTCGAATTAGACTGTGTAAATAGAAAAGGTTTTGATTAGACCATTTATTTCTTGTACATGGAGGTCACGATCATTTTTGTCCATTAAATTTCAAAATGGGTGGTTGTAAGAGTGTCATTGAATAAACAAAATTTCAAAAAAAAAATAAAAAAAATGTCCTAAAGTTCGTGGCTCACCTCAAGCCATTTAATTTGACATCTAATGAGTAGGAATAATTGTGACCTCCATATACAAAAGATAAATATTCTATTTGTAGACAATTCGAATATACAAAAGATAAATATTCTATTTGTAGACAATTCGAATATACAAAAGATAAATATTCTATTTGTAGACAATTCGAATATAAAATAAAGATCTAATCTATATGAAGCACGAGTTGGCTCGTGGCGAACTAGAATAGGTTGGGATCTGGTTTTCATGGAAATGAGATTTGGTAGTATTTATTAACCGAAGGAGCGGAGTTTGTATGATCTTTGTTTGTGTAACTTTGTATATACTAACGAGGGGCACGTGCTTTGCTTGGAATATACGATTTAGATATTTTCAGTAGGACCCAGTTTTTATGAGTCCCCCGACTCATAGTGTTTTCAGGTGGGCTCCCTTGAACACCTATTATTTGTATCAATCTTGGATCCAAATTTGTAGTGATCCATGATCTATACTATGATGATCATGAATATAAAAATAAAATATAATAAAATAAAATTTTTATTAGAATGTTTTCTATCCGTTGTATAGGAATATTTAGTTGTGGATGTTTATCTTAAAGATGAAGTTTGTCATTGTGCGGGCTAGTGAGTCCCCCGATTCACAAAACACTTTTTCTTTTGGATCCGGTTTTTTTGCGGCCAAGCCCGCATATATAGAAATGTGAGCTTTTTAATAAACCTATTTTTGAGATGGATTTTAACAAATAAATAAATTTTAAAAACTAAAAATAATAATTCTAATAAGAAAACATTTGGGCCGTTAGTTTCTTTTGTTTTTAAATGAAACACCTAGTTGCCATCTTTAAATGGATGCTTTACACTACCTAGAGCACATATGTAGAAATGTGATCCAGCCCACATGAAACAAATTTCCTTTTCTTTTTATTATCTCATACCTAACAAATTATCTGATGCATTCATAGATATATTATAGCAAATAAAAAAGGTTTTAGCAATTCTGGTTGTTAATTCAAGAAGTGCACCCAATTTTATTTGACATAAAATATGTCTCACATTTTTAATAGGAATTATATAATATGAATATGTTTACTTCTAATAGACAGAGGTCACAATCAAACATGCCTATCAGATGTTATTCAAAAGCCTGGATATGTCACAGAACTCGAAAAATTTTGAAAGTCAATTATAGACTCTAAGCCACATGATTTAAGATCCAGGATAGTGATTTACGACCACCTTGTACTATAAGGAAATGGTTTTGTCACGCACCATATCTTTTTAATAGATGTTCAAGTGAAATCATCTAATATGTAAAATTAAGAAACTAAGATTTTCCATCAATTTTTTTTAAGACGGTACATGTTGAATAAATAGGCCTTCAGAAGTTCAGTTAAAGGGTTTTTATTATGATATTACCGTAACAGTATATTTTATGCATGGGCTCTTGAAATTTTGCAACCCAAGTATTTTTTATTTTTATCTTTTTCAAAAAGCAAAACCGGTTTATCATAGTAAGAAGACTGATTGTCCCCATTTTTGAAATTATTCGAATTATATTTTAATTTTTCACGAATTTAATTTTCTATATAAAACTTCATTTATTAAAATATTATAAAGTAAAGTTTCTTTCTAGGAAAGCATGAAATTAGTAAGTTATTTTATAAATTTAAATATAAATTTTAATATCACTTGACATCCCTAAAAGCGAGTCCTAAAAAATAGTCGAACTTAATTTTTACCTGAGGAAGCATGAGGATATTGTGATCTCTTCTTTTCCGCAATAGGTTTCTTCATGATTTATTATTATTTTTTTCGTGCCGTAAAATCCAAAGAACTATACAAATCGTAAGGGAATGAAGAAATATATTATTATATTATTATAATATACTATTGAGGGTTACCTATCCAGAAAAAATATCGAGTATTTCACCAAAGAATATCCGGTTTGTGTTTTCTTTCATTTTTTAATTCGGCTAGTTTAAGTTGATTATTCTTTGCACGTGTTAGGTTATTAAAATTTTTCCTTAACTCGTCCCAAACACGGGCAAAGGAGGTCCCAAACACGGGCAAAGGAGGTGGGTTATATTAATTAGGTAACCAAGGTAAACTTTTACTAAAACTTTCCATGAATCATGATGGTTAGTTTTGTAAAACTGGTTTAATTCTAGATGCATTGAAAGCATGTCTTTTTCTTCTTTTGGGGTAAATAAAAAAAAGAAAAGTATACAAGGAGACCATTTATCTTTAGTACAACGTGATCACAATTAATCTTCACCATTGGATGTGAAATTGCGTGGCTACATTTATTGCATTGGCCAAGCTCAAAGTTCAAAAGAATTTTCTCAAACTTTGTGACACATCGAAGCTATCAAATTATCAAATTTCATCGGAAGCTATCAAATTATCTAATTTCATCGGATGGTTACAAGCAATGATTTAAAAATTGCTGAGTCAGCACGGACTTGGGCGAGTCGCCACAGGAATCGGGTCACCCTATGTCGATTTCAATAAAATTCACAGTATCACTCGGTTCTAGAGAAGAACTAGCACCAGCCTGCTTGAGTAAGAACCGACGCGAGTCTGCCCGAGTCTCTACAATAAACCTCCCGGTTCTACCAGAAAATCGGAGAGTCTGCCCGAGTCTCAATAGTAAATAAATCGCAAGAGTAACCAGCGAGTCTGCCCGAGTCTCAATAGTAAATAAGTTACAAGCAGTGATTTAAAAATCGTCGATTCAGCACGGACTCGGGCAAGTCGTCATGGGAATCGGGTCACCCTGTGTCGATTTTAGTAAAATTCACAGTATCGCCCGGTTCTAGAGAAGAACCGGCACGATTCTGCCTAAGTCAGAACCGGCACGAGTCTGCCTGAGTCTCAACAGTAAACCTCCAGGTTCTACCAGAAAACCGGTGAGTCCGCCCGAGTCTCAATAGTAAATAAATTGCCCCGCCAATAGTAAATAAACTGGTGAGTCCGCCCGAGTCTTAATAGTAAATAAATTGCCTTGCCCCAGTCTCAATAGTAAATAAACAGGTGAGTCTGCCCGAGTCTCAGTAGTAAATAAACCGCCAGAGTCTCTAAGTAAATCACCCGAGGGTAATTGGGATATTTTTTTCAAAACGGGGGTTATTCTATTATTGCGAGTCACCACGACTATCAAGAGGCCCCATGCCCCACGCATTTGTTCTTGATATGAGCCTCCTCAGATCTTTTATACCCGTTAATGGTCATTGAATTTTTCGATGTGGGACAATTCCAACGATAACAATTTGGAAAGGTAATACATCGTTTTATTACGTTAACACGTTAAGTGGCATTGTGGCATAGTGGTTATCATCTTTGATGGTAGAGGTCGCTAGTTCGAATTTTCCCGAGCAACATTTTTTTTTAAAATAAAATAAAATAAAAGGTGCCATCTTTTTATTTAAAAATTAAAGCATTCTTTTTTTTAAAAAAATAATAATTAAAATGTACCATCTTCTTATTGTTCTTGTCAAAAACAAAATTTTTTTATCAAAAAATAAAATAAAATAAAAATTATCATCTTCTTTTTTTTCTTGTCAAAAACAAATTCTTTTTGTCAAAAAATAAATAAATTATTGTAAAAAACATATTCTTTTCATCAAAAAATAAAATAAAAGGTACCTAGGCAACACCATATTCTTATTTTTCTTGTCAAAAAGAAAAAAAGGTAATATAACAAGTATTTCTTATTAAAAAATAAATAAAAGTTAATACAACCAGTATCATGTTTTTCAAACACGCATTTGAGCTCTGATTATTGTAAGCTTAAATTAGATATGTAAACGTAATACAATATAGGCTTGAAGCATGTTAGCTCTTTTTTTCTATCTCATATATAAATGCCTATTATTAGATTTTTTTTTTTTGACTTAGGAAAAAATGGTCTAATTATATTTTTTATTTTTATAACATAGCGGTCTTTAACATAAATTTAGGAATATTAATTTAAAGATAGGGTTCATACACTGTGTCTATTTGAAATATCTATATCTCTCTCTACTAACAATCTCTTCCACTAAATTTATTCTAAAAACCTAAAAAACTAGATTTTTGGAAAAAAATTGCATTATAAATTATGCATTGTACTATTTTTTCTTACACTTGTCAATAATATATTTTAAATTAGATGATATTATAATATATTTTGGACTTTTAATTATTTGTATAGTAAAATAATTATAAAATGTAAACCAACAATTTCAATTTAAGTATATAATATTATAATTAGTTAGGTTGTAATAGTTTTGGATTATAGTTAGTTAGGTTGTAATAATTTTGGATTACAGTTAGTTAGGTTGAAATAATTTTGGATTATAGTTAGTTAGATTATAATAATTTGGGTTTTTTTAGTGGATTAGGGTTTTCTGCCAATTCAAGATTTTAGTGGCTATTTTTTCATCGATTTAATCTATTCTTTATTGTAGTCTATGTATGATTATATACTTCATCCATGATAATTCTATGCTTATCCTTGTGTGTGATGTAAATTTAATAGTTAACAGTAGTTCATGCAGGGAAAAAACATCTCAATATTCGCATATTGAAGCAAAAAAATGAAAGTTCTTAATTGAGTACCCCCCATTTTTTATTTGGATTCCTAAAAAATAACATTTATAATGAATTTTAATAATTTTTTTCGATTTTTTTAAAGACTAAATCCGACCGATTTTCGATCCGGATCGTCGATTCACGAATCCGGATGGGTTTTTGGGGTGCTAGATTCAAGGCACCGATCTGTTTTTTAAACCACTAGTTACAAGTAACCTCTTTGTCGTAAAGGTAAATGGTCTCATTATATACAATCCCATAAAAAAATAGATGCCATTCTTTCTGTCTGAATTTTTTTGTTTTCTGTTTTATATGAATTTGTATTTAAAGAAATATCATTTAAAGAAAAGTGAAATTACTATAAATAGAAAGCAATGATAGCAATAGATTTTTGAGTTGCCTGTTTTTTTTTAAAAAATTACTCTAATTATATTTTCAATTTTCATGAATTTAATTTTATATATAAAATTTTTTTCTAATAAAATATTGTGAAATAAATTTTATTTCTAGAAAAATGTGAAATTAGTAAGAGTTTTTATGAATCAGAATATAAATTCTAGTATCCTTTGATATCTTTAGAATCGAGAGTTCATAGAAATTACCTTAACTTGATTTTTATTGAGTTTCTAAACAAATAGATTTGACTGCCCGAATAATTTTTAGAAAATATTCATCTAGTGATTTTAAGTGGATCCAAAAAAAAAAAATAAGTGGATCCAAAACTTTTAGTTCCAACAAGTTTTCTTAAGTAAGGATTTGAAACACGTGAAGCACATGACGATGTCCTCTTAATGGCACTGGAGCATGTTTCGATTTATTTATTTTCCAGCAGATTAGTTCATGATTTATTTATTTTTGAAAGATAATGATTTATTATTATTTTTGTCTCCTTCTTTATCGCAATATAATATAAGATTATATAATACAATATATAATAGAATATTGGTTAGGTGCCTCAATCTCGCCATCCGGATCCGGAAGATCGGGCGGCACGCGTCTCGGGTTTTGAGGGACGTTTTGAGATCGCTCTCTCGGGAATCTCATTCGAGAACGAAGGTAGGTATTACCAACTGATGAGAGAGGAATTTAAGGTGGGTTCGGGACTTACTCCGGCTGGCTCATGTGGGCGTCCTCTTAGATCACAAAGAAAGCCCCCCAGTAATAAAACTAGTTCGGAATCGCCTCCCTTGGCTTGTGCTCTCCTATTTTATACAATCACACACATATGGTAAATATTATAAGATGTGTGCGTCAAAGACCTCACCTTGCCTCTTTGGTGAACGTACACGAGCAGGCACATTCAAAAGAAGAAGAGAAGAATGAGATAAAAAAGATGGGGGAGAGAAGAATTTGACCAGGCTGGGAGATCAGCACAGTGACTAAGCTGATGAGTAATTGGCTTGACATGGTAATAAAACGGGCTCGGCAACTTAGACTGGCTCACCAAAATTACTATTAGACATCAATACTGATACTGACTAGCTAGGCATGATGGTTAGTCTGTCGTGGCAATAAAGCGGGCACAAATATTCTGGTACAACAACATTACGGCTAGACGACAGGATTACCACGAGAAGCTATTCTCGACCCTTCTTAATCAAACGAAAGAATAATAGAATGAAATTCATATAAAAAGAATAAGAAGTAAGATAAGAGAAGAGGAGAACATAAAGAAGGAGGGGGATATGAGGAAAGGGAGAGGAACACAGTCATCGCTAGGTGTCGCCGGCTGCATTAGGCAAAGACGAGAAAGATGACAATGTCGGTGCTGAGCATCAGCGGCTGTATCAAGAAAAAAAAAGAGAAAAAGACACAGTTAGCGCTGAGCTTCACCGACTGCATTTGACAGAGAGGAGAGAGAAGATGCAGTCGGTGCTAGGCTTCACCAACTGTATCAGACAGAGAAGAGAGAGAAGATGCAGTCGGCTCTAGGCTTCACAGACTGTATCAGATAGTTAATAGAGAGAAGATGTAGTCGGCGATAGGCTTCGTTGACTGTGTTAGATGAAGAAGAAAGAGAACATGCAGTCGGCGCTAGGCTTTGCCAACTGTGTTAGACAAAGAAGAAAGAAAACATGCAGTCAGTGCTAAGCTTCGCCGACTGTGTTAGACGGAGAAGAAAGAGAACATGCAGTCGGCACTAGGCTTCGCCAGCTATATTAGATGAAGAAGAAAGAGAACTTGCAGTCAGCGCTAGGCTTCGCCGACTGTATCAGATAGAGAAGAGAGAGAGATGGAGTGGAGATGAGAAAAAGAGAGAGACAGAGAGATAAAGATGAGAAGAGAGGGAAAGAGATAGAGGCAAGAAGAAGAGAGAGAAAGAGATGGAGATGAGGAGAAGAGAGAGGAAGAGATAGAGATGAGGAGAAGAGAGAGAAAGAGATAGAGAGAGAAAGTGGGGAGGCGAGAGAAAGAGAGGAGGAGAGAGAAAGTTACCTTATCGAAAGGTACCGACCCTTTTCTTCTCTCTCCTCTCTCTCTCTTTCTCTCTAAGACGTACCCACAAGCTTAAGCAAAAACAAAGTCTTTATTGAATCTTTTAGAATGAACCCAAGGGTCGTTTACAACTTAGCTTTACATGCTTATCTAGAATTGGGCTAATACATGGGTGTACGCACAAAAACTGCCTATAATTGAAGAGAATTACAATTTAATTGAATTAAAAGAAATTCTAAAAATGGGTGCAAAAAGACTGTTTTGCCCCTGCCTAACAATGTGTAGAATTCTAGAGTAGTCCCTGCTGCTGCCCGAGAACTTGAGTGATCTTCCATGACTGATCCGGTGTTGTTCTAATGCTCGTTTGATCAAAAGATGATTATATTTTTTTAAGGCTCGGTATGACGATCTATTTGATACCAACTTCGAGCCATGAATCATGTTTTTAAGCCATGATCATGAAACTTGAAATTTGCTTGAATCTTGAAAAATTTAGATCGATTGTGTGCTTGTTTCTTGATGCTTTTCTTCAGTTTCTTCGTCAAATCACATTGAGCATGCTGTCGCGATCATGTCGCAACAAACATAACTTGATTTCATGTCTGGATGAAGATTTTGTCATTTTTGAGTTTTTGACCGGAATCTTGGAATCTGGGGGCTAGAATTTACAGCTTCTTCGACGCCTTTGTGTGTGAAATCCAACCATTCATCGTACGTAGGGTTCGGACCAAAGATGACCACAAACCTTACACACATATTGCAATTAGTTTTGCGTCGATCTGGTATGTGAGTGTCGTGATTTGGCCACCGGAGTGGAGCGTGCTGCTGCTGAATTTTCTGCAACTTCCTTCACGGATCAGCAACTTCTCTCTAGTTTTCTCCCTACTTGGGCATTGTCATGGGGCGTACCATTAATCGAATCGCTCGTCTTGGCAAGTCGAAGATGCTCACCAAATTTGAGCGCTGTACGACTTGGAACGAGTGAGATATAGGCCCCGAAAGTCACTGCTCGTGACTATTAGAACAACCACATTTAATGGTGTTTTAGTGCAGGGTGGCCATACGGGAATAGTGTGCGGCCTACCCCTTTTCAATAGTTTTTCCATAACTTTGTCCTGGAGTGCCCGCTTAAATCGAAACTTGACCCATAAGGGTTTTCGACTGTTTCGGATCCAATGGTGGTGGTCCCACCACTGTTTGATGCACTAAAAGTATAGTTCTAATTACGGGGTCCATTTTAGGTTGTTAGAGGCCAATTTTTCTGAATTTGTTTCTTTACCTTAGAAATGTCTACTCGTGATGAAAATTGGCAGGTGGCCTTTTGGAGTGATGGTTAAGATCTTGACCAATTTTGAGGTAATTCTGCGACTATTGAAATTTTCCACTGTTTTGTAGGCTTATTGACCTGCTTCCTCTTTATTTCGCATCAGGGACCATGGTGCTGAAAAATGTGTTCAAACAGCTTGACCCACCAAATGTTGTGCTTCGAGAGAAGCGAGAAGGAAACAATTTGGAATATTTCATTCGGCTTTATTACTTCTTTCTTCTTAGCCACAAGACAACGTGAATGTCGAGGAGATTCATGCGATGGTGCAACTAGGATGCTCAAACGTAGGGATGCATTGTTTGCGGGTCTGTCCATGGACATTTTAGGGGAGAAGAGACTTTTTTGAGTGATCTCACCCTCGTGTGGACTGATTGTGATTCTGAAGCTGAGGATTTTGTACGGACCTCGTCAGTTAGAATCAGGACTGTCTGGCAATTGAGTGCCATGTCAAAGGGCATTATTCCCATTTGGTCTGGGTTTCTTTGTCTTGGATAGACAACAAAAGAGCCTTTGGTTGGTGCTCGTCTGCGCATTGCACCAATTGTTCCTTGACGAGTAGGGTACCTTAGTTTATCGAGATGACCAGCTTTGGGTACAACCACCCCTACCCACTGCTTTGCAGCTACGACAATCATCTGATTGCCGCTCCAAAGTCTTGGTTGACTTACCCCTCTTAGGGAATCTTTGGTTTGTCAGAATGACTTTCTTGTTTATTTGTTTTGCTAGAGAGCCTTTTATCAGTGCTCATCTACATCATGCACTAATTGTTCCTTGGCGAGTAAGGTACCTCAGTTTATCGAGAAGACCAGCTCTGGGTACAACCACCCCTACCCACTGCTTTGTAGCTACGACAATCATCTGATTGCCGCTTTAAAGTCTTGGCTGACTTAGCCTTCTGGAGGTGTCTCCGGCATATTGGAGTGTATTTATAACCTCCTGGGAATGATGCTCTTTTTCATGAGACTTGTCTTGCATTCTTGGCAAATCTTCTGTCCTTCAAGTCCTTTTTGGCAAATGGACTTAGGCTGTTGGAATCTTTTCTTCGAAGCTCATATTTTTGAGTCCTGGTATTGTGGCACTAGGGATTTTTCTTTTTGAGTGAGGGCTGAAGCCACCTGTTGAGGCGAGTACTGCATCAACCTGTTTATTGGTCTAAGCATCATTTGCAAAGTTTCACTTGGACTTAGGAAGTGTTGCCGTAGAGGCGGTTTTCACCAACTTCCTCTTCTTTTGGGGGTCTTTTACTCAAGACCTTTCGACCATGTCCACCCTTATTCTTCTATTTTTACTCATGATGCCCTTTCGGGTTTTCACTCTGCCCATTTTTTTTACGAAACTCTTTTACTCATGGTTTTGTGACCATGCCCCTTCATATTTTTACCTATGGCGTTCCCTTATTAAAGGTCATGCTTTTGGGGACTTGTGTGAAGCTTTTTAACATCATGCGGCTAGGACGTGCACTATGGTTTAAGGTCATACAGCTTGGACCGTGCAGTTTAGGGTCATGTAGCTAGACCTCCGCTACAGTTTATGGTCATATAGTTTGGACCGTACAGATGAATGGTAGTCTGTAGAGGCCATGGAGTGAGTATGGTAGTGGTTTTAGTTCACTTTTGAGGAGATGGAACGAGGCTACCTATGAAAGATGGATGATGTGTGGTAACCCACTAGCTTACGACGACTATAGGTGGCAGGGTGGTTCACTGTTTTGTGAGTGCGGGTGAGACTTTCTGAGGAATGATGGAGGATAATGAAATGAATGAGCTCACTGGGGCGGTAGTAAAGATGCGTGCACACGAACGGTTCGGTTAGTGAAGGCATGCTCGAAGATGCACATAAAAAGTGTGCACGTATATAGTGGTAAGTTTAAGGTCATCCCTCTGGAACCTGTGCAAAGCTGTTTATCGTGATGCGGCCAGGATGCACACTATGGTTTAGGGTCGTATAGTTTGGACCATAGTTATATAGGTTAAAGTCATACAACTAGGACCGTGCAATTTAAGGTCGTGCAACTAGACCTCTACTACAGCTTAAGGTCATATAGTTTGGACCATGGTGCTAAGCCTTTTAATGTCATGCGGTCAGGACGTCTACTATGGTTTAAGTTCGTATAGCTTGGACCGTGCAGTTTAAGGTCGTGCAGCTAGATCTTTGCTACAGCTTATGGTTATATAGTTTGGACCTCGTAGTTTTAGGGTTGTGCACCTAGACTAAGGTTGTGCAGTTTAGGGCCATGCCGCACGGATCGAGGTTTGGGTCGCCATGTAGGTGACAGTTCATGGGGAATACGTTTGTGGGCAGCAATATGACTCCTTGGGGATAAGATAGGTAGGACCAATGAAGGGTCCATATAGGAAGGCCGACCTTATTGGGGAAGAGGGGACAAATGTGGGTCAGAATAAATAAGCATGAGGCAGACCACTAGGTGTTGCAGTGGCAAGAATGACCCTAACTCTATTGAGGATAATAAGCCGTAGTAGAAGTGTGGCTCTCTCACTGAGGATGAGAAGTCATGACCTGATTTTTATTGACCTAGGTTCCACTTTGTTGGGAGCTATAGGTTAGAGTCAAGGTGAAACCTCACTCGGGATAACGATAGGACACATGGCTTCGGCTTAGGCTGTTTAAGATACAATCGGCACTAGGTGTAGCCACCATTATTTCTTGTGAGTGTTCAGCTGACACTGAGTCTTTGAAAACACAATCGGATCTGAGTTGTTAAAAACATAGCTGGTGTTGTGGATGATTCGCGCTATCGTTTGAACACAGTCGACGTTGAGTTGCCGAGGACACGACCTATGCTAGGGTTGTTGAAACTCAGCCGGCGCCAGGTCACTTCGACCTCGTAACTGGTGCTGGGCATGGATTGATATTTGAGCAATGGCCCGAGCCCAACCTAGTCCTAGTCTGTGTTGCATGGAATTTGATGCGACGAAAAATAAACTTTGCCCAAGCCTCAGGTCAAAGCCCGACCCAGTCTAGCCCGTTTGTTGGAATTTTACAGATGGTGTTGAGAGTTGCCTCGGGCTTTGAGTTAAAGCCCGACTCGGCTCATTGTTGTTTGGCTTTCCTTGGACGTGACTGGGATTCCTAGTTTGTGAGGGGCGTTTGATGGTAGTGTTGGCTATATAAGGGGGTAAAATCCCATTTTCCCCACTTTTCACAGAAGGTAAAAAAAAACTTAAGCAAAATTTTTTAACAATGTTCAGGGGGTTTGTGGTGAAAGCTCCAGCAAGCAGCCAAGGATTCCAGCAAATGTTTTACAGGGAAGGTTTTGGCAAGCAGTGGGATTCTAGCAAGGGTAGAACTCTGCCGGGGGTTTGCAAGAGTTTTTCGGTTAGCACAGGGGCTTTGCGGGAAACAGGAGAACTCCGACAGTGGTATTTTGAGAGTGGAAGAGGAGGGAAGTGCAGTAGTGGGCATTTTCGCAAATCTTGGGAAGTTTTTCGAGGGCTTAAGTGGTTTTCCTGTGTCGTTGGCGGTTTCACAAAGGTTTCCTTGTAACTTAGGGAAAATTGAAGAGGTTTTCGACGAGGTTTTGGTGAATTCCAGGCTAAGGCACAGGTAGGGAAAGTCTCTCAGTAAGTTTCCAATCGTGTAGGTGAAGTTCTGGCGAGAAACCAAAGGGTAAGGGGACGAATAGTTGTGGGAGGTGGACCGTCGCAGGGAAGGCGAACGGTTGGGGGAAACGAATGGTCACAGTAGGTGAACCATCGCAGAAGGTGGATAGTTGCACTTGGTAATCGTGCAACTGTTGGGAAGGCCGAGAGACTTTGGCCTTGAAAACGAGGAGTCTCGACAGGTGAACGGTCACCAAAGGGCCAACGCTAACAAAAAGACAGCCGACGTTGACGTAGTCGGCGCTGATGCAACCAACGCTGATGGTTAGAAATATAATGGGCGCTGACACAGTCGGGACTGATCCTCAAGAAAGGCAGCCAGCGCTGGGAGTTGGGAGAACAATCGGTGCTGGCCTTTGGAGGACACAGCTGGTGCTCATCAGCGCTTGTGGCACGTCATTATGCGCACAATGCTGCTCGCATGTGGTAGTAAGTTACATGCGAGAGTTGCGGCACTCGACGATGAGCTACATCCGACGCTGTTCATGCGTGGCGCTGGCATGGGCCGGCAAAGGGTGGTGAATGATGGTAAGGCATGGCTTGTGATACCTGTTGGAAGCCAAGTCCTTGAGGAAAACAGTGAAGTCCATGTTGTTCTGTGGAAGGGCATCTACTATGAACTGGGCATGCTCTCCATAATAGGCCAGGTCCTTACTAGAGCAGCCTTCTTTGTATGTTTGATACACACGTCTAATGGATTCTGCCTTGTATGTTTGATATACATGTCAGATGAGAGCTCTGGCTTGTATGTTTGACATACCCGTCGGATGAATTGAAACTAACTTCTTCGAGTGGTTTCGCTTAGTATTTTGGCCTGTAACATCCTCTTATCCTCAGATGCAAGAGCAATACTACAGGTTTTGGTTTGTAATCGTCCTCTCATCCTGAGATGTAAGAGCAACACTTTTGGTGTCAGATGTTCTCTTTTCTTTGATGCAAGAGACTTGTAATCTCCCTAATAATGGGCCCTTAACTTATAATTTGCAATTTGTTTTTTACTGCAATAAAAAGAGTTAGAATGTGTTTGGACTATTTTGCTTGCTTTGCATTGAGCCTCTTTTCTTGACACATGCATCGCGGATAATACTTCTTTAGGTATCGCCCATTGATAGGGGGCATTGCCTCCTCTCCATCAGGATGTGGCAGAATGTAGGCTCCATTTGGGGAAACTTTTTTTACTATAAAGGGACCTTCCCACTTTGGGTCAAACTTCCCTTTACGCCGGTCATGCATGACACTAGGCCTCTTGACTATTAGAACTAGATCTCCAAGGGTGAATGAGTGGACCCTGA
>NW_006499973.1:3519629-3578800 GCF_000471905.2 Amborella trichopoda | reverse complement strand
GAGCCACTAGCCTCTTTTCATTGAGCGCATCCAATTCTTGTTACTGGAGCTTGACTCTCTCATCTTTGATTATTCCTTGATGAATAGTGATTCGCAGTGAAGGGATTTGAACTTTGAGAGGTAAATCTACTTCACCCCCATAGACTAGAGAATAAAGAGTGGAATCAGTAGAATTTCTCATAGTCGTACGATAAGCCCATAGTGCTTCAGGAAGCTTCTCATGCCAGTTCTTCTTCGTCTTTGATACCGACTTTCTTAAAACATTGCACATGGTCTTATTGAAGGCCTTGGCTAAGCCATTCGCTAGAGGGTGACACATAGTCGAGTACTTCCACTCAAAACCAAAATTATTGACCAAGCGATCTATATGGTGGCTCCAAAACTGGGGACTATTGTCATATATAATCCGGTCCGGGACCCCAAACCGGCATATAATGTGATGTCAAACAAAGTTGACCACTGTTGTCCCAAGAACTTGCTTAAGGGGGACTACTTTAGCCCACTTAGAAAAATAATATGTTGCGACGAGAATGAATACAATACCCATTGCCGAGGGAGGATCAATAGGCCCTAGGAAGTCCATACCCCATTGTGAGAACATGATGCCACTGTAGGGTGTAAGGGTTATGGAGGCTGATGAATAAGGCTTGAATGGATTTGGCACACTTGACATTTCTTAGCATAGTTTAAGGAATCGGCAATCATCGAAGGCCAATAGTATCCCAACATGTGTATCCGTTCATAGAGCTTAAGACCAGATGGGAACACCTTATTTGCTTCTTGGATCTCCACACATCTAAGAAGAATACCCTCAAATGATCGTCTAAAAAGAGCCTCTCCTTCAGGGAGGGTATACATTCAACATACGTTGTCGCGTTCGGCACGGTCCTCTGGGAGCCTACTACCTGCTCAATTTCGGTGCACATTGGGTCAAAGAATTCTGGTTCCTGGTTTTGAACCTTAATCTCTTGATTCCATGACATTTCACATTCAGCCTTGATTACTTCTTTAGCAAATAGAAGTGCTCCGAATGGATAAGGAGGGCACTCGGGGAAAATATTCCGCTCATCATCCACGTCTACCTCAGTTCATAATTCAATGTGTCTCTATTCTGCCATCCAGACGAGCGTGGGTCTTGATGGGGGCAATTGAATTGTAGAGTCAAGTTTCGCAAGTGCGTCAGCCTGCGAGTTAAGCGTCTTGGGAATGTGATTCAAGGATACATCCTGAAACTGAGCCATATACAATTTTGCAGTATCATGATAGGCCTTGAGAGTGTCTTTTCTCACATCATAGATCCCTTTGAGCTGCCAGATAATCAACTCAGAGTCACCATAGATCTTAAGGTGCTCCAAGTCTGGGTCGAAGGCTATTTCCAACCCAATTATAAGGGCCTGGTGTTCTGTCTCGTTATGAGAATTAGCATCGGCTAGAGAGAAAGAAAGTGTGAATACTCCTCCTTTCGTAGTAAAAAATATGACTCCGACTCCTCCTCGGTCAGATTAAAAAGCTCCGTCGAAGTATATTTCCCAAGGGTAAGCAAGCTCAATACATAATACTTCTTCGTCAAGGAGCTCACTTGATAATGAAGATTCCACAAGCACAGGGTATGATGCGAGATAATCAGCCAGGGCGTGGCCCTTGATGGCCTTTTGTGGGACATATGTGATGTTAAATTCCATCAACAGTAATGCCCACTTAAAAAGACGTCCGGACAGGCACGGGCGTGTCATGAGAAACTTTACAGAATCTACTTTTGATATAAGTTTCACTTCATGACCAAGTAAGTAGTGGTGAAGTTTTTGGACTGTGAAGATTAAGGCCAAGCACATCTTCTCTATAGGGGGATAATTCTTTTCAGCCCCTTGCATCCTTCGGCTGAGATCGTACAACACTGTTTCTGTTCCCACTTTATTGTTTTGCGCCAACAATGCCTTGAGTGGCTCGTCCGAAGTGGTCACGTATAGGATAAGAGATTTTCCCAGCAGAAGTGTAGAGAGTACTAGAGGGTTGAGTAATTACTGCGTGATGTCATCAAGAGCTGCCTGACACGCCTCATCCCAGATAAATGGGGTATCTTTCTTTAACAGGTGTGTGACGGGTTTACATTGATCTGAGATATTTGAGATGAATCGGTGAATGTACGCCAGTTGCCTTTGGAGAGAGCGCAGTTCTCATAATGTAGTAGGTGACAGAATTTCTTAGATTGCCTTGATCTTGATGGCTCAACTTCAAGTCCTCGATGTCTAACAATGAACCCCAAGAACTTTTCCGAACGCACTCCAAAGGCACATTTCAGCAGGTTCATTTTATGTGGATGAAGGCGTAGTCGCTCGAATACCTTTTCAAGATCTCTCATGTGAACATCATTCTCTTCGGATTTTACCACCAAGTCATCTACATAACACTCCACCACTCTTTGCATCATGTCTTTGAAGATGGTCGTCATTGCTCTTTGGTATGTGACACCAACATTCTTTAATCCAAAAGGCAGCAATGTGTAACAGAAGTCCCCTTTTGGAGTAAGGAATGCAGTGGCCTCCTCATTTTTAGGTGCCATCTGTATCTGATTATACCCGAAGTACCCGTCCATGAAAGAAAATATTTGACAGTGAGCCGTTGAGTCAATGAGCATCTCGGTGATTGGCAGCGAGAAGTCATCCTTTGGACAGGCGGTATTCAAATCGCGGAGGCCATTCTTCTTCTAGACTAAAACAACATTTGCTAGCTATTTCGGGTACTTGACTTTGTGAATGAAGCCTGCTCGTCTGAGTTTGGTCACCTCGACGTCTATCTGCATCTCGAGCTCAGGCCTAAACCTCCTTGATTTCTGCTTGACAGGTTTGACAGTAGAATCAATGCTAAGGCGGTGAACAACGACTTGAGGGTCTAAGCCGAGCATCTCATGGTAATGCCAAGCAAAAATATCTTGGTTAAAAAATAGTGAAATTCTCTTTCTCCTCTAATGACATATTTGTCGAGATGAAAGTAGGTCTTGGATCAGCCTCATCCACGAGATTTATCTCTTCGAGTTCATCGGCTGTGGCTTGACCGCCTTCTTCTCATTCCTCTGGGGCTTCCTACAACTATTCCTCATTGTTTTCGAAGGTCTTTTCATCAGCCTCAATTGCAGAGACCCACGATTCAGACATCTCTGCCTCCAATAAGGCTCCAGAGTATGTCATGATTTTCGTGCCTTTCCCCAACCAAGGGACGAAAGGGTCAACTTCAAACATGGGAAGCCAATGAGGCTGCAGGAGCTTGTCTTGGGGTTCAACGATGGTTGGGCATGAAGCATCTTCGTATGAATCACACAGTATTTACACGGGGCCTGCAATTTTTACCCCATACTGTCTAATGGCTCATGGACTTGTACCATGTGGCAAGCTTCCTGAGAATAAAATCTCTGCCCCCTTGATTCTCTCAATCTCTACTCAAAGTCGGGCTCAGGGGACCACTAGGGTTTCTTTGGTTTTGACTTTTTGTTATTCTTTGAAGAGGATGGCTGTGCTTTGGCTCGAGCTGCCAGGGCATTAGCAACCGTTAAGAATCCTGCTTTCTGAGCCAATGTCTTCTTCAACCACTTTCTTTACGTCTTGATTATATTTGATCCCTTGAGTTCTCTGTCGAGAGCCTCGAAGTCAGGACATATCAAGGTTATACCTGCAGGAGACAAAGAAGGCGAAGGATTTGAAGCAGATGAAGAAGAAGGAGAAGGGTTAGAAAGTGGGGGAGTTTTAAGGTCATTCCCCTCATCAGACCGATCTGGCAGCTTTTTACGTCATCACCAGGTTTGGATCTGTGCAAGGGGTCTTTTATGTCTTTCCCTTGCTTAGACCGTTGGGGATTGCTTTTAACATCATCACCCTCATTGAATGTGCTCTGAGTGGAAGATGCCGTAAGGACGTCCTCTTGATGAGAAGGAAGGACGATCGTGCTAGGGATAAAATCCAGTAAGGTTTGTAGTGGGGGCAGGGGCCTAAGAAATTCTTGCTCAGTCGGTGGTTGAGCCATCTGGTTTCTCTGGCGAGCAGTCCTTGGTGCCCGTCTCCTTCTGTTTCCACATGGTGGTGCTTGATTTATCTAACTAGGCTTGTGAATGTCGCTAACTTAGCAAACTGCTTCTCATCTTATGGACTTGAGTCTGCTTCGCCCACGGTGGACTCTCCATGGATGGGAAGTCCATGGCTCAGCAGAGTTTGGAGCATTACTAAGAAGGTCTTGTGTTGGGAGGTCCTTTTGTAATGGTGAAGCAGTGGCTTGTGGTTCACTTATTGGGAGGTTATAAAACTCCTGACATTCCTGCATTTTTTTTTGAATATATCTTGGAAACTTGTGAATTCCCACAAGTAGTGACCCCAATCTGGTGATACGGGCACCAATGGTCTGCAGTCCCTTGAGTAAGGCGACAAGGCTGCTTGACGAGCTTCGGTATGCTTATGCCTTAGTGAAGCATTATTAACAAAAGAAGGCGTGAAGGATACCATGGGCTTCATATTCTTCCTCGATGGTTACTGCATGGGAGGGTTTAGCTGCCCGGTGCTTCAGGAAGCTTATCAAGCCAGTTCTTTTTCGTCTTTGATACCGACTTTCTTAAAACATTGCACATGGTCTTATTGAAGGCCTCAGCTAAGCCATTTGCCCGAGGGTGATACATAGTAGAGTACTTCCACTCAAAACCAAACTTTTTGACCATGCGATCAATATGGTGGCTCCGAAACTGGGGACCATTATCAGATATAATCCGATCAATATGGTAGGCTCCCAGAGGATCGTGCCGAATGCAACAGCGTACGTCAGATATAATCCGAAACTGGCTCCGAAACTGAGGACCATTCGGCACGATCCTTGGGTCAAAGAATTCTGGTTCCCAGTTTTGAACCTTAATTTCTTGATTCCGTGGCATTTCACGTTCAACCTTGATTACTTCTTTAGCCAATAAAAGCGCTCTGAATAGATAAGGAGGGCACTCGAGGAAGATATTCCTCTCATCATCAGCTTCTACCTCGGTTCTTAATTCAACGTGTCTCCATTCTGCCTCCCATACGAGTGTGGGTCCTGATGGGGGCAACTGAATTATAGCGTCGAGTTTCGCAAGTGCGTCAGCCAGCGAGTTTAGCCTCTTGAGAATGTGATTCAAGGATACATCCTTAAACTGGGCCATATACAGTATCTTGATAGGCCTTGAGTGTGTCTTTTCTGACATCATAGATCCCTTTGAGTTGCTGGATAAGCAACTCAGAGTCGCCATAGATCTTGAGCTGCTCCATGTCTAGGTTGAAGGCTATTTCCAACCCAATTTTAAGGGACTGGTATTCTGTGTTTTTATGTGAACCAGCTTCGGCAATAGATAAGGAAAGTGACAATACTCCTCCTTTCGTAGTGAGAAATACGACTCTGGCTCCTCCTCGATCAGATTGAAAAGCTACGTCGAAGTACATTTCCCAAGGGTGAGCAAGCTCAGTACATAATACTTCTTCGTCAAGGCCATCACTTGATAATGGAGGTTTCGTCGGCACGGGGTGTGCTGCGAGAAAATCAGCCAGGGAATGGCCCTTGATGGCCTTTTGTGGGACATACGTGATGACAAATTCCATCAATAATAATGCGCAGTTAGCAAGATATACTGACAGGCACGGGCGTGTCATTAGAAACTTTACGGGATCTGCTTTTGATATAAGTTTCACTTCATGGTCAAGTAAGTAGTGGTGATGTTTTTGAACTGTGAAGATTAAGGCCAAGCGCATCTTCTCTATAGAGGGATAATTCTTTTCGGCCCCATGCATCCTGCGGCTGAGATAATACAACACTGTTTCTTTTCCCTCTTCATTGTTTTGTCCCAACAATGCCTTGAGTGGCTCGTCCAAAGTGGTCACGTATAGGATGAGAGGTTTTCCCAGCACAGGTGTAAAGAGTACTGAAGGGTTGAGTAAATACTGCTTGATGTCATCTAGAGTTGCCTGACATGCCTCATCCTAGATAAATGGGGTATCTCTCTTTAACAAGTGTGTGAAGGGTTTACATTGACCTGAGATATTTTAGATGAATCGACGAATATACGCCAGCTGCCCTTGGAGAGAACGCAGTTTTAGTAATGTAGCTGGTGACGACATTTCATGGATTGCCTTGATCTTGATGGCTCAGCTTCAAGTCCTCGATGTCGGACAATGAACCCTAAGAACATTCCTGAATGCACACCAAAGGCGCATTTCAGCAGGTTCATTTTAAGTTGATGAAGGCGTAGTCGCTCGAATTCCATTTCAAGATCTCTCATGTGAACATCATTCTCTTCAGATTTTACCACCAAGTCATCTCGATAACAACACTCCACCTCTTTGTGCATCATGTCTTTGAAGATGGTCGTCATTGCTCTCTGGTATGTGACACCAACATTCTTTAATCCAAAAGGCATCATTGTGTAATAGAAGACCCCTTTTGGAGTTATGAATGCACTGGTCTCCTTATCTTCAGGTGCCATCGATTTCTGATAATCCTCGGAGTACCCATCCATGAAAGAAAAGATTTGACAGTGAGCCGTTGAGTCGATGAGCATCGCAGTGATTGGCAGCAGGAAGTCATCCTTTGGACAGGCGGTATTCAAATCACGGAAGTCAATGCAAACCCTGATTTGGCCATTCTTCTTCTTGACTGGAACAACATTTGCTAGCTATTTCAAGTACTTGACTTCGAGAATAAAGCCTGCTTGTCTTAGTTTGGTATCTGCATCTTGAGGTCAGGCCTAAACCTCCTTGATTTCTGCTTGACAGGTTTGACAGTAGAATCAATGCTAAGGCGGTGAACAACGACTTGAGGGTCTAAGCCGAGCATCTCATGGTAATGCCAAGCAAAAATATCTTGGTTAAAAAATAGTGAAATTCTCTTTCTCCTCTAATGACATATTTGTCGAGATGAAAGTAGGTCTTGGATCAGCCTCATCCACGAGATTTATCTCTTCGAGTTCATCGGCTGTGGCTTGACCGCCTTCTTCTCATTCCTCTGGGGCTTCCTACAACTATTCCTCATTGTTTTCGAAGGTCTTTTCATCAGCCTCAATTGCAGAGACCCACGATTCAGACATCTCTGCCTCCAATAAGGCTCCAGAGTATGTCATGATTTTCGTGCCTTTCCCCAACCAAGGGACGAAAGGGTCAACTTCAAACATGGGAAGCTAATTAGGGTGCAAGATCTTGTCTTGGGGTTCAACGATGGTTGAGCGTGAAGCATATTCGTATGAATCACACAGTATTTACACGGGTGCTTACGACGTTTGCCCCGTACTGACTGGTGGCTCATAGACTTGTACCATGTGGAAAGCTTCTTGAGAATAAAATCTCTGCCCCCTTGATTCTTGCAGTCTCTGCTCAAAGTCGGGTTCAGGGGGCCACTGGGGTTTCTTTGGTTTTGAGCTTTTGTTCTTCTTTGAAGAGAATGGTTTTGCTTTGGCTCGAGCTGCCAGGGCATTCGCAATCGTTAAGAATCCTGCTTTCTGGGCCAGTATCTTCTTCAAACGCCTTTCTTTACGTCCTTGTTATATTTAATCCCTGGAGTTCTCTGTCAAGTGCCTCGAAGTCAGGACATATCAAGGTTATACATGCAGGAGACAGAGAAGAGGAAGGATTAGAAGCATATGAAGAAGAAGGAGACGGGTTAGAAAGTGGGGGACTTTTAAGGTCATTCCCCACATCGGACCGATCTAGAAACTTTTTACGTCATCACCAAGTTTGGACTTGTGCAGGGGTTCTTTTAGGTCTTTCCCTTGCTTAGACTGTTGGAGAGTGCTTTTAACGTTGTCACCCTCATTGGACGTACTCTGAGTGGAAGATGGCATAAGGACGTCCTCTTGATGAGAAGGAAGGACAATTGTGCTAGGGATAAAATCCAGTAAGGTTGGTAGTGGGGGAAGGGGCCTTAGAAATTCTTGCTCAGCCGGTGGTTGAGCCATCTGGTTTCTCTGGCGAGCAATCCTTGGTGCCCGTCTCCTTCTGTTTCCACATGGTGATGCTTGATTTATTTCACTAAGCTTGTGAATGTTCCTAACTTAGCGAACTGCTTCTCATCTTAAGGAATTGAGTCTGCTTCGCCCACGGTGGACTATCCATGGATGGGAAGTCGAGGGTTCAACAGAGTCTAGAGCATTACTAAGAAGGTCTTGTGTTGGGAGGTCCTCTCTTAATGGTGAAGCAGTGACTTGTAGTTCACTTACTGGGAGGTTATAAAATTCCTGACATTCCCGCATTTTTTTGCGAATATATCATGGAAACTGGTGCATTCCCACAAGTAGTGGCCCCAATCTGGTGATATGGGCATCAATGGTCATCAGTCCCTTGGGTAAGGCGACATGGCTGCTTGAGCTTCAGTATGCTTATGCCTTAGTGAAGCATTATTAACAAAGAAGGCGTGAAGGATTTCATGGGCTTCATCTTCCTCCTCGATGGTAATTGCATGGGGGCTTCAGCTGCCCCGTGCTTCAGGAAGCTTCTCATGCCAGTTCTTCTTCGTCTTTGATACCAACTTTCTAAAAACATTGCACAGGGTCTTATTGAAGGACTCAGCTAAGCCATTCGCCCGAGGTTGATACATAGTCGAGTACTTCCACTCAAAACCAAACTTATTGACCAAGTGATCTATATGGTGGCTCCGAAACTGGGGACCATTATCAGTTATAATTCGGTCAGGGACCCCATACCGGTATATAATGTGATGTCAAACGAAGTTGACCACTGTTGTCCCAGGAACTTGCTTTAGGGGGATTACATTAGCCCACTTAGAAAAATAATATGGTGTGACTAGAATGAAGATATGACCAATTGCGGAGGGAGGATCAATAGGCCCTACGATGTCCATACCCCATTGCAAGAAGGGCCATGATGCCACGGTAGGGTGTAAGGGTTCTGGAGGCTGATGAACGAGGCTTGAATGGATTTTGCACACTTGACATTTCTTAGCATAGTTTAAAGAATCGGCAATCATCGAAGGCCAATAGTATCCCAACCTGTGTATCCGTTCATAGAGCATACGTCCGGACTAGTGTAGTTCGTAAATGCCTGAATGTACTTCTTCTAACACCTTATTTGCTTCTTGGATGTCCACACATCTAAGAAGAATACCGACAAATGATCATCTGAAAAAGAGCCTCTCCTTAAAGGGTTTACTTGGTAGACATTTGACGTACGCTGTTGCATTCGGCATGGTCCTCTGGGAGCCTACAATGGTTTAGAAAAATAGTGAGGGGTTCCCTCCGATCTTCTACCAGCTCAATTTCCACGTATATTGGGTCAAAGAATTCTGGTTCCCAGCTTTGAACCATAATTTCTTGATTTCGTGACACTTCACGTTCAGCCTTGATTACTTCGTTGGCCAATAAAAGTGCTCCGAATAGATGAGGAAGGCATTCGAGGAAGATTTTCCTCTCATCATCCGCGTCTACCTAGGTTCTTAGTTCAACGTGTCTCCATTCTGCCTCCCAGACGAGCGTGGGTCCTAATGGGGGCAACTGAATTGTAGCGTCGAGTTTCGCAAGTGCGTCAGCCAGCGAGTTTAGCCTCTTGGGATGTGATTCAAGGATACATCCTTAAACTGGGCCATATACAGTATCTTGATAGGCCTTGAGTGTGTCTTTTCTCACATCATAGGCCCCTTTGAGTTGCCGGATAACCAACTCAGAGTCACCATAGACCTTGAGCTGCTCCAAGTCTTGGTCAAAGGCTATTTCCATCCCAGTTATAAGGGCCTGGTATTCTGTCTTATTATGAGAACCCGCTCTGGCAAGAGATAAGGAAAGTGACAATACTCATCCTTTTGTTGTCAAAAATACGACCACGGCTCCTCCTCGATCAGATTGAAAAGCTCCGTTGAAGTACATTTCCTGAGGGTGACAAGCTCAGTACATAATACTTCTTGATCAAGGAGGTCACTTGATAATGGAGATTCCGTCGGCATGGCGTGTGCTGCGAGAAAATCAGCCAGTGCCTGGCCCTTGATGGCTTTTTGTAGGACATATGTGATGACAATTTCCATCAACAGTAATGCCCAGTTAGCAAGACGTCCTGACAGGCACCGGCATGTCATTAGAAACTTTACAGGATCTGCTTTTGATATAAGTTTCACTTCATGACCAAGTAAGTAGTGGCGACGTTTTGGACTGTGAAGATTAAGGCCAAGCACATCTTCTCTATAGAGGGATAATTCTTTTCGGCCCCTTGCATCTTGCTGTTGAGATAGTACAACTCTGTTTCTTTTCCCTCTTCAATGTTTTTTGCCAACAATGCCCTCAGTGGCTCGTCCAAAGCGGTCACGTATAGGATGAGAGGTTTTCATAGCACAGGTGTGAAGAGTATTGGAGGGTTGAGTAAATACAGCTTGATGTCATCTAGAGCTGCCTGACATGCCTCATCCCAGATAAATGGGGTATCTTTCTTTAACAGGTGTCTGAAGGGTTTACATTGACCTGAGATATTTGAGATGAATTGGTGAACGTACGCCAGCTGCCTTGGAGAGAATGATGTTTTAGTAATCTAGTTGGTGACGACATTTCTTGGATTGCATTGATCTTGATGGCTCAACTTCAAGTCCTCGATGTCTGACAATGAACCCCAAGAAGTTTCCTGAATGCTCCTCAAAGGCGCATTTCAGCGGGTTCATTTTAAGTTGATGAAGGCGTAGTCGCTCGAATACCATTTCAAGATCCCTCATGTGAACAACATTCTCTTCGGATTTTACCATCAAGTCATCTACCTAAAAACACTCCCCCTCTATGTGCATCATGTCTTTGAAGATGGTTGTCATTGTTTTCCGGTACGTGACACTAACATTCTTTAATCCAAAAGGCATTATTGTGTAATAGAAGACCCATTTTAGAGTTAAGAATGCAATGGTCTCCTCATCTTCTGGTGTCATCCGTATCTGATTATACCCGGAGTACCCAGCCATGAAAGAAAAGATTTGACAGTGAGCCGTTGATTCGATGAGCATCTCGGTGATTGGCAGTAGGAAGTCATCCTTTGAACAAGAGGTATTCAAATAGCAGAAGTCAAAGAAAACCCTGATTTGCGAGCTATTTCAGGTACTTGACTTCGCGAATAAAGCCTGCTTGTCTAAGTTTGGTCATCTCGGTATCTTTCTGCTTCTCGAGGTCTGGCCTAACCTCCTTGATTTCTGCTTGATAGGTTTGACAGTCGGATCAATGCCGAGGCGGTGAACAACGACCTGAGGGTCAAAGCCAGGCATCTCATGGTAATGCCAAGTAAAAATGTCTCGGTTAAAAATTAGTAAAATTCTCTTTCTCCTCTAATGACATATTTATCGAGATGCAAGTAAGTCTGGGATCAGCCTCATCCCCAAGATTTTTCTCTTCGAGTTCATCGACTGTGGCTTGACCGCCTTCTTCCCATTCTTCTGGGGCTGCTTACAACTCTTCCTTGTTGTTTTTGAAGGTCTTTTCATCAACTTTAACTGCAGAGACCCATGATCCTGACATCTCTGCCTCCAATGGGGCTCTAGAGTATATCATGATTTCCATGCCTTTCCCGAACCAAGGGACGGAAGGATCAACTTCAAACATGGGAAGCCAATGAGGCTGCAGGAGCTTGTCTTGGGGTTCAACGATGGTTGGGTGTGAAACGTCTTCGTATGAATCACACAGTATTTGCACGGGGGCCTGCAATGTTTGCCCCGTGCTGATTTGTGTCTCATAGAATAGTTCCATGTGGCAAGCTTCCTGAGAATAAAATCTGTGCCCTCTTAATTCTCTCAGTCTTTGCTCAAAGTTGGGCTCAGAGAGCCACTGGGGCTTCTTTGGTTTTGACTTTTTGTTCTTCTTTAAAGAGGATGGCTGTGCTTTGGCACGAGCTACCAGGGCATCAGCAACTGTTAAGAATCCTTCTTTCTGGGCCAGCGTCTTCTTCAACCGCTTTTTGTGCATCCTGGTTATATTTGATCCCTCGAGTTCTCTGTCGAGAGCCTCGAAGTAGGGACATATCAAGGTTATACCTGTAGGAGACAAAGAAGAGGAAGGATTAGAAGCAGATGAAGAAGGAGAATAGTCATAAAGTGGGGGTTTTTTAAGGTCATTCCCCTCATTGGTCCGATCTGGGCCGCGTTTTACGTCATCACCAGGTTTGGATGTGTGCAGGGGGTCTTTTAGGTCTTTTCCTTTCTTAGACAGTTCGGGAGTGCTTTTAACGTCGATGTACTTTGAGAAGAAGATGGCGTAAGGTCGTCCTCTTGATGAGAAGGAAGGAGGATCGTGCTAGGGATAAAATCCAGTAAGGTTGGTAGTGGTGGAAGGGGCCTGACAAATTCTTGCTCAGCTAGTGGTTGAGCCATCTGGTTTCTCTGGCGAGCAGTCCTTGGTGCCTGTCTCCTTCTGTTTCCACATGGTGGTGCTTGATTTGCTTCACTAGGCTTGTGAACGTCCCTAGCTTGGCCAACTGCTTCTCGTCTTAAGGACTTGAGTCTACTTCGCCCATGCTGGACTATCCATGGATGGGAAGTCGAGGGTTCAGCAAATTCTGGTGCATTACTAAGAAGGTCTTGTAGATCACTTACTGGGAGGTTGTAAAACTCCTGACATTCCTTAATTTTTTTACGAATATATCATGGAAACTGGTGCAGTCCCACTAGTAGTGGCCCCAATCTGGTGATACGAGCACCAATGGTCCTCAGTCCCTTGAGCAAGGCGTCGAGGCTGCTTGGCGGGCTTCGGTGTGATTATGCTTTCATGATGTATGATAATAGAAGGAGTGAAGGATACCGTGGGCTTCATCTTCCTCTTGGATGATTACTGCATGGGAGGCTTCATCTGGCCCGAAGGTCTGCTTAAGTCTTCGAGCTTTATTTGACCCTTATGGATCAGGGCATCGATAATATCCATTAACGTGTAGCAGTCATTTGTGGGATGATTGATCCTTCTATGGTAGGCACACTAGTTTGCCTGAGTTTCAAGCCTGGCTTGCTAAGGGAACTTCGATTCCGGAAGCTAAATCATATTCTGTTCCAATAATAATCAGAGAAGCGAAGGTACCCATTCCTTCTCAATGGGGTAGACCTTGCTCTTATGTCTGGTGAAGTAATCACCCCGATTAAGATTGGCTGTCTGGGGTACTCGATTGTACGATTATTGTTGATTGCCCACCTTGGGTGTCGTCTTTGCTATGCTCAGCCCTTTGGAGAGGTCCAAAGTTTGGGAGGGAGCTTTCTTTGGATTACTGGCCATGATAACTCCTTTTGTTGGCTTCCCCGAGCGTTATTCCGAGAGCTACCATTGAACCGCTTGTTCCCTGAGATTGCAAATGGTTGTCGTGACCCGCCGTGGTGGCGTGATAGAATTTTTTGCAGACTGATTTTGAGATCAGTTCTGACATGGAATTCGGATTAGAAGCTTCGATGTGTAGAGCAATTTCAGGTCGCATGTTTCGCACACAAGTCTGAACCGCTTCCTTCTCAAGCATAGGATTGGGATGGCGAGCTGCTAAATTTCTCCATCTCGATATGAACTGGTCCATGGGCTCATCGGGTTCTTGAGTTAGGGTGAGAAGTTCGATGGTTTGAACCTCTCTCTCGACCTCATAGAAGCGCTGGTGGAAGAGTTTCTCCATTTCCTCCCAAGTATGCATTGAGTTCGAGGGAAGTCGAGCATACCATTGAAAGGCTGGGCCATCAAGGGTCTCAACGAACTGACGGAGATGGAGTCTCGCATCCGTCGCTATTTCTCGGCACGCTGCCTAGAAGTGGGCTATGTGGTGGTTCGGGGAGGTGGTTCTACTGAATAGAGGGAACTTCCCTTTCTTTTAATCAGAGGGAAACGGGACCTGGTCTATAGATGAAGGGTATGGCCTTTGATAAGGCGTTGCACCTTGTATCCCCGGAATTTGTCTATTTTTCAGGCTATGGGTCACCATAGCATCGATATCTACTTGAGAGACGGGTGAGAGACAGAATTGACCTCATGGTTAGCTGATTGGCGTGTGACGTCTATACGATCGATCTTTTCCATCATCACTCGCACCATATCTTCAAACTTGTTCATGCGCTCTTCCTGCATGTCACTAGGCTCGCTTACAACCATGATGCTGATTGTTTCTCGATGGAGGTCAGCGTTAATTGCCGCTGAGGACTTTCGAACTTGACGGGTCATGCATGATAGATCGGTAGGTAAGGGGTCAGTGTGCTCTGACTGGACTCGATTCTTGTATCCCCATTGCGTGAGGACTGATTATCGACGGTGCCAAGATAGTGGCTGCTGAGTTGTTGGATCATCTTCAATGATGTTGACCACAGTGCAGGACTCATGGCCTTCTTCTTCAGGCTTCGTGGTTCGAAGAGGGTAGAAGGGATTCAGGCGAAGAGGGTCGTCAGAACAAGTTGCCCCTACGGTCTTGGTCATTCCCTTGATCAAAATTCGCAGACCTCTATTGCGTTTGGCTTTGAGGCTTTGATGGACGTCGAACCAAAACTGTGATCAAGACTGTGGCTGATCGGCTCTTTTCGCAGAAGAGAGAGCTGTCTCCATCAAGTGTGGTAAAGGATGAGGGCTAGGAATTGGGGTCATCTTGGGCCGGGGAGGATGACAGACTCGATCTTCCATCAGGTCATTGCCCCAAGCTCTTTTGTGGGATCCAGAGACACGATCGAAATAAAGGGCTGGTTCAGGATGGTGCTCTTTGGAAAAGTCTTCGAGTACCAAGGCTGAAGGTGCTTGCTCGTAGAAGGAGGAACAGGCAGAAGCGAGGTTGACTCATGTATACGCCTGAGTCGAGGGTCAGGAGCTGTCCATGACGGCGACACGTGTGTGCCCCGTGAAGAGGGATCACGTATGACCAAGGGGTCCCGGGCTCGAACAAGTGGTCTGGCCTTAGGAGGTTGAGAATTGTGAGCATCCGTCTGTAAGAGAATAGGTGGAGGCCTGCCCCTTATAGGATGCGCTTGCGTGTGCTGAGTAGGAGGACGAGGGGGTCGTCTTCTGTGTTCTCAGGTTGGCGTAGTAAGGGCGTTGCCCCGAGTAGTGAGATGCATATGAACAACATGTGCAGGACCTGGCTTTGGGAGGTCTGATATTTGACGCTGACTCGAGGTAACAGAAGCCCCGAGGTGTGGCTCGAGTGAGTGACCCACGAGCCTTGTGGTGTGTGCGAGAGGATGAGGCCTGAGGGTCTCCGCCCCTATGTGTCGAGCTTTTAAGAATAGAGACCTGTGGTGGTGCAGGAATGTGGGGGGTAGCCTTGCGGCGACCCACAGAAGCAATGACAAGTTGCTTGCCTTTTGTAGACAGTAACTGGCAGCCTTCCAGCGTATCTCAGAAATACGATCGACAAGTGTGGTTGGGTGCATGCCGTGTGTGGCAACAGAAGTGCTGTCAATGCAAGGTGCCTTGGTGGAGGTTCCACCAGAGCGATGAGAGGGGGAGTGAGAGACCTTCAAGTCCCTTCTGATGTCGATCCAGGTTAAGACCTGGGAGCTAGACAAGGGATCTTTGCTCAAAAGGATAGTTGGGAACGAAGTTGGAGAGACTTGTTCCTTAGGGACACTCTCGAATGCGGGGATGAGGAAGTCCCCGATCTGGATAAATGGGTTAGAGAACCCGCAAGCCATAAGTGAAGTGTGAAAAGATAATAAATGCAGATAATAAAAGAAGAAACTAGCCAAGCAAGAATGATTCGACAAAGGGGTAGTAAGTCCCCAGTGGAGTTACTCAGCTGGTTAGGTGCCTCGATTATGCCCTCTAGATCCGGATGATCGGACGGCACATGTCTCGGGTCTCGAGGGAAGATCCAGGCCGTTTTGAGACCGCTCTCTCAGGAACCTCGTTCGAGAACGAAGGCAGGTATTACCAACTGATGAGAGAAGAATTTAAGGTGGGTGCTGGCTCATGTGAGCGCCCTCTTAGATCACGAAGAAAGCCCCCCAGTAATAAAACTATTTTAGAATCTTCTCCCTTGGCCTGTATCATTATGTTTTCTGCAATCACACACATATGACAAATATTTTAAGACAGGTGGGTCAAAGACCTCACCTTGCCTCTTTGGTGAAAGTACACGAGCAAGCACATTCAAAAGAACCAGAGAAGAATGAGATAAAAACGATGGTGGAGAGAAGAATTTGACCAGGCGGGGAGATCAGTACAGTGACTAAGCTGATGAGTAATTGGCCTGACATGGTAGTAAAACGGGCTTGGTAACTCAGACCGGTTTAACAAAATTACTACTAGACATCAATACCAATACTGACTAGCTAGGCACGATGGTTAGTCTGTTGTGGCAATAAAGCGGATACAGGAATTTTGACACAACAACATTACAACTAGACGACAGGACTACCATGAGAAGCTATTCTCGACCCTTCTTAATCAAACGAAAGAATAATAGAATGAAATTCATAAAGAAAGAATAAGAAGTAAGATAAGAGAAGAGGAGAATAGAAAGGGAGATGAACACAATCGGCGTTAAGCGTCGCCGGCTGCATTAGGTCAAGACGAGAAAGAGGACATGGTCGACGCTGAGCATCACCGGTTGTATCAAGAAAAGAAGAGAGAAAAAAACACAGTCGGCGCTAGGTTTCACTGATTGTATTAGACAAAGAGGAGAGAAGATGTAGTCAGTGCTAGGCTTCACCGACTGTATTAGACAAAGAAAAAGAGAGAAGATGCAGTTGGCGCTAGGCTCCGTTGATTGAATCAGACAAAGAAGAGAGAGAAGATGCAGTCGGCACTAGTCTTCGCCAACTGTGTTAGACGAAGAAGAATGAGAACATGCAGTCAGTGCTAGGCTTCACTGACTGTGTTAGACGAAGAAGAAAGAGAAGATGTAGTCGGCGCTAGGCTTCATCGATTGTGTTAGACAAAGAAGAAAGAGAACATGTAGTCGGTGCTAGGCTTCACCGACTGTATCAGACAGAGAAGAGAGAGAGAGATGGAGATCAAAACAAGAGAGATAAAGATGAGAAGAAGAGAGAGAATGAGATAGAGACGAGAAGAAAAGAGAGAGAGAGAGAGATGAGGAGAAGAGAGAGAAAAAGATAGAGATGAGAAGAAGAGAGAGGAAGAGATATAGACGAGGAGAAGAGAGAGGAAGAGATAAAGACGAGGAGAAGAGAGAGAAAGAGATAGAGATGAGAAAGAGGAGTGGAGAGAGAAATAGGGGAGGAGAGAGAAACTTATCTTACCGAAGGGTACTAGCCCTTTTTTCTCTCTCCTCTCTCTCTCTCTCCAAGACACACCCACGAGCTTAAGAAAAAACGAAGTCTTTATTGAATTTTTTAGAATGAACCCAAGGGTCGCTTACAATTTAGATTTGCATGCTTATATAGAATTGGGCTAAAACATGGGTGTACGCCCAAAACCGACCTAGAATTGAAGATAATTACAATTTAATTTAATTAAAAGAAATTCTAAAAATGGGCGAGAAAAGACTGTTTTGCCCCTGCCTAACAATGTGTAGAATTTCAGAACAGTTGCTGTTGCTGCCCAAGAACTTGCATGATCTTCCATGATTGATCTGAGGTTGTTCTGATGCCCGTTTGATCGAAAGATGATTATATTTTCGTAGGGCTCGGCATGGCGATTGATTTGATACCAACACAGCTTGATTTCGTGTTTGGATGACGATTTTGTCGTTTTTGGTTGGAATTTTGGTATCTAGGGGTCAAAATTTACAGCAACTTCGAGCTTTTGTGTGTGAAATCCAACCGTTCATTGTACGCGGGGTTTGGACCAAAGATGGCCACAGACCTTATGCACATACTGCAATGCTCGTGTCGATCTGGTATGCGAGCGTAGTGATTTGGCCAACGGAGTGGAGCGTGCTGCAGCTGAATTTTCTACACCTTGTTTCCTGGATCAACAACTTCTCTCTAGTTTTTCTCCCTGCTTGGGTATTGTCACGAGGCGTACCATATATCGAATCGCTTGTCTTGACAAGATGAAGAAGCTCAACAAATTTGAGCGCGATCCGACTTGGAACGAGTGAGATAGAAGCCTCAAAAGTCACTGCCTGTGACTGTAAGAACAACCACCTTTAATGGTATTTTAGTGCAAGGTGTTCCCACGGGAATAATGTGCGGCCTACCCCTTTTCAGTATTTTTCCCATAACTTTGTCTTGGAGTGCCGGATTAAGTCGAAACTTGACCCATAGGGGTTTTCGACTATGTCGGATCCAATGGTGGTGGTCCCACCACTATTTAATACACCAAAAGTATAGTTTTAGTTACGGGGTCCATTTCAGGGTGCTAGAGGCCAATTTTTCTGAATTTGTTTTTTTGTATTCACTACCTTAAACATGTCTGATCGCGATGAAACTTGACAGATTGCCTTTTGGAATAATAATGAAGATCTTGACCAATTTTTGGCCAATTATGAGACTATAAAAATTTCTACTGTTTTGAAGGCTTATTGACATGCTTCCTCTTTATTTCGTACCAAAGACTAAAGTGCTGGAAAATGTGTTCAAACAAATATATTATACTCTATCCTTTCCTTTTTATTACATTATATAATATTATACTTTATAATTATGGAAAGTCTTCCCAACACCTATAAGTGAAAATGAATAGTAATTTCACTTACCCTCATCACCATCCAATGTTCATCGCACGGTCGCAATTGTTCTGCAGTGTTTTATTTTTTATTTTTTTAAAAAAATTAGAATGACCTAAAATTTGGAACATGTGTATATCTTAGTGAGGCTCACCTAATAAAAATATAAAAAAAATAATTCGTAAAAAATAAATTGACCAAAATACCCCGAAAACTTTTTGAGGGTATTTTGGTAAATTATTTCATGTAAAATATCTTTTTGATATTTTTTTTGTAGATTTTCGTATTTTTGATGAACACATGCCTTCAATTTCAAGTCATTCCGATTTGTAGAAAAAAAATTAAAAATAAAAAACTACAGGGCAATTGTGACCCTGCGAGGAACTTTGGATGATGATGAGGGTAAACAAAATCACTGTTCATTTTGCCTATACACGTTTTCTAGTATTTTTATAATTATATAATATATAATATAGTGTATAATTTTTTGTTATATTATATAATATAATAGTTTTCTTTCCTTTAAGACATTTTCAAAACCCTTCTTAATAACTTTTTTTTCTTATATTAATAACATATATAGTTGTATATGTATTATACTATATTTTTCCATTTTATGGTATATGATAACATAATATAGAAAGCTATCGTTGGAAATATTAATTTTGGACTTTGTTAAATTCAAATTTGACTATTATTATATTGTGAATTAGAAATAATTATTAAAGTAAAAAGTAGCATTTAATAATTTTTATTAATGTGATATTATAATAAAAAATGTTAACTTAAGATTTATTATTGAAAAGTTTATCAAAATACACCTCACATTTGAACTATATAATATTTTCCGCTAGGTGTATTTTATCAATTTAATCTGAGTTGTCGCCCAAGAGAGAGCAACCATGCTCCCGGTAGAAGCGGTCCATGTTGTTGAGGCGACAACGGATGATGATGCTCTATATGAGGGCATGCTTATCCCCTTTGAGATTGATGATATACCGGTGCCATCTTTGGCTCGCTCGCTACCAGGGTCAGTGAGGTTCGAGTGCCAGGGCATTGGGGCGGTGGGATGTTTAGAGACGACTGTCGAGCTGGCTAATGATGGTTGCTCGGAGGATATTGATGTGGTCGAGGTGCTAGCCTCCTTGGCATCAGATATCGAATCACGATCCGAGCCGAATTCATTTATTGATGTATATCTCGCCCTTGTTCTTCCTGAGCCAGTGGCTGCCACAGTGACCACTCCCCTGGTCGAGGTTACTTCTTCCCTGGGTCCTTTGGTCTTAGATCCCTCATCAGATGTGTATCTGACATGAGTAGGCTCCCTTCTTCTTTTTCTTTTGAGGACTGCTTACAACCAGGCCCTCCCTTTTCCTCTAAAGAGTAGGTGACTGGCCCTCCCTTTTCCTCTTAAGAGTAGGTGAATGGTTTGCTGTGGGCTGGCCTTCAACAATTGAGAGGGTGCTCTCTCTCTGACCTTGAGACGGGGATTATTAACATCCATGGGTGCGGCTGCTCTAGCGAGCTATAGTTTTAAGGAGTCGTCATTTGCACGCTTCCAAGGTCTCTTAGTAGCGAAGAGCAGTTTGCTCCTTATCAATCATCCCATGATGGATAGCTACTCGGAGTTAAGGCAATTGGATTTATAGAGGTAGGACTACTTTGCTCCCATAGACCAACGAGTATGGCGTTGCTTCAGTGGGACCACGAATGGTGATGCGGTAGGCCTATAGAACTTTGGTGAGTTTCTCGTGCCAATTTCTCTTTGTCTTGGAGACCGACTTTCAGATATAAATTCAAAAGCTTCCCATTATTTTAAATTCATCATTTCCATGATTTGAAGAAAACTATATGTAATCCTTGTGATGCATTTTCCATGATTCGAAGAAAACTATGTTATCCTTGTGATGCATGGGTTAAGAAAGCTACAGAAAGTGATACAGGAGACATAAATTGATTAAAGATATAGAGAAAAATATAGGAAAAAAAATTTGTTGAGGATCAAAGTTAGTTGAAAAGAAATAAATTATAAATGGAAATTTTGAGTTAAATATATAAAATATTAATGATTATTATATATATATATATATAGATATATATATAATTTTGACTTTGAAAACTATATATCCAATCTCAAAAAACGTTTGAGAGAATTACTAGTTGGATTTTATACAATCAGGAAAAGAATGTTCAAATTGGTCCAAATTAGACAATAATAAAAAGGCTAAATTATAATGCAAAATAAAAATAAAAATAAAATAAAAGAAATATTAATTCCAAAAAATGAATTTAATGATATAAATATCAGGTTTCGACCTTTCTGAAATTGCATTAAGAAATGTTTAGGATTTCAGATCTTGTTTATTAGTGGCATGGAGAGAGCAAGAGAAAGTCACCTACAAAAAAGTTGTTGATATTTCATGAGGAGTTTGTCCATGAAAAATGAATGTAAATCATGGAGTTCATCATAATGGGGCAACAAAAGAAACCGACAACTGGGACACTTTATTTAGAACTTAGTATACAAGAGAGAAGACTATGATGGATTAGAGAGTCCTACGAGATGCAATTTATAGAAACATAGGAAGGGGACGGCCACAAAGTTTACTTTGGGAAAACAATATTTAGCTAAAAATAATTATTATGGAAGAAAATATCGGGCATGTGTTTGACATGCACGTATCCAATAAAAGTTAGAAAGAAAAAATAATTATCATTGAAGAAAATATCAAGCATGTGTATGACATGCACCTATCCCGTACATATTCGAAGGATTTGGATAGCAAAAAGAAAGAAAAAAGGCCAGAAAAGCATATGTGTGTTGAAGTAATTGAAGGTAACTTCTCAGACAAACTAGGAGTTAGCTCAAGTTACAAACTAATCTCCACATGTAATTAATATAGAAACTTATTTATGTTGTTGATTGATTCCTCGATATAATGAAATACCAACCACTAATGTATTTGTAGGTGATGATTCTTAAGAAGAGTGCCTATAAGAAAGAAGTTCAATTATGAAATTATTTATATCTTGGATGCGAAAGAAATCCAGCCAGGGGTTGTTGTATTTGGGACCTTGATTGTAAGGAAGAAGGTGGTGATGGAATAAAAGGTCTTCCGTAATTCAAATTATAGAAACATAATAAGGGGGCGAATACCGTTTTATTTTTCTAAAGAAGCAGCATGTAGGTAAAAAAAATTATTTGGTGGAAAATAATAGGGCATGTGTTGTATACAGCCACTAATTAAATAAGTTTGTGATGTTGATTATTTGAAAGAAAAACAGCATAAATTTATTAATTTAATTGTCAGTTTTAAGAATGGTTAGTTTTAAGAATGGTTAGTTTTAAGACTTACACTAGACTTCGACTCAACTTACATATTAGTAGTTGAAAGAAGCCATGACTAATTAACAAGTATTGCTTCTAAGAAAACATTGTTTCAAGCTCAAGTATTGTTTCTAAAGAAACTTTGTTACAACCCTTTCCAATTACTTGTAGCAATACCGTTGATGTCACTCTATTCCAACACTACTAAAGTATAAAATATGTTGCAAACTCTATACCTAACATTAAACATTGAGGTAAAAAAAATATGTTTTTATTATTTAAACTTGGATCGATAACATTTGTTTTTTATTTTGATATTGGCTAAAAATTGGATGTTCAAACTAGCCCTATACAAGCCTAATTAAGGTAGCAGCAAACAAATCAAACGCATAAGCAAACAAATATGCATAACAGTGTTATATTATGTTATATTAGATCTTATTTTAGTATTTTAGTTGGATAGCTCAACATTAAGATTTGAATTCGGGAAGTAATTTTGTGATCCTCAACTACTTAACCAATTTAAAACCCAAGTTGAATTTCTTGATATAATATATTAGGATGAGTTTCCTCTTTAACGTGGGGCTAAAGATAACATACCATTTATTGAGCAGGTGTTGTTTGAAAAATACATGTATTAAGCATACTCATGCCGAGCTTGTCTCTACTTGTCTTATTTTGATAAGGACACCAATCAGGCCCAAAATTCATATGTACATATGCATCCTCTCTTCAAAATTTATTTTTGAGATGGATTTTGAATTTAACTTTTTAGGGATATATGATTTTTAGATAATGAATATGTAAAAATAAATAAAATTGTCGAACTAAACATGATACTTTTTCAAAAACTTTATCGGCCATTGATTTTTAAGTTTTTAAGAGGGTTCACTACCTAGCATCCATCTATAAGATGGATGTCCTATGCCTCGGGGGATGAAAATGTAGCTCTGCATCCCCTAACACATAAATAAATTTTCCATTTAATAAACGAATTAGCAGGTTTCACTTAGCTTTACTTGTCGAGATGTAACTTATTACCCTAGCGATGGCATTTATAGCAAAGGCAAGCCTTGGCCCATTGTAAACCGGGATTACCAAAAGAAAACTGCCATAAATTTGTACATGAGAGTAAATGTTGTTTTCCATTAAATCAATTTATCTAACCAAATATTGTTTTCTTTGTATTAGGGAAAATATCAAAGATGTCGAGGGTCTTGTATTTTACCAATTATTAAATCAGTAATGATATTATGAGACTCTCCCACACCTATGTGATAAATCCATTCACTCAAGTCCTACACCCATGTGATAATATTTTCAAAGATCTGTGTCAAAATGTCATGGTGATCCTTTGGGGTCCTACTCACATAGGTGTGGGAGGGTCTCATAGTGTCATTACTCTTATTAAATATACTAAAATAAAATATTCAAAATTAACTTAAGAAATAATTTTGTGAAGGCCATATTCGTAAACTTATGTGATGTTATCCTATATAAACCCTCTCTATTAGGGAAAATATCAAAGATGTCGAGGGTATTGTGTTTTACCAATTATTAAATATACCAAAGAAAATATTCAAAATTATCTTAAGAAATAATTTTATGATGGCCATATATTAGTAAACTTGCATGTGATGTTATCCTATATAAACCCCCTCGACAATGCTGATTTCCTCATCTGTCTTACTATTACCTATTGCTAGAAAGTCTTAGGCGGCGTTTGATAAAATTTCACTGCAATGTCCCTGGAAATCACCCCTGCTGCTGACTTCCTGGATTCTGTAATGCAGGTAAAAATTGGTAGGGTTAAAGCTGGAAACCCTGTTTGATAAACTATGGTGTTGGCAATTTCACTTGTTTGACAATGGGAAAGCGGGAAACTGCCTGTAATACTATTCATTATCATGGGAAAACCTACTCTAAGAGCTGAGATCCTCAAGCTCATCTTCTTAGCTTTGCCTTCATCTGATTCAGCTCTATCGCGGAACTCGATATATCTCCTCACCTTGCTAAGAACTTGACGTTGAAATGCTCTCTTGATTAGAGCTCTGAGCGGGCCTCATTCGTATATAATTGTGTAAAATACAAGTGGCATTTACAATTTTAACTTGTATCGTAAGTTGTAAGGACCACAATTTTCTCCCAGTTTAGAGATGCGCACGGCGATGGAGGGTGAGACAAAGGCCTAGTGCCGTTTGGAGCATCGCTGCACATGTATAAGAGCTTAGGGCCGTCTGTAAAGTAAAGACGTGAGAGAGAACCAACGTCGTGTGTGAAAAGTCAGCACTGTGCGTGAAGATAGGGATGTGCATCCCCATCTGTGGAAGAGGCCTAACGTCGGCTGTGAACAGAGAGACGGACGAGTAACGCCATGAGTGTAGCGCCGTTTGGAGCATCGCGGCGGGTGTAGGTGGCTATCGCTGCTTGTGAAGGCAGTAAAGGAGCAACGTCGTGCATGAGCTAAGGATAGAGCCATGAGTGAAAAGAGAAGATGTGACTGCTGCCAGCGCCACACTTGTCAGTGCCATACGTTTCAGTGTCGTACATGTCATGTACAATGACCTTCACCTACCCAGTCAACAACAGTGGATCCCACCTACCGTGGGTACTTAGCCCTCTCCCTTCCCCCTGCCAATGCCATTTTCCTCATTTTTCATCTCTCTCTCCCTCTCTCTCCAAGGAGCTTACTGCCACCAGTTAAAGGGAGCTCCTCGTGAAGCTCATGAAGCTTGAGAAGGAAGTGAGCGGGGTTGAAGACACTGTAAGGAACATGTAAGTGGGTTTAGTATCGTGCATCATTTCACTTCATGGGATATAAATTTAAGTTGATATGAAAAGAAAGATGATAGAATGAGGTGTATGAATATAGATGAATAAAAAGGGAATTGAATGAGTGATTGAGCTTTGAGTGATGAACTTGATAAATTTATAGAATAGTTTCCTTGTAAAACTTGCTTAAACTACTTGACATGAATAAGGTTTGTAATGGGTTTTATTTTTGGTTTGTGAAACTGTGTGTATCATTGGATAGCATGGTAAAACGTGGGATAAAGGGATTTTTCAGGAACTGTGAGGGTCTTTGCCTTGGACTTTTTGATAACCAACTACACTCAAATGGGCCCAAATTGGCCTTGAATGAAATATATACGTGTCTATTTTAAGTTTACTTTTTATACTATGTTAAAATATTGTATGGATCAAAAGATATGCCCCAAAATGTTGGGGCATGTCATTGCTCACAGTCGCGGTAAATTCCAGAAACTATGACTCTTTTTGTGCCGTACTTTTGGCCTATCAAACGGTGTCCAAACGTCTTCAAAATGCTACCATTTGAAAGATCAGTGAATAAGATTATAGTTGTATGTTTTGATAAATTTGAAATTCTTCGTAGATCACTGTTCAGCAACTGTCACTCACTTTGTGCCAAGCTTTTGATTTGTTGAACGATGCCCGAACACCTTCAATCCACCGTCGTTTTTAAGATCTATGTGTAAGCTTACGGTTGCATGTTTAAACCATTTTGAAACGGTTGCATGTAAAAACCATGTGTAAGCTTACGGTATGTTTAAACTAAGATGTAGATTGGGAGTTATGCCTCTGGAAAAAATGACGTCACCTAGAATTTCAGTCATGTAATAGTTTTCATTTAATGAGTGCTACATGTTGAGTGCCATGGTGTTATGTGAACAATTCTATGTGACCATGTGATAAGTGATAATCGATAAGTGCAATTTCCATATGATAGCTCTACGATAAACGTTACTCGATAAATGCTGTTGTGCTAATCTAATGAAGTGTTATGAATACTAATTGATAAGTGTACGCGCCTTGTGATATCCCTCTTATAATGGATGTTTCGTGCTAAGTCACATAGTGTACATGATAGCTGTATATTTCTGAACAAGGCTCAGACTTTGCATGATGAAAATGCAAATTATCTGTCATAAGGTACTGATCTAGCATGAATAAGATAAATGATTGAACATGATATGATACCGTGATAATGATCACTACGCAATGGGACACCCATTGATAGTGGGCACTGTTATGTTATGATACTGATACTGGTCGCTACCCAATGGGGCATCCATCTGTAGTGGACACTGCTACTGCTCACTACACGATGGGGCACCCATCGGTAGTGAGGATTGCTATACTAAGGAAAGTGATGCTTGCTATATCCTCTAACTTGTTGCATGATAAGATGCAGTTAGGGGAAAAGTGAAATGGGCCCCCCGAGAATTTATGAGATGAGACTAATGACTGACGCCTTGCAAGGCAAGTTTCTATCGAACCCCCAATGTGTATTGGGGGCAGTGTGTGAGAATATGAGGGCATTACGAAGTGGATTTCCCTACTTGTCATTGCTCTCCCTCCTGGGAGATGGTAGAGGTCTTAAGCAATGGGATTGGCTTAGCTCGATGGATAGAGCCTCTACTGAGGGAGTAGGTAAGCTAGGGAGTAAGTGGGTAATGATTGAATAGTGATTGTGAATGCCGATAATTGAATCGATGAATGATACTTGCTATATGGAAAGAATGCTTAATTGATGCACTGATCAGATAGCTAATTTTTATGACTGCTGCAAGAGAAGCCACACTTTCCATAACCCAAAGGTGCGATCCACAATAGTTCTTAATGATGAATGTCGATGATTAAATAGCTCTTTTGGAGTCCTCAGAGGGGTCCTTCCCTTGGTCTCACTAGGTGGTACCGTGCACCACGATGTGGGGAAATCAATCCACGCATAGTAGGGTATCCCGCATCCAATATGTCCAATATATTAGTATTTTTACCATACAAACCTAGAAATGTTTAATAAATAAATTTATTTTTTACCTTATGGCACTATTAATGGATGTTTGTCCCGCTCAATAGTATTATGTAGAATTCTTGAGTCTGCTGCTGAAGTTTGCTGCTGAACCTTCTTACCCTGCTAATACAAATGTAAAGCATATGTTGAAGTTAACTGCAGCCAAAACATATTGAGATAGATCCCCTTTTCGATTACGGTATTGCTTTTGCAGTGCCTTTGGAATCTAAGCAGGAATGTGGGTCCCATCCAATGCTCCAATGCAATCCTAATATGGAAATTCCTATGTAAGCAATTGTAATAAGATCCTCATTATTTATTAAATCTATGATATACACAATGTTCACCTTGAAAAAAAGGGAAGAATCTCGTATCCCCTCTGATTTTGCTCTGTGTTTCTGATGAGAAAGGGATGACAAAATACAGATCTAAGCGTAAAATTGCATTTAGGATTCTATTGAAGTCATTGCTAATATTTTTCTCAAAATGTTGAAATTGAATTTGCATCACCCTATCATGCTCATTGTGTGTGATTGTATTTAGGAATATGACTACTTGTTCTTCTACCATCATATACTGAGAATTATGAAGAAAATCACCTTCCCTTAAAATTCCATACAAGCCTAAAAAGGAATTTGTGTCCATTCGCAATAAATTGAAGCACTTGTTCTCATGAGATTGTATTAAATATGAAACAAATACAGCACCAATTAAAGAACATGTGTGAACTCGAGTCCTTGGTATCAGGTAGTTATAATAGTACCAAACACAACACAAGGCTGTTGCATACGCAATAATATGCGTCATATAAATCCCCTTTACCTCATGTAGATCCATACTGACAGTCTAACCTGTGAATTCCAACATAGATGTATAGTTCATGCATGAGCAAAAAACTATCTATAAAAACGAATAAAAAAACCTTGCCATGTAAACCATACAAAACAAAATCAGCCACATAAATAATGCAAAACTAGCCATCAAATTAAACTATGGACAAAAAAAAATCCGCATAAACCATGAAAAAAATAACCATCCACACAAATCATAGAAAAAAAAGCCATTCACATAAACTATGAAAATAATAACCATCCACATAAATCATAAAAAAAAAACCATCCACATAAATCACATATTAAAAAAACCATCCACATAAATCCATGGAGAAAAACCCATCCACATAAACCATAAAATAGAAAACCATCCACATAAACCATAAAAAAAAAAAACCATCCTCATAAAACATAGAAATCCACATAAAATATAGAAAAATAAAACATCAATATAAACAATCCCATAAAGGCCATCCACATAAAGCATAGAAAAATAAACCATCAACATAAAGGTCATCTGCCTAAGCAAAACAAAAGCATCCAAATCATTTGACGAAGAATAACTTATTTATTTTTTTTAAAAAAGTCCTTTCCCAAGTCAGCACAGTTTAACATCATAAACAACTAACATAGAACTACTATTGTGGGATATGGGTCTGCAACCACAGCTTACGGTACCGTGGAGCAATGGATACGAATTTGTAGGCCCTCATGGAATCCGCAAAAGAGTTAGCAGCCCTAATGTATAACTGTGGACCAATACCTTACTCTTTGCAAGCATCAGACACTGCATCCATGCATTTTGTTTGAAGAGGACTGAATGTTCCAACATCTTATCCATGGAGTGAAATAAGTGCAGAAGCCAGTTGTTTTCCTAATGTGGTTGGCCTTGCTTGCCTCTTAGGAGCCTCCCCTACTGTGGATGATTGACCACGATTCCTCTTTTTGGTCCTAGGGGAGGGCCCGCTAACATCCCCACCATCGGCATCAAATATTATCCTCTGTGTCCACTTCATCGCCCTCCACCTCTTGTGGAATCGAATTTTGGCCCTCAACCTCTATCTCTGGCTCAATGTCCCCCACAGGCGGTGATTCCTGGTTAGCACCATCCAAGATAGAAGAACTTCTATTTCCCTCAGCTATCCCTTCTCAAAACATAGTGTCCATGTCAGCCACAGAAGGGAAGCTCTTGCTCTTGTATTTTGATGCCCAACAGTTGTTCTGTGATAAACAACATTGTAAAATGAACATACGGACGCATGTTACATAATAAATAATTCTAATGAAAAATAGTATTGTTAGTCTATACTAGGCAATACCCCTCCCACACTACCCAATCTACAGTGACCATCCTCTTATATTCCATCCGAGCCCAGATTTTCCTTTCTTAATATTTGTGACACCTCTCACACTTAATTCTGGCTCATTCCTCCCTACAAAATACCTCACTCGTCATCAAGTTGTCTTTAAAAAAACGGGCCATCACATCTAGAAGTTTGTCATCTCGTGGAGACGCACAGTTATAGTTCCTCCCATCATTATTAGAACTCATACCTAAATATTTAGCAATAATTAATACACTACATAGTCGTACATGACAAATATACATATGGAGTAGTTTACATTTATTACTAAATACTCGAATATCGTACTACTATCCATTCGATAAGAGAAGCACATTCTAATAATAAAAGAAACTATGACCATTCATCATTGAATTCACCTTTTGGCTAGTATATAGCTTTGCATATAGATGAACTAAATTGCATTATTTAAGAATAAAAACCATATTCGTAGTAGCTTATATATAGTAGTTAGAGATGGACCTACGGACGTAGTAGGTAAATTTCTTCAAATTACTTCAAATACATTTTATAAGGATTACTAAAAAAAATAAAGCGTTGATTACGCAAAAGAAAACCAAAACCCATTGTACACGCCTTAGTTCATCAACAATAGTTTCTTGAATAACTATTTGTTCTCCATTGATGACGACATCTTCTTGCGATTGAAGAGATTGAGTATGTTTCGTTGCCTCAAGTTTTCTCCATATTTCAATACTTCATTATAATCATCGCATCACTGAAAAAACTACATCATGGACACCTAAAGTACAATCTACCGAGATTTGTTTGGGAACTTGACATAGAAGTGTTGCATGGTATATGGCAATGAAGACATAAACGTCGAGGTAATCCTCTATTACTTGTTGAGACCAATGATATTTTTTAATGGCCTAAATAAATATGCATTCAATTCAGATTAAAGTTTATATATATATTAAGTTTGAAGTGGTCTTATTTATCAAAAAATGCAAGTTTAAGAAGAGAACAAATGCAATTTAGGTCTAAGAAGAGAACCTTATGTTGTCACAAGCATGTTTTCCTCTACAAAATTGCAGACATTTATGAGATAAGGACATGAATACCTTAAAAAATAAAAAAGTAGTACTAAATCACAAATAAACTAAAAAGACTTGCATATTGGAAGCCTCTACATGATCATCCTTCATTGATCACCAAGGATTCTTATAGCTTGTAGCAAGTAATAAAATATGACTAAAACCATTGAGGTTAGAAAGTGATATTCCTCATCCCCACTAATTTCCAGTGTATTCTCTAAATACATGAATCATAACATGTCACCTTCAAGACAAAGGAACCCTGGAGAGGAATTCGGTCAGCCAATTTAATAGTTACATTAAAAATGTCAACTAGTGGGGTTCAACCTTCCTGTACTAAAATAAACCAAGCAAAGAACCTATTTGACAAAGGAATTCGCAACAGTAAGTGCGTAATCAAATGTTCATATCCAACTGGCATGTGTACCTCTATATCATGCACTTTTTCAAAGTTGCAATGAGCATTACCACAATTGAATAACAGACATCACTCACATCCGAGTAATAGCTTTCCAGTATTAGTGGGGGAATATTGTGAGATATGAATATACACTGCATATATGGAAGTGTGAATTCTAGTGCAAAGTGAATAAATTTAGGAACATGGTGCAAAAAGAACTTCTTAAAAGAATGAATATTCAAAGAAAAAGGCTTTGAAATGTTAAAAGAAATTCAAAACAAAGCACAATATTTAAATTATTATAAAAAATAGTCTATCCCAGATCATTCTCTTTAGTCAAGAATTTACAGAAAACTTATTAAATTGCAGTCATCACCTTCAGTTAAATTGATAGCCTAATACACTTGTATACTTGACATAGTTTATATGAACCATAATTTTTTTTTTTTTTTATTTTTTATGGCTATACCTTTTTCAGCATTCCACATATAACACCATTACATATAAAATAGGGAAAATTACATATATATCCTTTATAGTTTATGTTATTACCAAAATACCAAATAGTTTCCCAAGATCTATAAAGTTTTTTCCGAAGCTTAGCTCAAGAATACTTCTGCTTTCTTTTGCATATTTTGGGGCAATAGGCTCTTGTAACTTGTAGCCTCTCTCTTTTTGCCATGGAATGAGATTTTTTTGCTTTATGGAAAGAGATTGTTTTTGTTTTGTTTTTTTTTTTGGGAGGTAGATTTTAAGGTCATACCGCTGAGGCCATGGGTGGCATAGTTTCAGTGCCGTATAGCCAGGACATGTGCTAACAGTTTACCTTTATCAAGCCGCAATGGGGGCCTCCTTTGTATCCTCCCCTGTATGGGATGTGTCATGGATTGTCCTTGCAGTCATATATTGACTACCCTCGGCAAAAATAACTTTCCTTGGGATGAAGTAGTTCAGAGTAGGAAAAAGGGGAAGGAGAGCCATTTTAATTGGGTATTAACTTGTAGGGTTGTGCCCGCACAACCTTTTTGTTTTCTTCTCTTCTTTTGGGCAAATGGGGTTCTTGAGCTTGGGGCGCAGGTATTGTGTTTGCTTGGTGAATAGCTTCCCTCTAGAGGCTTTTCATCTTACCATGGCCGTGATATACCTCCCATGGCCTGGGCGCTTTTGCAGAGTCACGAAGGGCGGGTGCTTCTGAGGCACTAGGGGTAGAGTTTTGAGTCTGCTTGAATTTCCCATGTCGCGGGACTTCGACCTCATGAGCTTCCTCTATAGGTGGGGATGATGAGTTGTTTATGACTATCTCACCATTTCGTATATACCTCTCCCAAACCGATTTGAATCCGAAACAGTGGCACAAGTCATATCCTCTGAGCTGATGATATCGGCACCACGAATCTTGATCTTTTTCTACCACCCATTTTTGTTTCTTGGGTACACAAGGCGCGATTATTTTGTGTTGTACCATTATGTCGAAGAGGATGGGGAACATGTGAGGGGACAACTTGGCTGCAAGGGCACGGCACTATCAGTCGTTTCTTCTTGGACTGTGACCATATGTGAGGCTTTCAGAGTTTCGAAAGCCTTTTGAAGGCTCTCCATGTTGATTTGCCCCTTTTGAATTAAGGCTTCGATGTGCTCTTTGAGCTGGAGGCAATCTTGCATGGGGTTTGCTGAGCATTCGGTGATAGCCACAATAGTTGGCGTGACTGGTGAGTCCTGCCTGTTCTGGACATTTGATGTCTGGAAGGTTTACCATGCCTTGTTCAATCAACATTTTCAAGAGAGTTGGCACCCATGCCTTGTTGAAGCAGTATGGATGGTTCAGCCTTTAGATGATGTGTTCCGTTTGATAGTAGCTTTTTGGCGGAGGCACCCTATTGTAATTCTGCAGTTGAGGTTGCTGCAACTGGACCTCTCCTTGACCCCTAAGTTGTAGCCCTCGAGAGGTGTCTAATGTCTGGAGAGAAGTAACATTAGCTGGGGATTCAGAATGAAGGGGCGTGGTAATGACCACCACGCTGACTAGATTCCTTTGCTGACTAGCCTGAGGGTTAGTTTTGTTATTAGTGGAATTGCAAGTCTGACCCCCACCCCGTCCCCCATCCCCTGGTCTGAATTCGATTTGCTACATGATCCCTTTGCAAGCTTTCTATTTTAGCTGCTTTTATGATCATGTCAAAAAAAGTGGTAGGACTAGAGGCTTCGACATGTAAGGAGATTTCCTTCTTCATGTTCCTTATACATGTTTGTACAACATCAATCTCAGTCATGGGATTGCTCTAGCACATGGCAAGGTCCCTCCATCTCTCGATGTACTCGCCCACGGACTCATCCAACTCCTGAGACGTTGTGAGGAGTTCTATTGCCTGAACATCCAATTCCACTTCATAAAGGCTCTTGTAGAACAATTGCTCCATTTCTTTTCAGGAATGGACTGAGTCTGGGGCCAGGCGTGCGTACCATTGAAAGGAGGGCTAAACCAAAGTTTCTACAAACCGCTAAAGAATTAGTCTGGAGTCTGCAGCAGATTCTTCGCATGCTGACACGAAATAAGCCGCATACTACTGGGGTGAACCCATGCCATCGAAGACTAGTAATCTTCCCTTTTGATATACGATGGGGAAGGGGATTCAATCAATAAAAGGTGGGTAATACTTCTTGTATTGAATGCCTTCGATGTTTGTAAACCTTGGATGCTTTTGTCGATCATCCTCTGGACGTCTTCTTGAGTAAACATCGATGGTGTAGCTTGAGAGGCTAGATTGGGTTGGTCGTCGAAGGAGGCAGGAGGGTTTAGATATCTTGTGGTTCGGGCTGTAGGAGGAGGTTGAGGTCTCTCTTCCTCTCCACGTTGGGGTCCAAGAGGGAAGTTTTCTTCTTGGTGAGAAGACACTGCAGGTCGTGCGTCTTCGAGTCCCTTGAGCCAGTCCAGAATGTTGTTCAACACATCCTCGAAACTGGCCATTGGATTTTCAGGATTATTCCCTTCATGGCTTACTACCATTACCTCAACTCGTTTGCTCAATAATTCGGCAGCAGGGGTGATTCTAGTCCTCTTCACACCTCTATATGGCAACTCGTGCAATAGGGGTTGAGCTTGCCCGAATTGAACTTGAGATTGCCTTGCTGCGTGAGTGAGCACTGGCTTTAGGAGACCTTAGGGACGGATCACTGCCGTTCTTGGCGCTTGAAGGCCTTGGGGCCATCGTCCAACCTGAATGGGCTCTAGATGGCCTTGGGGCCATATCTCATCTGCTTGCTCATGATGGTCTTGAGGCCGCGGATCGGATGGAATGAGCTCATCTTCCTGTACTTCGATGATGTAACAATGAACAATGTCCCTCATTTATGATTCTTCTGCGGCTTGCAACGGGTAAAACCCGTTTTGTTCTAGTAAGTCTTATGAGGCTGAAGACTCTACTTTTCGCTTTCGTAGTGACACCCTCATCTCTCTCGTCTGTTTAATTCTCAAGCTCCGATAGATCTTTTCCCAGAATCGGAATCGATCTCTATTTCCTTCCCAACTTGCTTTCTGTACAGAGATGAGTGAAAAATTGATCAACTCCCTACAATGTATGACATCCAGGAAGAAGGGAGCTCGTGGTCGATTTTGGAGGAATAGGCTTGCTTGGAGAATAGGGACGCTGACTGGTTATCTTTGAGAATATCTTACCTCGAGCGCTGCCCCGAGGGTTAATTTGCATGTATTGAGAGGGAGGAGTAGACATGATGGTGCTCAAAGGGATTTCTTCGAGTACCATGAGCTAAACGGCTTCGGGATAGTGAGGGGAATTTTTTACGCTCTTTTCCTCTTTCCGCTGGTAGAGTCATTGGGCTTGCAAGTGTCTAGATGGCCTACAGAATTGTTCGGGGTGGTTTGTGTCCCAACCCCTTGTGAAGTGGAAGGCGGGTATTTGAAATACCCACACCTGCAGGATTGTTCGGGGTGGTTTGTGTCCCAACCCCTTGTGAAGTGGAAGGCTGGGTATTTGAAATACCCGCCTATTTAGTTGGAGAGGCCTTAGGGCCTTTAGCATGCATGTGCATTGTTTTAGAAGACTTTCAATTACCTTTAAAGTTGTGTGTTCTCTTGGTTATAACCCTTAGGCTGACCTGAGCTACGAGATTATTATGCGGTGCATTAGTGGCCTGAAGGCCACTTGTGATAAGTTCAAGTCTCAAGGGACTCGAAACAGGTGAGGAGACTGGGGTAAGATGTTGCCTTTCTGTCTTGTCACGGTGATGGTTAAACCATCGGCCGCGATGTGTGTAAAGGTGCATGCGGTGGCTTTGGGGCTGTGCGGGCTGGCGTAGGAATTGCCAGAGTGATGTGTGTGTGGCGGTGCACTGGTACTAGTGATGCCTTTGTGAAGTGGTAGTGGGGTTACCTTTCGACTATCTGATGAGACGGTGGCCCTATTGGGACCTACCAGGTGAAGAGGAGAAGTAGCGTGAGGACCACTTTTAAGCATACGACTGGCGGGATACCTGACAGTAACAAGGTGCTTATGAGAGAAGATGGCTTTAGAACCACCCATGCAGGTGACATCAATTGATTTCCCTTTGATGTCGGAGAAGGAGGAAAAAGGAGTTCGAGTACCTTCTTCCCTAATCTTCCTAGCCTGCACTAGGATGGTAGGGCCAGCTAGGCCACTAGAGGAGGACAACGGAGAAGCAGGATTGGTCATTCTACTCTCCATGGGTGAGGTCACAAATATGGGGATGACGAAGTCCTCAATTTGGACGAAAGAGGAGTAACAAAACTCCATTGCATTTTTAGAGAGAGAAAGAAGAGAGATGTTTGCCTAAGAACAGTCCGAGCCAACTATAGGGTGGCGTGTCCCAAGTAGAGTCGCCAGTTGGTCGGACTTGATTTTTCTTCAAGCGGATGGTGGGAAAAATCCTCTCTCAAAAAACTGTGGAGGGTCCATGTGTGTTGCACGCGTGCTCTCCTACGTACGGATAGGAACCAATAAAGAGAGAGATTTTATGAGAAGGGTGCGTTTAGGTGCTTACCTCATCATTTTGGAGTTTGAGACACACTTGGGCAGTTTGCCCTCTTAGAACAAGTGTGAAGCCCTTTGGCTGTCTTCCAGCGCAGTTTGGACATGGAGTCTCCTCAGGCTTTCAACTCGTTGCTTCGTTCTCTCGTGCTGGAAACTGCAATATGGACTCGGTTGTACTTCTCTATAGTGACTCGCTTGAACGAGGGCTGACTGATGAAAAGAAGAGATAAGAGAGAAAGGTGATAAGGATTCCCCTCTCTGCGCGAACGCTATATGCTTGGGTGATTAGAGCAATCGAAGGATTAAAATTCTCTTGACTTATCGGCTCAGAAATACTCATCCCGAGTGATTGAGGGAGAGAGTGTATGCGACTCTCACAACTCAACTTGACTATACAGAAAGGAAATTAAAGCGATGATATGAGGGTTGTAATCCTTAGGTTGACTCTGAAAGGTATTAGGTCGAGTGTATGTCGGTTAGCAGGGTGCTATACGGTACCATAGGCTAGCTACGTCTACGCTAGAGATAAGAGGGAGAAGAGACAAGGCCGTGTGTTCTCCACTAGCATGGGTTACCATGCAGGGCAAGTAACAAGTGAAGAGAGAGAAGAAAGAAAAAAGAGGGAGAGAGGGAATGGAGGCAAGCGGCTAGCAAGGGCTACGGGTAGTTTCTTTCTCTAGAAAGTTTTCTCTCTCTTTAGCGCTAGATCCAAGGGTTAGGAGCAAAAAGACATGTAGAAACGAGCTTAATGCCTCTATTTCATTAATGAATGATCTGGCTTTTTTACAATTGACCTAGGCTTATATTTATAGAGGATCCACAGTATAGGGGTGGATGCTTAACACTAAGCCAAATTACAATTAAAAGAAATTACAATAAAATCCTGAATTTAGGAAAAACGACCAAAATATCCCTGAAACCATAAAATATTTGAAATAGGAACCCATAATATATCCCCAATTGCAAGAATAACCTCGCTCTGATACCATTGTTAGTTCCAATAAATAAAATTAATAAATAAATAAAATTAATTTTTTTTTACTCGGATATGTCCTTAAATCATACGAAGGACGTGAGGTTCCATACCAAATCCTATAGACCAAGCCATGCGGTGATAGGCAACCTTGATAATCATCTTTGGTGAATCTCATTCACCTTCCATCTCTATTTTTCTATACTTTTCTCTAGCTTTTCTAGAGGGGTTAACCTCCTTTTATTGAAAACACATTTATTTTGTAACTCTCATATTCATTGTCTATAGGAGTTGAGATCCAAGTGTAACTCCTTCCTTAATTCCCTTAAGTGCAGCTAATCATGATTAACAAGTTGTCACCAAACTGTTAATCCTACGTAATGAGCTATACTTGTCATTAGTCCACTAATGACTCACATAATAGGATATCATCCAAGCATCCCCACAATTTGAAAAAAGATATTTATAAATTATATAAATTTTGTATATCTATAATATAAAAACAAATTTTTACAAGGAATCCAATTCTAAACACACTACTAAGTTTTTCTCCAGTGACATTGGGTTTTCCCTCCAGTGCATCATCCTATTAAAGCTAAAAAATGGATCCAAGTATATGGCATTGCCTCATGCTAACCACGTAGGATTTCACATATACTTCAATATGGTTTTTGTACCATTATTGAAAACAAAAAAATGTTAAGGAGAAAAAGGCCTGATAGGCCACATTTCCAACATTTCTCCGCTCCCCCTGCCTCTCCCTCTTGTTTTTGTTCATCTCTTCCATCCATCCCTCCCATTTCCCCCCCTTTTTTCTTTCCATTCTTTCGCCTTTGCATCTTTTGTCGATGATCTCCTCTCTGTTGTCGACCTTCTTGCCTTTCCTTCATCTCTCTTCTTCTCAAAGTGGGTTAACGCCCAAGATGGGATCTCCCCTCCGAATCCTGTTGTCGGTCTCTTTGGCCTTGGGTTATTGCCTCAGGGTTTTCGTAGACCTCTGTATGTGATGGCCTAAGAAGACCTTTGTATGTGATGGCTTAGGTTAAATTGGGGCTTGGCCTTTTGGTAGCCCCAAGGAGCCGTATTTTGGTTTTCTTTTCATCCTCTCGTGGGCTTAGAATTTCTTACAATTGTCAGATATAAGTTTGGGGATTGCTTGAGTTGGACTCCTACCTATATTTCTTGTTGGCTTGAGCTGAACTCCTTCCTGTATTTCTCTGTTTCCTTTTCTCCTTCGTGGTCTCTCTCTTGGCTTCCTCCCTTTTTTCCCTCCTCCTGTTTTGTCCTTAACTTATCTTTTCCCCTATTTGCGATCGCATGTTATGAGCTACGCCCTACTCATTGCTGCCATTATTGGGCGTTGTATCAGAGGAGCTTGTGCACCACCCCAACTCTAGCACTTGAGCTTATTGTAGATGGGATGTGTGTATTTGTGATTGTTTTTGGATAGGTGTGGGGCTACTAGGGATTGAGATGGTTGTCTTTGATTGTTCTTGAAGTGGTCTAGTTGGAACTTAAAATTGTTGTGTTGGTGTGTCGTTGAGGTTTGGGTATTATAGCGTTTGCAGTTGAGTGAGTTCATCCCTAGAAATAGAGAGTTCTCCTCTATTTTTTCCTCTGTTTTTGCTTTTGTAATTTTGGAGCTCTGCTCCTCTATCTAATGAATCTAAGTTTGGAGCTCTAATCTTCTATCTAATGAAACAAATTTTGGAGCTCTGCTCCTCTATCAAATGAAACTTACTGTCACACTTATTTAAAAAAAAACATTACAGACCATCATCACTTACATGTTCTATTCTCCATCGTAAAAAAATTACGTAAATATCCATTATATTTCCCGTTATTATGAAAATACCTGAAACTTTTTGTTATCCCAGATGTCCGTTATATTTCTTGTTATTACGAAAATACCTGAAAAACCTACCCATTTTTTGTTTTTGAAAAACAGATTTTTTGTTTTTTAATTTTTGGTTTTTCAAAAAAATAAAAATTTAAAACTTTCGATTTTTGAAAAAGCGAATTTTACTACTTGTAAATCGTCATATTAAAAAAAAAAAAGTAATAAAAAATAAGGTATATATATAAGGGTGCGGTTTGTATAGAGCATGGGCTCTAAACAATAAAATTAGAGCCTACCTTCAAATAGTGTCGAGAAATGTCATTTCAATACTGAAAATCCTTGTGATAGCCTTAAAATATTCTTTCATCTTTATTTATAAAGTTTAAAGTTTAAAAAATAGTGTAGATCGATAGATCTATGAAAACCTGAAAATCTTGAAAATTGATAGTCCAAAAGTGCGTTACAAAATATACTATTTCCAAAACTTGAAATCCACTTTTTTTTATGTCCATGCATGTTGATGTCAACATTATCAATTTTAGGATATTTGGGCATCAAAACAACCTCTTCTAGTGAAATTTGTGGGTTAGGCTCTAATTTGATGGTTTAGAGCCTCGGCTCTATATAAACGTTTGCTTATATATAGTGGGTGTAGTTTGGATAGAGCTTAGGCTCTAAGCAATCAAATTAGAGCGCACCTTCAAATAGTGTCGAGAAATGTGGTTTCAATACTGGAAATCTGGTGATAGCCTTAAAATATATTTTCATCATTATTTATAAATTTTAAATCTTAAAAAATAATGTAGATCGACAGATCTATAAAAACTTGAACATCTTGAAAATTGAGGGTCCAAAAATACATTACAAAATACACTATTTCCAAAACTTGAAATCTATTTTTTCCTCATGTCCATGCATCTTGATGTCGAGATGATCAATTTGATGATATTTGGACTTCAAAACTACCTCTTCTAGTAAAAATTTGAGGTAGGCTCTAGTTTGATAGTTTAGAGCCTCGACACTATATAAACTTTTCCTCTATATAATATGATACCCATTTTATCACTATTACTTAAATAGTGTACTGGTAAAAGCATATGCCTTTTTTCAAGAGGTTTTGATATTAGATCTTGCCCATTCCATGATGTTTTTTTTTTTTGCTTTTAATAAAATATAAAATATCAATTTTTTATTGAAAAAATTAGATTGCATATAGAGGGACTTGAACCCTTGAGGTGAAAGTGCGTATGGAGGAGTTGAACCCTTGACGTGAAAGTATAGAAGCATGCATGATAACTGAAAAGCTACGCCCATTCCATGATGGGCCTTTTTTTTTTGATTTTTAATAAAATAAAAAAATCTATTTTTTATTAAAAAATTTAAATGGTGTGTGGGGGGACTCGTACCCTTGACGTGAAAATGTAGAGGCATGCATGATAACCAAAATGCTAATTCAACCCCAAGTTTAAATATTTGGGTATACATAATATTAATATTTAAAAATTTTGATTTTTGAAAAACCGAAATTTTAAAAAGTTCGGTTTTTGAAAAACCGAAATTCAAAAAATTTCAATTTTTGAAAAACTGAAATTCAAAAAATTTTGGTTTTTGAAAATTCAAAAATTTTAAAAACTCATTTTTTCAAAAACCGAAAATGGACAGTTTCATCTTTTTTTAAAACAAGTGTTATGAAGTTGAAAAAATGGACATCTGTGTAATAACAGAAAATTTTACGTACATTCGTAATAATGAAAAGTTTAACAGATATTTACGTAATTTTTCCTTTTATTTATGGGAAAATATATAATGAGACTATTTGCCTTTGGTACAAGGTATGCATAATTAATGTTGACCATTAGATGTGAAATTGGGTGGTCACATTTATTTCATTGACCAAACTCAAATTTCAAATTTTTTGTTTCTAATTTTATGACATACCCAAGCTATAAGATTTCACATCAGATGGTTATAAGAAATTGTGATCTCCTTGTATCAAACGTAAATGGTTTCATTATATACAATCTCTTTATTTATCACTTAAAAATTATTTTTTCCATAACCGTAAAAGGTTTCATTATATACAATCAAGTGATTTGGATTTGTAAAACAAAAATGAAATTCAAATATGAAATGAGATTGTAATCGTCAGATCAGCCCAGATTGAATGTGGACTATTGGCTGACACTATGGCAGTTGGCCCATGGGCTGACAAAATCTACTCCCCTAATTAATTATAAATAGTTTTAAATTTATGTCTATCTATCTCTATATGTGGGGTCATCTATTTTTCACGATTAAACTCTTCCTACAGATTTGAAAAATCTGTCACCCACACTCACTCTCTCCTTCCATGCAGTAATTATTAATAGTCCATTTGCCAATTAGACTTCTAAAAAACTTGTCCTTATCACTTGTCCCCAAAATAGGAAAGAGGATAACCCATGCAAAGTATAGCTAATTCTTGGGAAAATTACAAAGAACACCTTAAAATGAGCTATCGATGCAACTTACCCCCGACCCAAACTTTGTTCACACGTTTTTCCCCCAAACTACATTTCCTCCCAAAAAACCCCCACCCCGAAAGTAACATGAAATAAGACTAAAGTACCCAATTTTCTTTTCACATGGCGTTCTCTCTCTTGTTTCCCATAGTAAAGACGTGCTCCGGCAGCCCCAATGTGCACTCCGACAGTACTTTGTCTGACCCATAGCTCTCTGGCATTCTGATAACTCGCTCCAGCAATGCAACTATACGTGCCGGCAGTCCGCTCTGGCAATGAAGCCTCTGGAGACACAACGCTCTGGCAATGGAGGACTATATTTTGGCAGTCCGAATGCGCTCCGACAGTCACAATGTGCACTCCGGCAATGCATTGTCTGACCCACAGTGCTCCGACATATTGAGAACTGTGCTCCAACAGTCTGAATGAGCGCTTCGGCAGTCCCAATTTGTGCTCCGGTAGTCATTTGTCTGACCAACGCTCCGACATTCTGCGAACGCGCTCCGGCAGTGAAAATATGCGCTCTAGCAATTCGCTCCGGCAATGAAGTCTTTGGAGTCACAGCACTCCGGCAATGTGGCACCGCGCTCTAACAGTGCTTCTTGACATTCCACTCTGGCAGTAGTATACTGCACTCCGGCACTACTCTACTTAGGATCCGTGAATTGATTTGGTTTGTTTGGGTAGGGCATTTCCATCCAAAAAATAAGAACTTTTTACCTTGGGGGGTTTTTGCGAGGAAAGGTTGTTTGGGGGAAAAAAATGTGAAAAAAGATTGGGGTGGGGTAAGTTGCATAGATAGTTCATTTTAAGGTGTTTTTTGTAATTTTTCCTAAATTCTTGTCACGCTAACATTGTTATAGAAACCAATTGATTTCACAATTACTCCCCATTATTTCTACAAAGAAACCAAGAGATTCACTTCATTTTACGAGAGATAGAGAAACTTAGAGACTAGATTCATTCGTTTAATAGAGAGAGAGAGTAACCAAGATTCATTCGTTTAATAGAGAGACAAAAAGTAACCAAGAGAATTAGATACGTCATTATCCATGCGCATTAAAGCATCTTGTCCACATTTGTTTCGGCCTTAATAGTAATAGCAAAAATCAAAGCCATGAAGATTTGGATTTTGAGGATTAAACCAAGACGAAATCTATCTTATACATTTGGTGTGCACTTAAATTTCAACATTATCTCATCATTGAAATAACCAAGATCTTCAAATTTTAAGAGCAATTTTACCTAAATGCCCATGAAATCATTTTTGTCCTAGCACTAGAACATTCCAAAAAGACCAACTTATCCTACTAGCCAATATGTATTATCATCAAGTAAATTTTCTACTAATTGTAGTTTGGATCTACTGATATGGTAAGGAGGGCAGGCAAAATCTTGAAAGCATAGGTTCTACAGCTTTGGAATAAGAGGGTGAATAATGAAATTACTTTCAAAGATTCTATATATATAAAATGAAGGGAAAATTACAAAAAGCCCCGACTTACCTCTAATCTAACTTTTTCTCTCACTTTTTTTTCTCAAAATATAATTTATATGCAAATATCCCCAACCAAAATAAAAAAATAAAATAAAATGCCTCAACTACCCTCCCTTACTTTTACCTTACCCACGCTTTTCTCTCCTCCATCCCACCAAAATAGGGGCTCCGGCATTGTGTAAAGTGCAGTCCAACAGCAGGACTCCAGCACTGTGTAAAATACAATCCGGCAATAGGGATCCGACACTGTGTAAAGTGCGGTCCGGCAGTAGGGATCTGGCACTATGTAAAGTGCGATCCGGCAGTAGGGCTCCGACATTGTGTAAAGTGCGGTTCGACAATTGAAAAGGGTGGTCCAACGGTTGCAAAGGGCAGTTCGGTAGTAGATGTTACCGGATTCCAAGGCTTCGGCATTATGTAAAGGGTGGTCCAGCAGTACTCAGTTTCGGTTCGGTAGGTGTCTTAGGACGGTTCGGCCCTTGTGCGCTCCACCAATGTGATAGAGTGCTACGGCAATGTGCTACTGGGGTCCAAATGTCAACGTCAAATCTTACCAAAATGATTTTTGTGTACGGGAAGGGCATTTCCGTTTAAGAAAAATGAATTTTCCCCTTGAGGGGGTATGTCCATACAAAGTTTGTTTCGGTTTTTTTTTGTAATTTTCCCTAAAATGAAGTTTTAGCCTGGGAGAAAAGTTGGCATCGTAAAGATGTTTTAATCCCGTCATTTTTTTTTTTTCTGAATAATTAGATGGCTACTGGGGGAATTAATAAAGATGTGGAGGGTGGCATCAGTTCTTCATATGTGAAAGATATAAAAGAAAAGAAAGGAAAACTAAAAAAAGTTAAATGTAGCTGTAGTAGTAGCATGATGGGAAAACTAGTCATTTTATTAGTAACTATTGCCCTATAAAACCCCCCCTAACATGACCATTTCTTTCACAGTCGCATTGTTGTTTTCCGGTGCTTGTTCATAGCTCTTGTGGTTTGTCATTGCTAGAGAAAGTTTTGTTACTTGCATTTGCTGGATAAACATGGCAATGAGAGAGCATGTCGTTATCATCGTAGGGGCTGGGCCTTCGGGCCTGGCAACTTCAGCTTGCTTGAACCAGCTCTTTATTCCAAATCTAGTCATCGAGAGGGATGACTGCTCCGCTTCTCTATGGAAGAAACGCTCCTATGATCGGCTTAATCTCCACCTCGGCAAAGAATTTTGCGAGCTACCTCATTTTCCTTTCCCACCCGACGCGCCGGCTTTCATATCAAAAAAAGATTTTATTAAATATATAGATGATTATTCTACCCGCTTGGAGGTAGAGCCTCTGTTTTCGAGGGAGGTGACTGATGCAACTTTTGATAGGGAGCTACAGAGGTGGATCGTGCATGTGACTAACACATGCACAAACAATGTTGAGTATTATACTGGTAGATTCTTGGTAGTTGCTACTGGGGAGAACAGTGATGGCGTAGTTCCTGAAATTCCTGGACTGCCTAAGTTTGAGGGGGAGGTACTACACTCTTCACGATTCAAGTCAGGGAGGGAGTACAGGGGTCAAAATGTGCTTGTGGTTGGGTGTGGGAACTCGGGCATGGAGATTGCCTTGGATCTCTCAAATCACGGTGTCAAGACTTCGATCGTCGTGAGAAACCCGGTGTGTGTATTCCATTGATTTCAATCTACTTCTCAATCCTAAATTTTGCATCAACATGAACCTGGTCTAGTTTTTTCTTTGACGAGAAACGCCCATTCATAAAGTTTTGCATGCAAGCGTTCTAATATGTAGTTTTTTTCTTGCGTTTTTTTCTAGAGATTTCTAGTATGGCCATACATATCATAAGAAGAGATAGCCATGCAAAATGCAATTGCTTGTGTATCAATTTATGTGATTGAGGCATCGTTCATGTTATGCTCAGTACGTAAGTCACGCGATTCATGTAAGTCATGCATGGTATGTATACCATAAATATTACAGATCAAGTTATCCGGGGTGTTGGGAGTTGTTGGCCGGTTTGACATCTCCAGACACAAGGGTTCAATTTGCCGGCATACGTGTTGGTCGCCCACTTGCCTGTATTTATTATGCTCCATCATGAAAATGGAGAGTAGTGGTGGTCCACATGTGTGTAGCATGTTATACAATGATATAACAAAAAGAGAAATTTCCTTCTTTGAATGGCATAGCATAAATTGAAGGACTATTTATTAAATTATCTATAAGAGATGGACAATTTAACATCTTACTCATATATTTTGGTTTAATTTTAAAGTACCCATAAAAAATACACGATTTTTAGTTAGAATAGTTGCAAATAGGTAGAATCTTAAGTTGTTCATCTCTTATGGATATTTTGAAAAATTTCATGAAATAGAATTTTCAAATGACATGCTTATAACACAACATGGCATGTGTACCAAGAAATGAATTATTATATTCTAGAAATTGGTCTAAATGTTGATGCTATAGATTTCCTTAATGAAAAGGTCAGAACAAGCCAAAAAAATGGTTTTCAGGGATTTTTTTTTTTTTTGAGTCAATGCATCGATGAATTGGGCATATATTTGACACCAGCTACATCAATATCCAAAGGAAGTATTATATAAAGAGAAATAAAACAGAGACACAAAGCCAGGACAATATCAAGTAGGACCATTTATTATCTTAGGATGCTAAAATAAAAGATTGATATGCAGCTGCCTTTTAGTCCTCCAAGCATCCTAAAGCTTAAATTAACGATAGTTGGGATGCTTGATACATATTCAAGATGTAGCAACATACAAAGGACGTTGGTTTCTGCTTGCATGTAAAGTAGGATCCCATCTTTCATTTAGATGAGTCAAGCATCACCCCCTCTTAATGTTTTTATTTCAAAGAAGAATTTTCGGTGGTCATGCTTACTCAAATAATCAATTGGGGAAAAAGCCTCAAAAAACTTGGAGATATACAAGTGGCTCAAATCAAAATCTCTTCCAGACTAAGATGTAGTGGAGCATCTTTATTTCTTTTTTTTTTTTGTTTTGTTTTGTTTTGTTTTTCTTTTTTCAGAATGATCACAATCATTTCAAAGAAGAAATGCAAAATTGTGAGGTAAATCGTCACTACTACGTGCTTGGCAGGAGGACCAAATGTACAACTTAGTCTTGCAAGACCACTTGTCTTTCGCCCTTTCCAAATGTCATAGAAATTTTAAGTATTTTGGACCTGTACAAAATCCAAGGGCTGTTCCGAAGAATGAGGCAAGATTGTTGTCTTTGAAAGTTTTGAAATGATGAGCGAATGATTTCTAATTTTGATAATGTTGTTGGTCTTATTTCTTAGGGCTTAGCCCTTTGGGGACATTTTACTTGGAGAAGTCTTTCGTGAGTCAGCAGGTGCAAGAGCCCGCTAATAGCGTCCATCTTTAAGACGGATGTCGTTAAAAAATCATTGGGTTTATACCCGTGCAGAAATTTTGTCAAAAAAATTACATTTTAAACATTGAAAAATTTTACTTTGGTTTTTTATTTTGATGTTCATTTTAACCTAGATCATAAATCCATAAAATCTTATATTAAAACTCCAGTGTTAAGATGGTCAAAAATTCCACAGGGAAACAGATATTCATTCTTGATCAAAGACTCCATTAGTCATTTTATCCAAATAATCAATCTCATAGATAATGAGTATGGCCTTAAATATATATTTTCATACCCTTTTCTTATGTTGTCGCGTGGTATTTAGATAAATGTGGGCACTTATTTCATAAATGTTTCATGTATGTTATGGTGGTGCAGATCCATGTGATGAACAAGGAATTGATTCACATGGGAATGCGTTTGTTGAGGTACTTTCCAATGGAGTTGGTGGATAGGCTCATGGTTTCTTGCAGCAAGCGGTTGTATGGAGATACGAGTAAGTTTGGCATACTACGACCAGAGGAAGGCCCATTTCTTATTAAGAACAAGACCGGAAGAAGCCCCATGATTGATCAAGGAACAATTAAGAAAATAAAATCCGGGGATATAAAGGTTTTTCTCTCTCTCATGTAATTTAAAGTTAGCATACGAATAATGAGAATGGTCTGGGGCATTGGTGGTAGCATCGTTATGTCTTATAATGGAATGTTAGACTTTATTCTCACCAAAGGGTAGGGGCTCAAATCCCCAGTAACTTACCATTTTTTTAGCATAGGAATCAGCCTGAATTGGTGCCTTACTAATTAAGAATATATTTCAATGTGCTTTTGTTTTAAATTATTAAAAAGCAAGATTTCTATACTTCCCTTACAACATAAAACTTATATACTTTCCTTTATCCAACCGTCCATTCTGAATGGAGGGCTAAGATTGCTCCAATCACAATGTCATCATGTCTCTACAATATTTTATTTTTAATTTTTTCTAGAAAATATTTTGACACCAATTTTTGGGCATCCAATCCTCTATTAAACTCGCACTTGTAGGAAATATGAAAAAAAAATTATCAATAAAATAAAATCACCAAAACACCTTTGAAAGTTTCTAGGGGTATTTTGGTCATTATATTAAATTTTTAATATTTTTGTAGCTGTGCCCCAATGAGAAGATGGCATTTACCAACTTTCATATTCATACAAATTGTATAAAAAAATTAAAAATAAAATACTCTGAGGCATCGAGTCTAAGATCAAACGGTGAATGGTTCACTTGATCAAAATTGGACGGCTGGATGGTAGGAGAAGCATAAATCTTCTATGTTGTGGAGGAAGTATAGAAATCTTTCCCATTATTAAATATGTGCATTATCTCTCTCTCATAAAGTTAACATATGAATTGGTAGCCCTATTCCATCTTCCTCTCGATTTTGGCATATGGTTTTATTGTCCGCCTTTTAATATCTCTCTCTCAAACAGGTCGTGACCACCCTTGCATGCATAAAAGGGAACGAAGTGGAGTTCTCTAATAATGAGAAGCATGTCTTCGATGCCGTAATACTGGCAACCGGCTATAAGAGTACGATAAAGGCATGGCTTAAGGTTAATCTCATTCAACCGTACTTCAACAAATAGTTTCTTAACTAATGTTTGTTCTAGCTGTCTTCCTCATCATCATTAAAGTTTTTTCTCAATTAATTCTTATTTCATTAAAAACTCTGTGCCTGAATTTAGATCCTTTCCAACAATTGATTAAAGATATATCAATTACTTGCTTAGACTTGTATTTGAGGATTTTAATTGGAAATTATTTTATTTTACAAGGATGATGATGGATTTTTCATTGAAGATGGCATGCCTAGGGCCAAATATCCAAACCATTGGAGAGGACCCAATGGTCTCTACTGCGTTGGACTCTCAAGAAGAGGGCTATTTGGAGTATCTGAAGATGCTGTGAACATATCAAATGACATATATTCGCTCTTCAAAGATGGTCTTAAGCTTGAAAAATGATTTGACATTAAGATCAAGCACAATATTGACATGATTCTCTTTTGCATTATGGGTATAGTTGTCTGTGGTTTTTCTGGTATTGCATATGTATGCTTATATACTACTGGGAATGTATCTCCAATATTTGATTTCCATGTGGTTACCTATTTCATGGAAGTGCTAATTTAGATGGGAGATTATTATTTCATTTCTCTAGTATTTGAAGAAGCTTTTAATGGAATTTTGATAAAATATCGCGTTATGAGGTGAGGTTTTATTTCAAGAGAGAGATGGGGAGGGGGGGGGGCACAGCTTTCATGAGACATCAAATAGAGCAATGGAGAGTAGTAAGGCCTCTAACTGGGGCAGGCCGTGCCCTTAGACCGGGTTCAAGTAACCTAATGAGGTTTGCGAACTCGCTTGGGCCTAGCCGTAACGTAAATGTTTTGGCCGGGCCTACACTCAAGGCCAAGCCTAAGCCAACCCGAACGTCGTCTGTGGCCAATCACATGTATGCGAGTTGTCAAACGACTTGTGGAAGATCCAGTTTCGGGCTAAGATCGGGCAACTTTATAACACTTTGGATTAGCCCTAGTACGAATGACTTGACAACAACTACCTCGCCAAGCCATTTATGCTGGGGCCATGAAGATCATGGCAAGTAATACATGGCCCTAAAGCAAGCATAAACGCCTTCAAATTTACTTCTCTCGAAGGCTTAACCTGTGAGACCAGTGTCAACCTCTGTCTTGTCTCCACAGTAGCTCCCCCACTCTCTCTCACACATATCTATGCAGCTTAGTGTTCTCTTTCCTCCATACATCACTATCTCCTCTCCTCTCCTCACTCTCTAGCTACATTCCTCTTTACCTGCCTCCAACACACCTCCTTTAATCTCTAGCTACACTCCTCTGTCTTTGTCTCCAAACTTTGCACCCTGAACCACGTTTCTCCCATCTCTGCCTCCAACTCTCTGTCTGTTATGATAATTTGACATGTTCTTTTCCGTTGACTCCAAAGTCCAATCAATCTCTCTCTTAGCATGGCTCCCGTGCTCCTTATAGCCAATCAAAATTTATCTCTTTCTCTCTCTACCCATATATGGCCCACCCCCTCCCTCCCTCCCTCATCCCGTCCATTTTTGTACACCCCACCCCATCTTTTATTCTGCGCATCTGTTAGTTATGTTGGTGCTGCATAGTGATATTTGCGTAAGAGAGATTAATATGGATAAAGGGAGCACATTTTAAGTAAAGTGGAATATATTAAATTAGTAAAAGTTAAATACAAATCCCATTTTACTTTCTTTATTTAAAGATAGTCTTATATATTTCATATTTACCAATCAATTCATATTTTTTAGAACGTAAAGTGTTTTTCAATATAGTTGATTAAGTTCAAATTTGGTTTGTTCATAGTTCTCCATATTATATGCCCATAAAAATATTTAAAAATAATTTAAAGAAAATAAAATTGACAAACTAACCACGAATAGTATAGGAGTAGGTTTGTCATGTTATTTAATTTGAATTTATTTTCAAATATTCTTTTATAGGTTATTATGATTAGAACTATGGAAATACCAAATTTGATTTGAATCTGATTGTTAGAAATAAGAAAAAAATCCAAAATACAGTTTGTGCTCTAAAAAACAAAAGGAGAATTTATTGTGAAATACGAGATATATGGGACTATTTTTATCCATAATGGATAAAATGAACTTTTTGTTGATCTTTGAAGAAAATGGACTTCACTAGATCCAGAATCCTTGTTCTACGATTCCTTTTCTTCGTTTCCTTTTTTTCATTTGCAATTTCTTTCCTCTACACCTTCGCTGCTCCTTCTCACCTCTTTGTCCTCCCTTCTCCTGCTCCCCAATCTCAGAATCGACGATCCCTCTGTTGTTGCAAAGGCCACGAAAAAAGAGGGGGCCTAGAGGGCCAAAACTCCAACCCACAGCTCCAAGCCAGACGCCACGGAGTTCTAAAATTTTAGAAAAAGAAATAAATTTTGTTTTCAAAAACCAAAAAAGAGTAGTTTTGTCTTTTTTAAAAAGATTATTATAAGTTCAGTAAACGGACATGTAGTTTTAGATATTTTCATAATAACAAAAAATAAAACAAATGTTTATATAATTTATAATTTCATTCACTATGTTATAAGGAATAAATAATTATTAATGAAACTGAACTTTTATTACATCCATATTAGACCCTCGGGATCTATTGGATAGAAGTGTATATACCATGAGTTTGAAAATTTTCTCTAGTAAAGTGATCAAGAGTCTTGGATGGGATTTGAAACAAATCAATCAAATTATGAACATGTTCCATTTTTCTCAAGATTTTGCTATTGTGGTACACTGCAGAAAAATATGATGTTCGTCCCCAATAACATCTTTGGCACAAAGCCGACAAGTGTGCTCTTCTATTAATAAATGTTAATAATTAGTAATTCTTTTTTGTATGATTCTATGGAATTTGAGTCGTTTGTCTTAACATGCTTGCTTTATTGAGGAATTTATATTATCAATTAATTGGCTTTTACTATAAAATTAGGGGTACGCATGACTCTCGCCTAAAAACAGTAACGATGATTGGATAGTGCATCCTAATACTAGTAATAATATTAACATATTGATAATGGTATGGGGCCTTGGCGGTAGTATTGTCGAGCCCCATGATGAGGTCTCTGATTTCAATCTCTCCAAAAGGTGTTGGCCCAAATCCCCATTGATTTATCACTTTATTTGTCCAAAAAAAAGAAAAAAGATTATCATATTGATAATATTCTATTTCATAAAATTACTAAACAATACAAAATAACTTGCTAAACATACTTTTTATAAAATAATAACATATAACTGCAAACATGTGGTTTACAGCAAATGTGCTCATCAAACCTATCTCAAATAGAGTTCCATAGATATGCGACTTTGCATTGACAGATAGGTATTGAGTGATTTACACCATTGATAACTTTGTTCCTTGTGCTGATTTTGAAAGAAAATTAGAGAAAGCTATTCGAAGAACCAATGGATATTGACTACAAAATGGGTCCAAAACTCATGGGAATACAATAAAAAACTTTAGGAGGATTCTGGAAGCAGCTCTACATTACATGGGGCAGCAATATATCTCCAGCTTTACGCAGGGCAATGTTTGTTTCACTTAGTTCTGTTGGGTTGTCTTTCATATTTTACTTAGTTAATTTGTTGGTGTTTTGAGTGATTTTCGGATCAATGGAAAGTTCTTAGAACATCTAATATGGCGGTAAGTGAGTGAGTGTAATTTGTGTATGTTTTGAAGGAGTTTTGATCTTAGGTATGGGGAGCTATTTTCCATGGCTTTAGAGGTAAGGGCTGGTGTATGGTTTTTTCAGTGAGAACTAAATGATTCTATTCCTCTATTATAGCTTTTTGTTCTAAGATCTTGATGCGAAGTGTGGAATTGAATTGATTTTTACTGCCTCTGCTCCTAAACCAGCAAAACTGTGTAGTAATAGAATGCAATTAAGGAAATACATTAAAAGGAAACCAATGGCAGAAAGAAACTTGATTCTTAGCTAAGATGGCCCAAAGTTAAATATATAAAATCGGAATCTCTGGAGCTCGTAGATTCACTATACAATGAAAATACAAAAGGAGCAAGTAAAATTGCATATTGGTATCCTTTTTCACCTGAAGACGAGGTAGTAAAATTGCAAATTGCATATAAAATTGCATGTTGATTACACAAGTGGTAGTTTTTTTGGAAATTTACAAATAAGTCCTATTTCGCTGTACATTTTATTTTACACAATTGGACCCAAACACTCTTCGGGTCCGTATTCAAGTCTGATTTGGCCTCGTTTGGGTCTGGGTCTGGGTCCTGATCCAGTAATGCTTTTTGGCTCTCAATATATGAAATATATTTAAATATAATTAAATACATAGATATTTCATTTTTTGCATCGGATCCGATCCGATCCAAGTCTAGGTTTGGGTCACATAATATATTTTCACTGGGTCCGAGTTCGACCTGATCCGACCCAACCTGTTACCACCCCTGTCAGTATCGTAGTAGCTCTGGGCATCTCTCTCTCTAACAAACAAAACCTCCCCCTAGGAGATTCCGTTGCCACCCCTATCAGTATCACAGTAGCTCGCTGTCATGAAAGCCGGGCATCTCTCTCTCTTCAAAATAAAACATCCCCATATAGCACGAGATTTTTATTGAAATTCCATCGAAAGCTTATTCAAATTTTGGAGAAATGAAATGATAATCTCCCATCCAAATATGCATGTCGAAGTAACCACATAAGAAATCAATATTTAAAGAATGAAATAAAGCAATAGAGAAAATTTGGAGATGAAATTCCTAGTGATGTATCCTACAGAGATAATGTCTAAACAAAAGCACAAACAAACATACCCATGATATAAAAAAATACATATATATAATATGACTATTTGCTTTTGATACAAAAAAGTCTCAATTATTATTGGCGGTTAGATGTGAACTTTTGGCAGTGTCTAACCATATATATATATAATCCAAACAACCATAACCATAATATAAACAACATTCGAGCCCATTTGGCGCTTAATCTCAATATCGAAGCCTTTTTTCACTCGAGTCCAATTTTGAAGAAGGAATATATGTCATTTGCTATATTCTTAGTATCTTTTGACAGTCCAAAGAGTCCCCTCCTTGAGAATCTAGAGGTTAGAAACCATTTGGCCCTCTCCAATGGTTTGAGCATTTAGGTCTTGGCATGCCATCTTCACTAAAAAATCCATCTTCATCCATGCAAAATATGCAAATTTTTAGTTTTAAGTCCTCAAATACAGTTCCAAGCAAATATTCTAGAGATACAATATTCCAAAAAATGCTAGTCATTTTTCAACCACTTGATTATGATATGAAGTCATGCATTGATTCTTCATCAATTGTTGACAACTTATTAGAATCTAAATTCATGCATTGATTTTTTAATCAAATGAAAGGAGCCCAGCTAGATCATACATTAGTTAAGAAACTATTGGTTGAACTAGGTTTAAATGAGATTAACCTTGAGCCATGCCTTGATTGTACTCTTGTAGCCAGTTGCCAATGTTATGGCATAGAAGACCACGTAGCTAGTTGCCAATGTTATGGTACGGAAGACCACCTCTTTATTGGAAAGCTTTTCATTCCCTCTTTTGCATGGAATGGTGGTAGGTCCCCACATTGGGCCTTTCAGTGGTTGGGGTATATGGACTTTGGCATGCTATCTTTCTTGGTAGCAGCCTTTACAAGTCTACAAATAACTAGTTTGCATGTGGCCAACCACTAAAAATTTCCGGTTTGAAGCATGCAGAACCCACATCCCTAACTCCAAATTGTTGGTGGCAGTTTTCACCGGCCTATGATACATGGTTTCAAGTTCAAAATAGATGGAATAGTCATCTATATGTTTTATAAAATACTTATTGGATATGAAGTTGAATGCACTCAAAAATTCTTTTGCAAAGTGGAGATAGAGATGATGTTTAAACCTTTTCTAACAAAAAGCTGCAGTGTAGCCTTCTCCCCCTAGAATTGTTTGGGAAGGAGATTTGGTTAAGACAAGAGAAAGTAGGAAGTCCAGAAGGCCCATCTCGAGAATGATCGCTAATTTCTCTTTCATGGTTATGCTTATCAAGAAATGGAAAATGAGTCTTTATCCATAAATGGAAAAATAGTAAGATTCTCCATGCATGGAGATAATTAATTAAAGTAACATTCAGGATTCCCTCTCGTATAAAAATTTCTAGCCTTTGGGACTTTTTTTTTTTTTCTTTTGTGGTAATTTAGGGCTACTATGGGGTCAACATGCCAAGCTTGCTTTCCAAACCAGCTTTGCTCGTCTTACTATAGGCATTGATGGTTTACAAATTTCCCTTTCAAATTAAGAGCTTCACACAAGAGTAAGATATCATATAGTAGAGATTGATATTGTTAAGTAAACTTACTTTTTTATATGTGGGCTGCTTAATTTATTTTAAATAATGTATATGTTTAGGTACCAATTGAAAGCCCAATTTTTTAGCCTTTAGGAATAAAGTCCGCTGATATAACAGTTTTAGGAAAGAAATGCCACATTTCATGGCTGAAAGTTTGCAAATGGAAACTTAATTATCAGTAAAATATCATCAATAATGATGTTTCACTGATACCCACTTATTAAAACTTTCAAATAAATTAAAAAGTAAAAAACCAATTTTTCTGAAATTGAAAAAATATTGGATATTGCTATAATTCGTTATTGTCCCTTAGAGTACCGATTTCACAAATACACATAAATGCAAGAAACCTTAAGCTTTGGATAGGAGCATGGGATGTTAGAAAATGGCATATAAATAAGGAAATTACAAAAATCCCCCTTGACCCAATTTTCTTTACAACCTACCCCCAACCAATTTTTTAATCGTAGCATTTACCCCAAAACGAAATTTTCTAACAAATACCCCCCAATCAAAAGTCATAGTTTTTAGGACCAAAATACCCTCTCTCTCTTCTAACACTGACTACTTAACTTTTCCCATAACACACAAAAAGGTGGTCCAACTGTATAAACAAGCGGTTTGACAATATCCCAAAGTGGTTTGGCACTGACAAAGAACGATCCGGCAATAGGTCCATGCAGTCCAGCATTGCCAAAGAGCGGTCCGGGAATAGGCCCATGCGACCCGGCAGCAGGCCCCTGCGGTTCGGCAACAAGCCCATGCGGTTTGGCAAAAGGTCCAAAGTGCGGTTCGACAATGTCGAAGAGCATTTTGACACTCTTTTTAGTTTAACGGGGTCTAACAATTGATATGTGGTGGTCCGGCAGCCCATGTAGCTTTTGGTACTATGTGTAAGCCCATGTGAATGTCCAGCCAAAATTAGTTTTTTATTTACGAAAAATGTATTTTTCTTAAAAAAATGTGCTTTTTTTTATTTGGGGGGGTATTTACTAGGAAAGTATATTTTGGGATAAAAAGTGAGAAAAAAGTTTGGTTGGGGGTAAGTTGGATAAGAAATCTATTTTTGGGGGTTATTTGTAATTTTCCCAATAAATGATTCAACACAAGCTTAACTCATGCCTATCTTTCCTTAATCTATTCAAGCCCAAGTTGGTTCCTTCAGCCTAATGTCAAGCCAAAGCATAGCTAAAGATAGATCCCAGGAAGTTGAAAACCATGTTTTAGCAAGTGAAGATATCCCGATCTCAACTAAAGACCTTATGGCAGACTACTTGGATGTTTTAAATTATTCACCCCACCGGAACCCTTTTATTGTAATCCTAACCTTCATCAAACCTTAATTGCCCAAGTAGGACTAAAGGCACCAAGAGGCGAAACAAGACAAGACTGACTTAGAATGACCTGACCATGAAGCATTTCAAAAAGAAAGGCTTTGATGTTACCCCAACCACTAAAGCCCTACCAAAAATTTGAAGGAACCTCAGTCATCACACGAGCAAACCGGAAGTCCAGAAGCCTGATGTCATTCCCATCGGCGCCATCGCTACTCCAAATAGCACCAAGCATCAGACCTCTCTTTTTGAGTTGCAGAGTGATCAGAAGTATGGAGACAGTGACAATGCCTCCAATCTCCATTACAATCAGCGTCAAGCCTCGAAAGCCCCACTAGGTGGGAAACAGCTTGGCCGTCATGACTGAGATGATTGTTATACGACATTTTTGATGTACTTACATCCTTGGTATAAATAAGAAAAGAGCTAGTGATGACCTAATCCTGTCAATACCCAAGATACCGTTAGATCAAGGGAACACTGCAAAATAAGCGTAAAACTACGCAATCTTGAAAATAGTACTATCATGCCAAAAGGATACTTTATAACTACAGCCCTATGCTAAAGGCTTTAAACTAGTACCAGACCACTGCCATTGCAACCAGAATGTGGGAAAACCTCTTGAGATCAAATTTGGGCTCAATCTGACCTCCTAGGAACATTATAGGTCCAAATTACCACAAACAGGTAGGTTTTATGTTATTGCGGTGTGGTCTCACCAAACCAGTCCCCAATCATGAAGGTTGCGCCCTTCACATCTCAGGATGACTTGCAAACACCCACTTGTCACTCGTTTAGAGTCAGAATAAGCTCAAATTCGGACATAAGTTAGGTCTCGACGACCCAATCATTTTGATATATGGCACACGTCGTGACGTGACCCATAACTAAAAGCTTTTCTAGAGAAAAGATGTGCCCAAAACCATGGAAATAAGTACTTTTGAAGAAAAATACTTCTCAAACTTCGTGAAACAATAACTCGAGATCTATACATCGAATCATTGTAAAGACAGGTCCGATGAGACTGTATCACGAAGGGCTACAAGCTGGTATAATGTTACACTCAATCTAAGGTCGGATAAATCTCAAATTGCAATGTTGAAGAAAGAAAGGTCGCCCGATCGCTGGAATCCCTATTTTCGACGATCTCCCAAATTCAGAAAGTACTTCAAGCAAGAATCAAAAGGGACAAAATTTGGTGCAAAACAACTGTGGTAGTCTCATCTTTAATTTGCAATCAAAATAAAAACTTGGAACACCTTGGATCGCATTGCATTGACGGCCAAAGTTCATGATCTAGCTAGATTTCTGCCTCTCAGGAAGAAGTCTGTCTCAAGACGCTCAAAAGACATCAAACTCTTCAGAATAGGGCAAGCATCAAGACTACGATGATGGATCGTTTGAATCACGGACACAAGCATCAAAAAAGGTTCTAAGATCTGACAATGGTGAAAGGCCCCTTAGAGAAGGATGGTTTCGTCATTAGCGTAAAAGATTTAAGGGGCAATTTAATCATTCTTCCTAAATTCGGGATTTTATTATAATTTCTTTTAACTATGATTTGGCTTAGTGTTGAGCATCCACCCCTGTTTGATTGGTCCTCTATATAAACAAGCTTAGGTCAATTGTCAAAGGGTTGGATCATTCATTAACGAAATATAGGCATTAAACTTATATTCACTCGTCTTTTGCTTTTAACCCTTGGTTCCAGCGTGAGGAGAGAGAAATACCCCATCTTGAGTGTGCGATCCCATTTTCTCTCTCCTTCTCTTAGGCTAGGCCACGCCTAAAGCCCGTTCTCTCTCTTCTTTTCTCCCATTCTCTCTCCACTCATTGCTTACCCCACACAACAATCTAGACCGGCGACAAGCACGCAGTCCCATCTCTTTCCCTTTATTTCTCTCATTCTCTTCACGCTAAAGGACTCAGAGTCACGAAACCCACGGTCTCATCTCCCTTTGCAACTTTCCCCTTCGTGATTCAAGCTTAAATGCAGTAAACTTGTGGCTCAGCACCACATCCCGCTGTCCGACATACGCTCGACTCAATACACTTCAGAGTCATCCCAAAATTTCTAACCTTTGCACCATCGCTCTAACTTCCTCTCTGTATAGTAGAGTTGAGCCACAGGGAACACACGCATTCTCCCCCTCACTCACTCGGGTGGAATCTTTTTAAGTCGATAGTGAAGAGGGTTCTAATAATTTAGCTGCTCTGATCACCCGAGCCCATAGGTTTGCACGGACAGGGGCATTCTTGTCACTATTTCTCCTCTTATTCTAACTCTTGCCAGCCAACCCCCTCATTTGAGCTAGCCTTTATAGAGGAGTACCGACGAATCATCATTGAATGGAGCAACGTGTTAAAGGCCTGAGGAGAGTTTGTGTCCAAACCGCGCTGGTAGACAGCCGGAGGGCTTCGTAACTGTTCTAAGAGGAAAAACTCTAGCCCCCACCAACTAGAAACTCCACTGGTGAGACGCCAGCCTATAGTTGGGTCGGACCGTTTTGAGGCAAACATCTTTCTTCTTTTGTCTTTCTAAAACTTCAATGAAATCTCATTACTCCTGTTTCGTCCAAGTTGGAGACTTCATCATCCCCATATTTGTGACCTCCCCTATGGAGAGCAGAATAGCTAATCCTACTTCTCCCTTGTCCTCCTCAAGCATCTTGGCTGGCCCTACCATCCTACATTAGGCAAGAAAAACTAAGGGAAAGGGTACTCAAACCCCTTCTGTTCCCTTCTCTGACATCAATGGGAAATCCATTGATGTCATTTACATGGGTGGCTCTATGACCACCTCCTCTCATATGCAACCTGTTTCGCAAGTCTAAAAGTGGTCCTGATGCCACTTCTCTTCTTCATGCGGTGAGTCCTGATAAGGCCACTGTCTCAATGGGTGACCGAAAGGTAACCCCACCAGTGCTTTACAAAGGCATCGTTAGCACTAGCTCCTCAACGCACACATCACACTCTAACGCTTCCTACACCAGCTCGGGCGGTCCCAAAGCCTCCCACATTCACACATGTCACGATTGATGGTTTAACAATCACCGTGACGAGACGGGAAAGACAATAGCTTATCCTAGTCTGCTCACCTGCTTCGGGTCTCGTGAGACCTGAACTCACCACAAGTGGTCTTCGAGCCACCAATGCATTGCATGTTAATCTCGAAGCTCGAGGCAGCCCAACGGCTGGAACCAAACGAGCACACGACTTTAGAGGCAATCAAAAGTCTTCCAAAAAAATACATATGCATGCTAAAGGCCCTAAGGCCACTGCAACTAAGAAGGAGTGTATCTCAAATACTTAGCCTTCCACTTCACTACAGGTTGGGTCACAAACCACCCCAAACACTGCTGTGGGCCGTTCACACACATGCAGGTTCGGTGACTCTACCAACGGGAAAAGGAAAGGATCGTCAAAGGTGCCCCTCACCACCTCGAAGCCACTAAGCACGTGGTACTCGAAGAAGTTCCCTTTGAGCACCATCTTGTCTACTCCTCCTTCCTTATATGCATGAGCTATTCCTCGAGGTAAGGCTTGGGGTAAGAGGATACCCTCAAAGATGACCAGTCAACATCCCCCTTCTCCAAGAAATCCTAAGCCTCCAAGGTCAATTACGAGCTCCCTTCTTCTTGGATGCCATACTTTACAAGAATTGATCGACTTTGCCCTCATGTCCGTAGGTTGAGCTAGTCGAGAGGGAAATCGATGTCGATTCCAATTCTGGGAGAAGGTCTATCGGCGCTTGCGAATTAAACAAATGAAAGAGATGAGCATGTCTCTCCGAAAATTAAAAGCAAAGTCTTCAGCCTCAGAAGACCTACTAGAACAAAACTGGTTCTACCCGTTGCAAGGCATGGAAGAACCTGAGATGAGTGACATTGTTCATTGCTATGTCGTCGAGGTACAAGAAGATGGACTCACTGGTTGGGCCTCGATCTCGTAGGGGTCGCATGACCACAAGAGGACCCGAGTTCAGGTCTGGCTCGAGATCGCTCTCTCGAGAACAGCAGTGTGTGTGGTGCATGTGCGGACAGGTGCCAACTAGTGAGAGAGGATTGTGTGGTGTGAGGTGGGACATACCTCACAGTGGGTTCATGACACGCTTAAGCATTTGCGAGGCCCCTCTTAAATCATGTTAGAAAGCCCCCTAGCTTGAGGTTGGTTCGGCTTTAGCCTCCTTGCTTTGCACTCTACAGCTCAAGAGCGCACACACATAAGGTTATCAGACATCAGAAGACCCTGACTTGATATTAGAGTATAGTATAGTATATATATATATATATATATATATATATAGTATATAAGTAGTAAGAGGTAGTAGAGAGAGTAGTAGTAGTAGTAGTACGTACGACGACGTAC
>NW_006499973.1:3458036-3517946 GCF_000471905.2 Amborella trichopoda | reverse complement strand
AGAGAGAGAGAGAAAGGAGGGAGAAGAGACAAGTAGAGAAAAGAGAAAGGAGAAAAGAAGAGACCAGTGGCTAAGACTGCCGGTTCGGTGAAGAGAGAAAGTAGAGGAAAGAGAGAGAGAAAGGGAGAAAAAAAAGAGGAAAAGAGAAGAGAGAAGAGAGACGAGAAGGGACTGACGGATTAACCACCGACCAGTTTGAGAGAGAGACGAAGGAAGAGAGAGAGAGAAAGGGGAAAGAAAAGAGGCGAAGAAAAGAGAGAAGAGAAAGGGACCTGCGGCTTAGCCGCCAGTCGGTTCGAGAGTGGGAGAGAGAGAAAGAAAGAAGAAGAGAAGAGAATAGAGAGGGGGACTGACGGCTAAGTTGCCGTCACGATTAAAGACAGAGAGGGTGAAGGAGAAAGAGAGAGAAAAGAATGAGAGAGGAGAAAAAGAGAGAGAAGAGGGAGAAGGAGGAGAAAAAGAGAGAGAGAAAGAGAAGGGAGAGAAGAGAGAGGGAGACAGGTGAGCTGACAGCTTAGCTGTCGGCTTGATTAACCATGAGAGATAGAGAAAGAGAGAGAAAGAGAGAGAAAAGAGAGAAGAAACTGGAGAAGGAAGGAGGAAGAGAAATAGAAAGAAGCAGACAAGATAAGAGAGAGAAAGAGAGAAGAGAGAGGAGGAAGAGAAGAGAGAAGGAGAAGAAGAGAGAGAAAGAGAAAGAAAGAAGGTGAGGGGTCGATGGCCTAGCCGCCGGCCTGACTGGCCATGAAAGCGAGAGAGAGAGGGGAGGAAAAGAAAGAGAGAAGAAAAGAAGAGAAAGAGAGAAGAAGGGAAGAGAGAGAAAGAGAGATAGACGGAAGAGAAGAGAAATAAAGAGTGAAGAGAGAGAAAGAGGGAAAGAGAGAGAAAGAGAGAAGAAAGAGAGAAGAGGAAAGGAGAGAGAAGAAGGGAAGAGGAAGAGAGAGAAAAAAAGAGATTGAGAGCGAGAAGCCTTAGAGTGAAAGGGAGAAGGAAAGAGAGAAAGAGAGAGGAGACAGAGAAGAAAGGCAAGTTTACCGTCAGCCCAGTTAATCGTGAGAAAGAGAGAGAATAAGAGAGCGAGGGAGGAAAGGAAAGAGAGAAGAAAGGAAGAGAAAGAGAGAAGAAGGGAAGAGAAAGAGATAGAAGGAGAGAAGAGAAGAGAGAGAAATAGAGAGGAGAAATAAGAAAGAGGAGAAGAGAGGAGGAGAAAGATAAAAAAGAGAAGAGAAGATAGAGAAAGAGAGAGAAGTGAGAGAAAGAGAGAAGTGCGATAAGCCGTCGGCCCCGTTAATCATGAGAAAGGGAGAGAAAGAGAAGGGGGAAAAGGAAAGATAGAAGAAAGAGAGGGGAGAGAAGAGAGAGAAAGAAAGAGGAAAGAAAGAAGATAGGAAGAGAGAGAAGAGAGAGAAAAGAGGAAGAGAGAGAAAGAGTGAGGGGTTACCTAGCAGACTCTTTGAACCGAACTGGTAGCTAGGTTGGAAGTGGGATGTTCTTAGTGAGAAGTGGGAAGTCCCAAGTGAGGAGTAGGAAGTTCTATGGGTAGTGGCTTATGGAGAAAATTTTCTCTCTCCTCTCTTGGGATGAAAATGGGTAAAGGAAAATATTTCCAAACCAAGGAAAAATCAATTGAAAGCTTGGGGGCCAAATCTCATTAATTTCTCATCTTCTTGAATTTAGAGTGACAAATGCTTATATAACACTCTATAGGAGTCAAGGGTGGATGCTCAAAACTAACTAAAGTTGCCAAAAAATAAATTTTCTATGAATCAAAATTGCCCGTTTTTGGGGCAAAATATCTATTTTTCCCTTACCCACAATCTCAAAAATGGCAAGATGGTCTCCAAAATGGGGCCACAGGCTATGGTGGTCATCCGGGGCCCATTTTGCATCTTTCTGGCAACCTTCCAGTGAAAGGAATTTCACGAAAGTGATGGTCTTGGCGAGGCGTTCGTTTTGACATATCTTTTGATCCTCAAATTTAACTATCGAGCTCTTGATGAAGTCCGTCAAAAGATGGGAACAATCTTAGATCTTCGATTTTGTCCATTTCTTGGCATTTTAGTTTGATCTTTTTGTAGTGGAATAACGGGGAATTCGTCACAGTCGTTTGGCGACAAGAATGGCACGATTTGGTGGCCGGACCCTCACTTTCAAAATTAGAAAATTTTGTCGAAATATGGATTCCAGTCGCCAAAAATACCCTTTCTTGCAATCTCAAAAGACAACCTTTTTCATCCACTTATCACATATGATGTTTATTTTGGATCGAAGCCCTTGACGTCACGGTCGCAACGGACCCATTTTCAAGTCGATCTGAAGTCGGGGCTTTATGATATGACCATTCAATTGAAGGGATCTCTCCTTTTGCAAAAATCTGTAAAGCATGAGTTTCTTAAACAGCTTCTCTCTAAGATTTCTTCCGTCTCGGGTCGTGTCATGAGGTTGTGCCACATATCAAAACGCGCACGGCGACGAGATGAAGATTCTCTTGAAATTCGAGCTTGATTCGACTTAAGATGTAGAAGTTATGACCTTCCAAATGTGATCCCAAAATCATATTATACAGTTTTCATAAATGGAAACTGGTTCACTGAGGGTGCACCAGAATAGTGTGTAACCCATCATTTGTGGGTAAGTCGGCCACAAGATGGTCCAGAAGTGTCCGAAGGAACTAAAATTGATATCTAATGGGTTTTCGACCTTATGAATCTAATGAAAGTTCTCTGGTGTTTATCTGAAGCTCCAATGATAGGGTTATATAGTTATAAGGTGCATTTTCAGCATGTTAGAGGCCGAACCTGGAAGTGGGTTTTATCTCTGATCCTCCTTAACGTCATCAGATCGCGACAAAACTTGGTGGGTGTCATTAGGGAGTCCAGTGATACTTCCACATGCTATTTGGGACACATCTATTGCCTTTCAAAAATTCGCTCCTGATCAGGGTTTATTTTAATAGTGCTTCCATGATCCACAGGCATTTTAGCGCTCGAGGGCCTAAGTTGCGATTGGCTTCCTCCTTATTCGCATCGGGGATACAAGTATAAAAAAATACCCTAAAATAGCTTGCCCCGCCAAATGTTGTGCTTCGAGGGAAGCGAGAAGGACAACATTCAGAATCAAAATTGGTCCTTCGGCTTTCATTTTTTTTCTTCTTGGCCATCGACATCAGCACGAACAGCAAAGGGGAATCGTGCCAAGCTTCTTCCCTGAGGGATGACCATGGTGCTTCGACGACTGGGGGCCTTATTGAAAGGCTTGTAGACCCAGGGGCGTCAAGACTTTTGGGAAGAGAAGAGACTTGAACTATCGATAGGGACTTTGCTTATGGGTTTCCTTCTCACTTCAAGAGTCCTTTTTGGTTCCAACAACTCAGGGCCTTTCTTAAGGGCTTGTTGACCCAATCAGCCAGAATCGAGGTTTGATTAGTAGTCAGGTTCTTTGCTTAAGGGCTTATTCCCAATCAGTTAGGCTTTCTTTTTAGTCTTCTGGTGGGGGCCTTGCTTAAGGGATTTATTCCCACTTCAGCAGATGCTTGTGCTTTGGATAGACAGACGAGGGCCCTTAATGGGGCGTATGAATTGCTACACCAGGGTTTGGAGTTTGTTCGATAGGTGGAGTGCCTCTTTAGGACCCTATCTACCGAATCCAGGCAGGGGCCCTTTGTTGGCCATCCTAAAAAGTTTGGACCATCGATAGGTGGGGATCTTGGTGAGGCGGTCTCTTTGGGGCTTGAAGCCCCAGTCTTATCAGGTCTAGTCAGGGGGTTTTTGTTGGCCATCCTGAAAAGTCTAAACCATTAGCAACTGGGAATCTTAGGGAGACCGCTACCTTGGATGTCGGTGGAGGTATTGGTATGGCTTGACAGTCAATTGCCTTTTGGGAGCATCTTCGGCTGGTCGACATGACTTTCTTGTTTTTGGTGACTTTTGGAAAATGAACTCTTTCAACATGGAGTTCCGGCTTGCCATCTTGTTGATTCTTCTGAGTTCTGGGTTCTTGTCATGGATTGATCCGTACTGTTGGAATTTTCTTAATCTCTCTTTGGTTCCAGTAGCAAGGTACACTCTTATATGGGCTATTGATTCCCAAGCAACCGGGATTTTTGTTTGGATTGCTAGCAGAGGCCGCCTGTGGGGGTGAGTGCTGCCTCAACCTGCTTATTGGTTCAAATGCCCTTTCAGGTTTTCACCTGAACAGAGGGGGAAGCGGCGGTGTAGAATTGTTTTTACCAACTTCCTTCTTTTATTAGGCTCTATTACCCGTGACTTCATGGTCACGTCCGCCTTCCTTTTCGTTTTTACTCACAGTGCCCTTTCAGGTTTTTACCGTGCCCATTTTTTTTCTTTGCAAAACACTCTTACTCATGGTTTCATGACCATGCCCGTCTGCCATTTTTACTCATAATACTCTCACAGGTTTTCACCATGCCCGTTTTTTTCTTCTTTGACCAGTTTTACCCATGGTTTCATGACCATGTCCGCTCATGTTTATTGATTATATGCACATATAAATGAGACTGGGGTGGTAGAAGGATGACGCTAAGAGTGGCTGGGGGTCTTTTGGTGGCCATAGAGAGAGCATGGGGTGGCTCAACTTACTGGGAAAATTGACATAACCTTTTGTGAAGGGTGAATGGAGTTTGTATGGAAGGTGCAGCTTGCTGAGGTTGGAGTGAGTTTCTGGGTGATGAAGGTGGCCCCTTGGGGAATGGCGAATTCCATGCATGATGGAGGGAATGGTGAGGTGACGGTGGTTTGACTCACTGGGGATGGTGAGCATGGTGGTAGTGTGATTCACTGGGGATGGCGAGCATGGAATGGATCGACCCACTGGGGATGGTGGATCTGGTGTTTTTAGGGGGGTGCATGGGTACAGTAGCTTGGGTTGGACATTTAATGGGATGTTTGATGGTATTTGGAAGTTAGAATGTAACGGAAAGATAGTGTAAGAATGTGTGAGATGAAAGGGTATGTAAATGAGAGGGTGTTGAGAGGGGGGAGAAAGAAATACACACACACAGAGAGGAGTGCGTGCACGTGAGAAGCGGGAGGTGTGTGAGGAAAAGAAGAGAGAGATATTTACATAACAAAAAGGGAGGTATGCACACGTGTGGAAGAGAGAGAGTGGCGTACACAGGCGTGAGAGGAGGTGAGGAGTATCACTCGTGGCTCGGGCCCTGGGCAAGAGCTCGGCTCAGTTAGTATACGAATAGGGAAATGAAAGACGCACACGTGGAGGACACATGTGTGAAGGGAAGCCCACACGTGAGCATGCACATGAGAGAGGGGAGAGAGATGAAGATTTAGGCTTGGGTGTGGGTCGGAAAGCCAAGCCAGGCTCTCGCGGCGAAAGGGAGGGCATGCGCAGGCAGTGACGCACGTGAGGGCGAGAGGTCCTAGGCCTGAGTTCGAGGCAGGAGGCCCAGCACGGCCCACTGCGGAGAAGGGGAGGAATGCACGTGGCGCCTTGAGGGGTGAGAGGGATCTCGGGGCAGTAGGCCCAGCCCGGCCCACTGACACGGGGGCACGTGCACGTGATGGAGGCATGCATGGACGAGGGGTGGAGATCCCGGGCTCGAGGGAGGTGGTCCAGCCCCGCCCACTACGAAGGAGTGTGCACGACGGCTTGAAGGGTGAGACCCAGGCTCACGCTCAGGGCAGACGGCCCAGCTCGGCCCACCGTGTGAGAGGGAGATGATAAGAGAGAAAATAGCCGTCGGCGGCCTAACTCGGAGGCTCTTTTTTTATGGCGGATGCAGCCCTCCTTGCTAAGCGAATTTTTTTGCACGCCCTGGCAGTGGTTTCGCAAAATTTTGAATCCATTTGACATTTTGTTGACCGTTTTGGCCCTTACCCATTTTTGGTCAGAAGAAGGGATCCAAGGGCAGTGGGGTCCCTGGCACTGGTTTCGCACGATTTTGAATCCATTTGACATTTTGTTGATCGTTTTGCCCCTTACCCATTTTTGGTCAGAAGAAGGGATCCGAGGGCAGTGGGGTCTTTTTGCTTAAGGCCTCCCCAAAATGTCCTCCTCCTTTCTAAAAATGATGCACAAATGCTCATGGATGAGTTCAGACTACCGAATTTGTGAGGGACGATAATGGGAAGGGAAAAAAGACCTTTATGGAGTGGAGTATGTAAGGGTGAAAGGGGGACCACTTTTTGTCATTCTCATTCATTTTTTAAATTTTAGAGAGGGAAATTGGGAGAGCAGTCAAGAGTGGAGTGCAGGTGGTCAGAAGGTTGCGAAGCGGGGTTTTCTTCTCACGCCGGTGGCTGGGGCATCTGGTATGAAAGAGTTTAGCGAGCTTTCTGCCTTCCATGTCTTTTTAGCATAGTTAAATGTCATTTAGCATTTAGGCATTATCTTGTGCACATTAAGCATTTTTGGATTCTTTTGTCCATTTTCAACGCTTAATTAACGCTTTTGGTGCTTTTTAAGCATTTTTGGCACTTTTTATATATCTTAAACGCTTTTTACGTATTTAAAGTGCTTTTTGAGCATTTTAAGTGCTTTTTGAGCATTGTAAGTGCTTTTTGAGCATTTAAAATGTCTTTTAAGCATTTTAGGCACTTTTTAAGCATTTTAAGTGCATTTTGAGCATTTTAAGCATTTTTTTAGCATTTTAAATGCCTTTTAAGCATTTTTTATGCTTTTAGAGTGCTTTTATCACTTTTTGGGCACTTTTAATGCTTTTTAAGCACTTTTGATGCTTTTTAGGCATTTTTGCTTCTTTTTAAACACTTTTGCATGGATTTCACCTGAGTAGAAGGGGGCTATGTCGGGGTTCATCTGGCTTGGGTACATCCCATGGTTCAGTTCCTTGAGTATCCTCCTGGGTGCCTTGGATCAGTTAGGTACATTTTTTCTCAAAAAGTCCAGTTTACAAGGGAGATGCTACCAAATTTTTGCCAGTCCTTATGTCTACTTTTCTCTGACTTCTCTCTGACTTTTTGGGCACCCCTGACCTTGTTTTCTGCATGCCTTTCCCGATGTTGTGCCCCTGGTCAAGGACTCCCTCCCTAAATTGGGTGAGCTTGGGACTGCCACCTTCATAGGTGTTAATTTGGTAAGAGGGCAGCCCATATGGCTCACAAAGCTTGCTCGTGCCTTGGAATGGCCTTTAAGTGCTACCTTTTCTAGTGAGACTGCCTACTTTCACATTTGTGAGACCAATGATGGGGAGTCTACCGTCCAAGAAGAGGCGATTCCATTATTTAATTTCCTGCACCGCGATCTAGCCTCCAGTGAGGATCTCCCCACCTTGGGAAACGAATGGGCAAAATGAAGGGGTTAATTTGGTCACCTCGTGGGCTTAGAATGTAGGGTGAGCATCAATTTTTAATTGGGTACAACCCTTAGACCTTTGAAATCATTCATATTTATGTGGATCTCCTCAAGCTCGCCTCTTTGCTATCGGCAGTGCAGAGTTTTGCTGGGTACTTTGACCGTTGTTCCAATACCATGAGGGCCCTCTTGTAGACTTGGAGCCATTTGTGCAACACCTGGCCCTTTGGTCATAGTGAAGGAGAGATTTGCTTGTTGAACCTGCCCTTTATCGGGGGTCTGTCGCTGATGGGGGCCATGTATGACAAATTCGTCCCCCACAACTTTGTCATCTTTGGTGGAAAATCATTGGGGGTTGAGGTCCCTCCTCCCGGCCTCCGACAGATGTTTGAACTCTACCAGCTCCTCAGTTCATAAGCTAGTGACGATCAGGTGAGCTTTTCCTGTTGGGTGAGGTTCTTCTATGGTGAGAGCCTTGATGCCACAGAACTGGAGTATTGTGATCTGGGCGGAAAGGGCAAGGAAAGGGTGAAAGTGACTGATGCCACCTTCGTATGCAGGTTAGTGAAGGACGACGTCTACCTTGCTGCATACCTGTCGCTCTTCACATGCAAGTTCACCCTCCCTGGTTCGAGTGACGTGATCCAACTGGGTTGCTTCTTTGCAGCCTATGACATGGCACGAGGATGCAGTATGCCTTAGCACAACAAGTGTTTTGTAGCATTTACTATGGCCTAGGGGCGATTTCTCGAGACAAGCCATTTAAAGGAGGAGACGGACCAGAGTTGGCAGGGGGAGAGGCCTTCCCAAGGAATTTCAAGATAGCATTCCCAACTCATTATCTGTTCAGCTAGCTTTTCGCCTACTTCCCAAGTACATATGCGAGAAATGCTGCTCTATATGTAGCTATGTGCCCTCAACTTGTGAAGATTACAGGTCATAAGGCCTAGTTCCATACCCCTGGTCATGTGCGAAGCTTATTTGGTGGTGACTCTTTCTTCACACGTCATAACCCATTTCTTGTGGGTGGCTGCACTAACCGTGCTTTTGTCGACCAACTGGGCCACGAGTTGGATGGTACCACTACTGGTATCGCCGAGTTGATGTTTCTTTTGAGCATACGGGGAGGTATACTGCCTTTCATAATGTCATTTGGCTCGAAGCTCGAAGCATATTACCCTAGACTAGGGATGCCCATTCACTGTCTTGTTCGAGCAGCGACACAGGAAAGAAGGGGCCAAGACGAAGAAGGATGACTTGGGGACTTGCTGCGAATCTTGGAAGGCAACACATGGGAGAACTACCTGAGCGACATGCTTAGACCTCACTGAGGTGAATAAATTCATCGTTCCTCATTATGGCAGGCTATAGAAACCTACTAGCATTGGTGGCGAATCACCAATAGCTGGTATTGGCACGTGGATCATCCTTGGAAAGGGGAAAATAGAACTTGGAGCCATGATACCAAGTAGGGCAAGAACTTTGTGCCATCGGCATTCGAGAAGCACTTCGAGCTAGAGTATCCCTAAGACTGGGAACAACTTGGGGTGCCAGGAGATGGAGGAGGATGAGGAATCACCGCAAGTTCTTGCTCTTAAAGAGAGGATGGGGATGCTCTTCGACCACCTTTGTTCTATCTTTGAATGGAAACAAGGCCGAAAGGTTGGCGGTCGAGAGGGGCACCCCAATCAAGATTATAACGCCGTTATTGGCAGTGGTCCCCATTCAACCCCTGATGCTGGTTTTAGGTATGGCCATGATTCAGAGAGGCCTGAGCCACCCCAAAGAGAGAAGAAAAAGATGAAGAAGCCAGTGACCTCGGATGTTTCTGAGTCGTAGCCTTCCTAAGAGAATTCTCCTCGACAAAAGAGTGCTAGGTTGACTAAATCAGTGTCTGGGTCTCAGTCTGTGATTAGTTCTCCTCACTCAGTCTTACCTAAGCTTGAAGATATGATCATGGCTACCACGGGGGCCCCTGATCTTGCCAGTGTTCCTTCCATATCAGAGGTGATTCCTTCAACTATGCATCCGGTGCGAGAGCAAACACTAATTGCACCTTCATCCTCTAGGAGGGTTAGCTTTGACTTGGCTTCTTGTTCCAGGGAGAACGACCCTCTTCTAGTGATGGAGATGACTTACTGTCACAAGCCCGCCCCCTACAGTACTCACCAGGCCCATCAGAGGACAATGGGGTGTGGGATTGCGGCCACAAGTAGCTAATGCCACTCTTTCACAGCTAGTGGGGCCACTGATGGGGCTATTGATGGGGTTACAGACATCATCCCAAAGAAAGATCTTAACGTTATTGTGATGTTCGAGCAACCCATGGTGGCTCCTCATTTTGATACAATCAATGTAGCTGGGGCCCTCGTTTTTATGTCATCAGACGTCGAGTCTCACTCAGAGCCAGAAGGGTCTTTTAGTGTGGGCCTTACAGATGTGCCCCCAGAGATGGCTGCTGCCCTTACCGTCGTTGCTTTAACTGAAGTGACTTCGGCTTCGAGTTTGTCAACGGTCAGCCCACCCTCTAGCGCAAAGTCTGTCATGATCATAGGTATGCTATGATTGGGTCTCCGACTATTGAAGGGGTAATCTCTTGCAGAGCTTGGCCCTGAGATTGCTAACCTTTGTGGCTGCGCTGCTGCTCTAAGCATTATAGATTGTGAATAGGAGGTCTTTGTCCGTTTTGACAATATTTTGAATGAGCTTGAAGATAAGCGAGTGGAGGCTTTGAAGGAAGAGGCAGAAGTTAATGGGCTACAAGGTGCTCAATTGGCCTCTTTGGAGGCTTTGCTTATGAAGCATCGTGGGGAAGTGGATGCATTCATGCAGAGAAAGGCCGCTATGGTTGCTCAGAGTCTGAATTTAACAAGTAAGAGGAAGCCTGCTTAGCCAATTTGAGGGCTCTAAAGGCGGAACTTCTAAAGATGATGAACGGGTTCAATGAGCTGGAGTGGGAAATGAACTGCTGGAGAGCGAAGAACCAGGTCTTGACCGATGGGATTTTCGGACTCAATCGTACCATTGAACTAAGGACTGCCTCTTCGGCGCGAGTTACCCAAGCAATGACTGATCTCAAGGTACATGCACAAAAGGCTATCATGTGTTCTAAGGCAGCGAGAGCGAAGATCAATGAGGTCGTTGATCGTTTCTGAGAGAGCCCTTCTTTACATCTTTCTTTGCCAATGTTTGCCCTGACTTGTACATGGATGTTAACAGGCTGTATGGAATGAAATTCCACTTTTGTTTTATGATTAGGTCTACCTTCTCCCTTTTTTGTGGTTTGCATTCATTTGCTACCGGCGTCCTATGTGGACATGTCCACCCTTCTCGTGTCTTTGACTTAAACGCCCTTTTGGGTTTTTGTTTAAGTCCTTGAGGCATGCGCCATTCTTGGTTTTTGAAAAACCTCGTGAGATTCGTTTTGTGGAACTTTTTCCCATGATGTTTACTCCATGTCTCCCATTATTTCCATTTTTACTCACAATGCCCTTTCAGGTTTTCATCATGCTCGTTTTTTTATTTTTTGATGTCTTTTGCTCACGATAGCAGATGGTGCTACCGTACCCCATAATGTTTTATTTTATCTTCTTTTGACGTTTTTGCCCATGACCCCTTTCAGGTTTTCGTCATGTTCGTCTTTTGTGGAAGCCACTTTTAGGGTGATGCCATCAGGACCGTAATGGTTAAATGCCTCAATATCACCCTCTGTGTCAGGTTAACCTGGCCGCACGTGTCTCGGGTTTTGTGGAAAGCCCAGGTGATTAGGTGCCTCGATCTCGCCTCCCTGGATCTAGGTGATCGGGTGACACGTGTCTCGGGTTCGGGAGATCCAAGACCTGAGATCGCTCTCTCGGGAACCTTATTTAGGAACAAGGACAGGTGTCCAACTAGTGAAAGATGGAATTTTGGATGTGAGGTAGGGATGAACCACACCTGGGTCTGTGACTTACTCGGGCTGACTCGTGTAGGTGCCCTCTTAGATCACATCGAAAAGCCCTCCAATTACTTCAGCTGGTTTGGAATCGCCTCCCTTGACCTGAAATCCCCTTATTTTCTACACAACACTACTATGAGTAATTTGCAAGGCAAGTGGGCCGAAGGACCCACCCTTGTCTTAAGGCAATGCACATTCGTGTGGCTAAGAATGTGAGAAGTTAGGGAGATGAAGAGGAGAGGGCTTGAAAATGAGGATGAGATGACAAAGAGGTGGGGTCCCAATGGTGCTAGGTGTTGCCACTCACAACCATGGAGTAACAGCGTCACGGCCCTTGGAGAGCGCTTGACACTACTGCTCACGGTTAGAGGGTGAGCAATGAACTATGGGTAGCGCTAGGCATTGTCGTTGGCAACACAAGAAGGCAGCACACCCATGCGTGCGTGGCGATAGCCTCTTGTGAAGCGCGTGGCAATAGCCATTTATAAAGCGTGCTGCGACAGTTCTTCGTAAGGCACACGACAATAAGCATGGGATGCAAGAGGAACCTGCGAACGACAATAGACATCGAACATGCGTAGGAACCTCACGAATGGTGATAGGCACCTAGCTCACGAACGACAACAGGTGTTGTCGCGACCCCTCCTAGGCAGCGATAGGCATCACCGTCTGCAACATGTGTGCAACAGGGGAGGAGATCCTTGCTGGCGGTAATAAGTTTCATCGTTTGTGCTCTTCACTGAGACATTGAGGACCTCTCTGTGAATGGCGATGAGCAGCACCGTTTGCAGGCGCCACTGGGAGATAAAGATGAACGAATAGAAGGATAAAAGAGCTCGTGCATGGCGCTGCCATTGCCATGCACGACCTGTGGAACCATAGAAAGGAGGAAAAAAGAAAAGAAAGAGGCATGCACGCCACTACCACTGTCGTGCGTGGTCGCTGAGGGAGGCTTAGATGAAGAAGAAGAAGAAGAAAGAAAAAAAGAGGGAGAAGATTTACCTTGAGCCTAGGGGTACAGATCCAAAAGTTTATCTCTCCTTTCTCTCTCTCACAAAATGTGACCAACAATGAGAAGAAAGAGAAATTTTATTAAGCAAAAACTCTCTCTTTTGTGAAGGGTTTCATCCTTTGCGTACAATGATGGTATGTGGTATATATAGAATTGTGCCCAAACATGAGTGGCTTGATCGAAATTAAACCTAATTGTTGGAAATTAATATTTAACTGAATTAAAAGAAAATAGAAAATAGGGTACAAAATGATATATTTGCCCCTTTTTAACAATTTGTTAAATTTCAAAACAGTTCCTCTACTGCCTTAGAACGTGCATGATTTTTCATGGATGATCCAGGGTTGTTCTGATGTATGGTTGATTAAAAGATGATTGTTTTCTTATAGGGCTCGGCATGACGATCAATTTGATACCAACTTTGAGCCATAAATCATGTTTTTAGGCCACGATCATGCGACTTAAATTTGAATGGATATTGATACTTCGGATCGATAGTGTGCTCGTTCCTTGATTTTTTTCTATGATATCTTTGTTGGATCACATTGATCATGCTGTCACGATCACGTGGCAACAAATGCAGCTCGATTCCATATCCGGACGAAGGTTTTGCAACTTTGGAGTTTTTGTCGGAATCTGGAATTCCAATGTCGAAATTTGCAGTCACTTCATCGGTTTAATGTGTGGAATCTAACCGTTCATCATGTACGGGGTTCAGGCCAGAGATAGCCCGAGACCTTATGCACGTGATGGAATTGGTCTTGTGTCGATCTGGGTCGTGAGAGGCGTGATTTTGTCGCTCGAGCGAGGTACGGCACTGTTGATTTTTTTGCACTTTCATTATGGATCAGCAACTTCTCTCTAGCTTTTCTTGACGCTCAGGCATGGCATGAGACGTGCTACATATCATAACGCTCGTCTTGATGAGACGAATATGCTTAACAAATTTTGGGGCGATCTGACTCGAGACAGAGAAGATATGAGTATCGAAAGTCACTATTTGTGACTCCCCCTTTAATGGAGTTGAGTTGCAGATTGACCGCATGGGAATAGTGTGTGGCTCCTTCTGTTTCACTCTTTCACCTATAACTTCTTCCTGGAGTGTCCGTTTAAGCTGAAATTTGACCTTGGGCTTTTTCAACCATGCCAAATCCAATGGCGGTTGTCCCATAGCAAATTAAGATACTGAAAATATAGTGCTAGTTATAGGGCCCGTTTCAGGGTGCTTGAGGTTGATTCAACCTAAATTATTTCTCAGTCTGCATTGCCTTAGACATGTCGGAATTCAAGAAAACTTGGCAGGAGACTTTTGAGAGTCTTTATGAAGATCTTGACTAGTTTTGGGGCTATTCTGAGACAATCAAAATTTCTAGTATTTGTTAGGCTTTATTGACCAGGGACCCATGATGATGAAAAATGTCTTCCAACAGCATGCCCTGCCGAATGTTGTGCTTTGAGAGAAACGAGAAGTACAACCATTTGTGAGATTTCCCCTGGCTAGCCACAGGACTACATGAACGCTGAGGAGGTCCACGCAACGCTGTAACTAGGTTGCTCAGACATTTGGACATAATGTACGGGTCCATCCGTGAGACTTTAGGGGGGAAAAAAGACTTTTGAGGAATCTGTTGAAATCCTCACCCTCGAGGGACTATTTTTTATTCTGACAGCTTGAGGATTTTGTAAGGACCTCATTGGTCAAAATCGTGCCTATCTGGTGGTCAAGTGCTATGAACCTTCGGTCTGCATTATTTACTGCTACACCAGGTTTGCTTTTGATGATCAGGGTATCTCTGTACGTCCCATCTAGAGGGGTCCAATTGGGGGCTTCTGACTTATCCCGAAGATATGGGCCTGTCGGCTAGGGGGAATTTTGGCGAGGCGACCTCGTGGACCCCATCCTGCAGGGTCCAGTCGAGGGCTTCTGACCAGTCCTGAAAGTTTGAGCCTATCGGCTAAGGAAGGTTTTAGGCGAGGCGATCTCATGGCTTGGAATAACCCTGAAGTCTCTAGCAGGTTATGCTCTGACAAGGAATAACCCTAAAGTCTTTGGCAGGTGGCTTTGTCAATTTCTTGCCTTTGTGATGGTCTTTAGCATTTTGGAGGGATCTTTCTATCATCGCCTTCACCCTCAAGGACTCTGTTTGTTTTTGGAGTTGAAGTGTGGGAGATCTTATGAGGTTCTCACTCCCGGGTGAGCCATTGTGTTGTAATTGGATGCTGGCAGTTGAGGATTTTAGGTAGAACTCATTAGCTAGGATTATGACTGTTTGGCAATTGGATGTGGCTAAGGCTATGGTAGTATGTCAACTTGTTTTGTTGGTCCAAGCGCCCTTTGCGGGTTTTTACTTGAACAGGGGAAATGGCACCGTAGAGATGCTTTTCACCAATCTTCCTTTATTTTTGAGCTCTTTTACCCATGACTTTGCCATCATGTCCACCCCTTTCATCCGTTTTTTCTCACGGTGCCGTTATGGGGTCTTCACCGTGCCTGCTTTTTGTTTTTACAAAACTCTTTTACTCATGGTTTAGTGACCATGCCTGTCCGTCATTTTACTCATGGCGTTCTCTTGTCTAGGTGTACACCATGCCTGTATTTTTGTGAAGGTGTGTTTAGGGTCATGCCTTCGAGACCTGTGCGAAGCCTTTTAACGTCATGCACTCAGGACGTGCACTATAGTTTAGGGTCACAAAGTGAGTATGGTGATGCTTTTGACTCACTTGGGGGGGACGGCACGAGGTTGCCTGTGAAGGATGGATGATGTATGAATGGTGGGTGAACAGTTGTGACCCACTAGCTGACGATGAGTATGGATTGTGAGATGGTTCGCCATTTTGTGAGCATAGGTAAGACTTACAGGGGAATGATGGATGGTAATAATGAAGCGAAAAAATTCACTAGGGAGACAATGAAGGTGGTGTGCGCACACAAACGGGTCGGTTGGGGAAAGCATGTGTCAAGATGCACATAAAGGGAGTGTGCACATATGTGGGGGCGTCTTTAAGGTCATACCTTCAGGACCTGAGCAAAGCAGTTTAATGTCATGCGACCAGGACGTGCACTTTATTTTAAGGTCATATAGCTTGGACCACGATTATGCAGTTTAAAGTCATGCAGCTAGGACCATGCAGTTTAAAGTCGTACAACTAGACCTCCGTTATAGTTTAAGGTCATATAGTTTGGACAATATAGTTTAGGGTTGTGCACCTGGACCAAGGCTATGCAGTTTAAGGCCATACAGCACGGACCAATATGCGGGTCGCCATATAGGTGAAGCTCCATGGGGGATAGGTCTGTAGATAACAACCTGACTCCTTAGGGATAAGATAGGTAAGGCTATACACAGGCAGGGAGTTTTAAATGAAGATGGTGGCCCTACAAGGAGTGGCAAACGGAAGCGAAATTCACTAGTGATCAAGAGGGCAAGTGTGACTCCCTGGGGTGAAGGATGAGACTTCATGTAACTTTGCTAGGGATAATGGGTTGCAATACGGATGTGACTCCTACTGGGGGTGTTGGTGCAAAACAAATCCATTGGGGATTAAAGGGGTTAGGCACAACCCCTTTCTCTTTTTCATGCACCTAACTCCACTGGGGATGCTGATGGAATGCACTTGGGATAACGGGGTCTAGCATAATGGAACGCATGACACCATGATAGTTAAGGTGTATGACGGAGGCTTAAGGGGGCTATGAGTGATGTGACTCAACTGGGTAAAATGGAGAGCAGGAGAGTCTTGGGAAATGGTGATGCATGGAATGGGTACAATAGGTGGTGAAAGCGCCCTATCAGGTGTAGAGGTATACGATTGAGACTGTGGTATGCCTCTTTGAGATATTGCTTTATAGAGGTGCGTGTATGCCTTGCATGCTGTTCTTTGAAGCCTCATAGTCGAAACTATGGTATGCCTCTGAGAGACGAGTGCATGCTTTGATGGTTACGTGCTTTTCTTGGAAGCCTCATAATCGGAACTATGGTACACCTCTTTGTGATATGGCTTTGTAGAGACAGATGTATGCTTTGAAGTGCAAGCTTTGCTTCGAAGCTTCACAATCAGAACTGTAGTACACCTCTTTAATATATGGCTTTATAGAGGCGGTCACATGCCTTGACGATTGCATGCTCTACTTCGAAGCCTGACAGTTAGAACCGCGATACATCTTGATTTGGAAGAACACCTCGAAAGGGTGATGTCCTTTCACTGAGGGATTGTGAAGAAGGATGCAGTAGTGGATGTGTAGGATGGTGTCATGCGGTAACCCCTTAGAGCCATGTAAGCACAGGAAGCAGTTTATAGTCATGTGAAAGAACTAAATGTTGCGCAATTTAATGTCTTGCTACAGGGACATTTGACATTTTTACTCGTGATGACCCGTAGGGGAGGATCAACACGCTCGTCATTTGACAGTGACTACCCCGAAGGATTTGCCTCGAGCGGTTTGCCTCGAGACCTGAGGGCATGTTTAAGGTCTTGCCTTTGAGACCACTTGTTGTGCAGTTTAACGTCGTGCCACTAGAACGTGTGCTATAGTTAAGAGTTGTATAGCTTGGACCATAGCTATGCAGTTTAAATTCATACAGCTAGGACCATGCAGTTTAAGGTCGTGCAACTAGACCTCCGCTACAGTTTAAGGTCATATAGGTTGGACCATGCAGTTTAGGGTCGTGCATCCAAACTGTGGTTGTACAGTTTAAGGTCTTGCAGCACGGACCATGGCTATGTAGTTTAAGGTAATGTAGCATGGACCATGGCTATGCAGTTTAAGGTCATGTAGCACGGACCATGGCTATGCAGTTTAAGGTCATGCAACACAGACCATGGCTATGCAGTTTAAGGTCTTGTAGCACGGACCATTGAGTGGTGAGGGAATGTGACCCCATGGGGTTCATGATCGTCATTGGTGGCTGAACTCCTTGAGGAGTGAGACCGTGATGCAGGGAATGAACTTCCTGAGAATGTAGAACGATGGTCGAGATGGAAGTGCCATGGCATGTGCACGGCACTAGGTCTTGGATGTTGCATGCGGCATTAATCCTTGGGTGAAGCACATGGCGTTTAACAACTTGGTGAGGCATGTAGAGTTAACTCCTTGATGAAGCGCGCCTCGATAGCATCTTGGTGGAGTGCGTGACAATAGCTCCTTGACAAAGCTCGCGGTGATAGCTCCTTGACGAAGCAAGCGTCAATAGCTTCGTGGCGGAGCACGAGGTGATAACCCTTTCGGGTCTCGGGTTTGACCCACCCTGGCCTGGTCTTGTTGTCATTAGAAGGTGGGGAATGGAGCATCATTCGAATTTGGGAAGGGAAATTTGTGGCACTGCTGAGTATAAAAGGGGGAAAACCTCATTTTACTGTTTTACCGAAGACTGTCGAAGAGAGTTTTAGAGAGAGAGAGAGAGAACTAGAGCTTCTGATAAGAGATTTCTGGCAAGAGTTTCCCGGCCAATATTCGTAGCATACAGGCCTTCAACAGTCCTCAAGAGAGCTTGAGCAGGTCATGGAGCTTCGTATTGTGCTTGAGGATGCTTTTAGAGAGTTTCAAGGCTTTATGAGGAGGAAACAAGGCTTCTCAGAGCCTTAGCAAAATTTGCAGTGGTGCTCTGTCGGAGTTTCGGTGCTTTTTCAATAGTTCAGCTGTTGAAGGGAAAGTTTCAAAGAAGTCAGGGGAATATGATGGTCTTTGGTCTTCCGAAGAGAAAAAGGAGGAGCAGCAGTGGGCTCTTCGAAAACACAGAGAAACTTCGTTGAGTTGTGGTGAGCTGCAGAGGTGCGAAAACAGGGAGAAGGGAAGCCCGTAGGTCACAGGGAAGCTTTCTGGGGATTCTGGTGGTTTATTTGATATCCTCGTCTATCAGAAAGTGGAAAGAACAGGGTCAGACAGAGATTCCTGGTGGGTGGAGAAGTGTTTTCCCGGTCAGGAGAGGAAATGCCAGTGAGAACTTGAGGCGTTGCAAGGCCGTAACAGTCGAGCAGACGAAGGGTCATGGGACTGCAAATAGTCGCCCTCTACACGTGTGGTGATAGGCCACGCCACGAGTGTTAGGCGACGTGCTCGAATTTCGAGGGACGTGGTGTGTCGCATGTGTGGTCAAGTGTTTCTCCTTTTAGACGGCAATAGCCCCATAGACGTGAGATGACAATACCCCCTTTGGTTGCGAGACGGTGATAGTCCTGCCTTCTGCAGTCGGTGATACCATCTCCATGGGCAGACAACGATAGTCCTGCCCCTGGCTGCGAGACGATGATAGCTTGTCTGCATTATGCCTTGAGTGACCAATTGGTGATACGCCCTTGAGAGTGTAGGTTTTCGCGGTCGCTTTAACAGCACAGCTTTTGATCTAATGACCCAGCCTTCAAGTGTTATTCCAGAAGTGAAGAACCTCCCACGAGCAGGGGAGCTTTGCACCAATGAATTCATTAGCAAAATCTTGGTGAGAGGTGAGCCAATCTGGCTTACTGAGGCTTTATGTGAACCATGGTGGCCTTTGAGCGTCACCTATGTTAGTGACCCCGTCCGCTTTGGGGTGAGGGAGGACATTGACGATAATGTGGGGTTAGAGGAAGGGGTGGGCCTCCTTCATTGCCTGCACCAAAACATAGCCTCCAATGGGTACTTGCCCACTCTAGGTAAGAGGATGGTAAAAACCTCAGGCATGAAATGGTCTTATGCTGGCTTGCGGGTACAAGGGGAACACCAGTACCTAAAGGGGTACTCTTCCTGAACCATAAGAGTGCTCAATCGGTATAGGGACATTTTGAAGCATGCTTCCCTACTGACTGCCATTTAGTGCTCAGCGGGCTACTACGACCGTTGCTAGAACACGGTCAAGGTACTTTTGAAGACTTGGAGCCATGTTAGCAACACATGGCTGCTCGATCATGGGGAAGTAGTGCTAGATCTGTATTTCATTGGTGGGATGCTGCTCATTAGTAATATGTATGACGAGTTTGTGCCCCCGAACTCGGTCATTTTTTGAGGTGAACGGGTCGGGAAGAAAAACCCATCAGCTTGGCTTCAGGAGCTGTTTGGAATTTACCAATTGCTCTAGTCTGAGATCAAGAAGGGATGCGTCTATTTCACCAAGTGGGTGGCCTTTTTCTATGGGGACTGTGATGATGAAGCCGGTCCATCACCGAGGAAAGGGAAGGAGGCCTCACCTATTTTTTAGCTGCGGAAGGAGAATGGGCACATCTTCCTGACTGCTTATTTGGTACTTTTCTTGTGCAAGTTTGCTCTCCTCGATGGAGCAGAAATTATCCGTCCAGACACTTTCTATGTGGCCTGTGACATGGTGAGGGGGCAAAAATATGTTCTTGCACAGCCAGTCCTCTTACTACGGCCTAGGAGCCATGTCTAGGGGAAACGTTTATCAAGGCGAAGAAGTTGGGAACGACATAATGGATGGAAACTTATTCCCAGGGGACTTCAAGATGCCTTTCCCCGTCCATTATATATATGGCTGGCTTGGGGCTTATTTCGCAGACACCTACCTCTGAATTAGAGAATCAGAGGAAATGATATGCCTGTTTTTGTTGAGGATTGCCGGGCAGAAATCAATCTTCCATACTCTCGAACACGCTCATAGTTTGTTCTACAAAAACCACCTCAACATGAGGGGGCCCGCCTTTACGGTGGGGAATCTCATAGACTGTGCCTTTGTTGACGAGCTGGGCAAGAGTCTGGACAGTGCTTTTGCTACTCATAAGGAGCTGATGTATATGCTAAGTGTCAGGGTTGGGGTTCTTCCCTACCATACTGTCCACAATGTGAAACTCGAGGGGTATTTCCCTCATAGATTTGCTCGGCATCATGGGCTCGATCAAGGTTGCCCATTCTCCATATTCCTTGAGAAGCGGCATAGCAAGGCAGCTCATTGGAAGAAGGACTAGTTGGAACCCACGGGGAGACTTGGATCCCAAGGCCCATTTGCACAGTTTGAGGCACGTTCTTGGAGCTCACAGAGGTTAATAAGTATGTACTGCCATATTTCGGAAGGAGAGTGCGAGAGACTAAAGCTCATGAACTCTGGTGGTGAATCACCAGCACGGGGAATTGGGATGTCGGCCACCCCTGGAAAGGGAAGAATTCTCGCTGGAGGAAGGAGACGAGATAGAGAGCGTTTTTTACAATCTCTCTTCTGTTTTCAAATGGAAAGAGGGTCGCAAGGTTGCAGGATATGAAGAGCGTCCGGTCCAAGATTTGAACGAGGTGACAGGGAGCGGCCATCTTAGCAAACTCGTCGCTGGCTCTTCTCAAAAGGGCGCTCTTGAAACTGTCGCACCCTCTCAAGCAAAGGGGAAGAAGAGAAAGTGGTTGCCCCAACCGTCCCTCGTGCGCATGATTGTCGGGCTTCGAAAGCGAAGGGGGCCCAAGCATCAATTGGTCCGAGAACCGGCAAATGGCTCTTCTCCAGTTGCTTCCTCGGAGTCTTACGTATCTCCGGTGGCTTCTGATTCACCCTCTGTTCTGGAGGATTCATCTTCTCTTTCTCCTGAGGCTTCCTCAGGCTCTCCCAAGGCTTCCTCAGATCCCACTGCCCCTTTTGAAATTGCTTCAGAACGGGAAGTGACATCCTTGGATGAGGAAGAGGGCCCAATCCCAATGGAGATTAATGGGGCAGTCAAGGTGGAGAAGGCCCCTGACACCCAGGAGGTTTCTATGCCTACCGAGGAGGAGGGTGCAGACATGACAGGGGAAACTTCAAGAGAGCTCGTGGTCATAAAAGAGGCAGATGCCTCAAGAATTGAAGGAGTGCCGAAACAACAAGAGGTTGCTGCCTCAAGTGATGTGGTTGCGAGGGATGCAGAGGCAGGACACCCTCAGGGATTAGGCTTGGAGGGCCCAGAGGCGGTACCTTTGGCTGTAGAGGAGATGGGCCCCATGGGTGATCCTGTAGCTGAAATGGCCGCCGCGAAAGACGAGGAAAAAGAAGGTGTCGAGCCTACCAAGGAAGAGATGGCGGTTCAAGAAGAGAGGAAGCAGGAAGAAGGAGTTGGTCCTGAAATTGATTAGGCCACTTTGGACCATATTGTGACTGCTCCAGAAAACGAGGGGCAAGGAGAAGAGTTTGGCCTTGGAGAGACCAGGCCTACTAATGGTGAGGCTGAGAGGCCAAGTGAGGAGGTCGATATTCTGAGGGCTGAGCAGGTTGAAGGTAGGGCCACAAAAGATGAGAGCTTGGGCTTCACAGCCCCTCGGGAAGAGCCAGCATTTCAGATGGTTATCATTCCTCTGAGTTATGTCGCGGAGACTGATACTCTTCCCGTTGCAACAGCCTCAGCAACATCGCTTAGGCCTAGCTTGAGTGGGTTGTCTGGCATAATGATGGACACGCTTCATTTGAGAGTGCAGCGGCTGTTGAACTTAATGGTGCAATCCAACAGTTGAAGCAGGTTGCCCTTGCAAGGGAAGTACCATAAATTGTCCCTTACTTCAATAGCATCGTAAATGAGCTAGAAGGGTGGAGAACAAAGGCCTTGTGTGAAGAAGAAATTGCGCAGTGGCTGGAGGGTTCCCAGTTACCCCCTTTGGAGTCCTCACTTTTGTGCTACTGCGAACTAGTAGAAACCCAATTGCAGCAGAAGGATGCTGCAGTCTCCCAGAGATCGGACCTTACTGAGGAGGCCATAGCCCACCACTGCAAGGTGATAGCTCTAAGGGTGAAGATATCAGAGCTGACGCAAAAGCTTGAGAAGCTGCAGAAGGAGACTATGGCTTGGGAAGCAAAGGACAAATGCTTCTTGATAATAGTTTGGGCCTTGAGTACGACTGCCTTGATGGAGCATGAGGTGGGGCTGATGGCAGAGTTGAAGAGCAAAATTGAGTGGGCGAAGGCGTCGGCTGCGACATACAGAGGGAAGATCGATGAAGCAATTGATCGATTTTGATGATGCCTTTTTTTTCTTTTTCTTTTCCTTTCTTCTTAATTTAAAAAGAAGAAGCATGTAATATTTTCCTTAATGAATGAAATAGTTCCTTTCTCTTCCTATGTAAGGCATGTCTGTTATTTTTCTTTCTTTTTCTATTTCATTGTTTTCGTCCTTTCATTATTTGAGACGAAAAAGAATAGCCCACTCCTTGCTTCATCTAATGGCAGCTTGTCGTGGCTCTAATGACCTCGAATGGGGGAATAGTTGCTTCCTCACCCCCTCTTAGGCTCATTTGCCTCATGCTGGATGATACTTCCAAGCTCTGTGCCATATGGGAGGCCTCTTTGGAACAGGATCTTGAAGAGGGTTAGGCCTTAGCTTGGGTAGCCAGAGCATCGGCGACTGCTAAGAATCCAGTCTCCTAGGGCAGCATCTTTCTTAGGCGCTTTCGCTGCGACCTGCTGAGGCTGGTGCCTCCGAGCTCTCTGTTTAGAGCGTTGAAGTTTGGGAACTGACGAGCTGCACCTGTTGGGGAAATTGGAGAGGAGGGAGGAGAAAAAGAGTTCGAATGCTTTGAGCAGCCTTTTACGTCGTCGTCAGAATTGGACGTGTGTAGGGGGTATTTTACGTCTTGCCCCGGCTTTGACCATTATGGAGTTCTTTGAATGTCGTCACCCATATTGGATGACTCTCGTGTAGTTGATGACTCAGGACATCCATCTAATCGGATGACGGGATAAGGGGAGTGGCTCCTAGGATGAAGTCCTGTAAGGTTAGCAGTGGAAGAAGGGGCCTAAGGAATTCTTCCTCAACTGGTGGCTGAGGGATGTGGTTCCTTCGGTGAGCTGACCATGGTGCCCGTCTCCTTTTAGATCCCTAAGGAAGGGTTTGGACTACCCTATCGGGCAGGTGAGTAGCCCTAGCTTGGTGACTACCTCGTGCGTCAGGGACTTGAGCCTACTTCGCTATGGTAGACTTCCCATGGCTGAGAGGTCGAGGGCTCTAAAGGGTTCAGTGCATGCTTATAAGGGGCCTCTAGTGGGGCGTCCTCTTGAACGGGAGCGATGGCTTGGAAGCATTCTAGGAGAATGGCACAAACGATGTGACCTTTCTGGACTTTCTCAACGACTATTGCTTCGAACCCAGAGCACTCTTTCAACTCGTGGCCCCATACTTGGTGATATGGTCACCAGAGGTTTTTCATACCCTAGACAAGATGCTTAAGCTGCCTGACGGGCCTGGGAGTGACAAGACCCCGTTGGAGATTTTCCTCAAAGAAGGCCTGCAGAGGGTCTTGCTTAATACTTTCCTGGGCTTGCATTGGGAGGTCTTCTTGCACATGCAGAAGAGGGGCTTGAGGGTGTCCTCCCGGGTTGCCATGGACTTCCTGACATTGTTGTATCTTCTTTGCCAAGAGCTCATGAAAGCTAGTGTACTCGCTCAGGTCATGGCCTCGTATCAGGTGATACGCGCACCAGAGGTTCTCAGTTCCCGAAGGCAGGAACTTGGGCTGCCTTGTCGGCTTGGGCGTGACGAGTCCTTCTGCGAGCATTATGGAGAATAGTGCATGGAGGATAGCAGGTGCCTCGTCACCCTCTTGGATTGTAACTATGTGAGAAGCCTCAGTTGACCCAAACTCTTTATTTAACTCTACAAGCTTTTTCTAACCCTTGTTAATAAGGGCTTCGATAGTGTCATTGATCTTATAGCAGTCCTGAGTGGGGTGGCCTACTTTCCTGTGATAGGAACAATACCTCTCATGTGTCTCTTGTCCAGCTTGCTCCTCAATGTTGACCTCTAGCATCTAGATCATGTTTTGCTTCAGTAGAGTCGAAGTAGTGCAGGAACCCACTCCTTGTCAAAAGGATACACCTTGTTTTGGTGTTGGATCCAATAGTCGCTTCAATTAATGTTTAAAGGAAGCGGGACCTTATTATTGTCCTGCTGCTTGTCCCCCGGCTTGAGACGTTTGTGCCTTAGAGAGGTCCATGGTTTGAGGAGCAGTGATCTTAGTGTCAATCACGGTGACAGCCACATTGATCACCACCTTGTGCTGGTTGCCCCGATTGTTGGAGCGAGAGTTCGAACCAGAGGTTGGCGAGTCGTACTAGGCAGGTCAATCTGCAGGGGCTCAGCATGCCCCGATTGGACTCGAGCCTTGTATGTTGATCGCATGACGACTAGTTCTCGACGGTATTGGGACCGTGGCTTTAGGGTAGTGATCACCGAGCAATATTCTTGGACCTGCTTAGGTTCTAGAGTTTGAAGAAGGAAAAAGGGGTTACGAGGCAGGAGGTCACCAAGGGTGGTGACCTCAACTGCCTTACAGGCTTCTCTAATCAAGATCTACAGGTCTCTCTTCTGCTTAATCCTGAGGCTGTTGTGGACCTCACCCTAGAACGGGGCCTGAGATTTAGACTGCCCCTCTTTTCTTGAGCATGTGAGGGTTGTGTCTATCAATTAGATAAGAGAGTGGGGTCCACGGACAGAGGGCAGCTTGGGTTTCTGCCTTGGAGGCTGGAGGCTTCTGTCTGACATCAGGATGTTGCCCTTAACCCCCTTGTGAGGCCAGAGTGAATGCCTGACCTGAGGCGGCTGGCTCAAGATGGTACTCTTAGGGAAAACCTTTGAGTACCAGGGCTTGAGGTGCTTGCCTGGTGAAGGAAGAGCGACAAAAGAAGGAGCTGGTTCATGACTCCACCTGATTCGGGATCGGGGAGGAACCTGCAAAGTTGGTGTGTGTGCACCTTTAATGTTAGCCGTCTGGGTGACTTGGGGGTCTGCTTACCTCAGTTAGCTGGTTCGACCTTAAGAGGTCGAGACCCACGAGCTTGTGTCGGTGAGGAACCGGGTGGGAGTCTGTCGCTCACAGGATGAAGCTGTGTATGCTAAGAGGGACGACAGAGCGGTCAACCCTTGTGTGCTCGAGCTGACCCAAAATTTGGGATGCCCCGAGCTGTGAGATGCAAATGGATGGCGAATGCAAGGTTCGTCTCGAGAAGGCCTAGCCCAGGACAAGAGCTCATGGAAGCATGAAAGTTACCCCGAGGTGTGGCTCGAATAGTTGGACCATGAGCCTTTAGGTGTGTGCAAGAGGTGGAGGCTACAGGGTCTCTGCCTCTATGTACCGAGCCTCTAGGTATGAAGGTTCGGCGTGGTGAAGGAGTATGGGGGATTGCCTTACGACGAACCTCAAGAGCGACGACAACCTTCTTGCCTCTCGTAAAAGTGGTTGGGGCAGCCTTCCGTTGTACCTCAACAATATAACCAGCAAGGGACTTGCCAGTAGCAGGGTGCATGCTATGTGTGGTAGCAGTTGTGCTACCAATGCAAGGAGCCTTGGTAGAGGATCCACCAGGGCGAGCAAGCAAACAGTCAGGGACCTATACGTCCCTTCTCGCACCACCTCAGGAAAGAACCTGGGAGCTAGTCTGTGAGTCCTGACTCAGAAGGAGTGTAGGGAAGGAAGCTAGAGTAGTTCGCTTCCCTGGGACACTCACGAGTGCGGGGATAAGAAAGTCCCTGACTCGGATGAAAGGGTTGAAAAACCCAGATGCCCTAGAATGTAATGCAGAAAGTAAAAGATGATATTGATCAAATAAGAATGCAACGACAAAGTGGTAATAAGTCTCAGTGGATTCACCGAGCAGGTTAGGTGCCTCGAACTCACCTCCCCGGTTCTAGGTGATCAGGTGACACGTGTCTCGGGTTTGGGAGACCCGATACCTGAGATCGCACTCTTGGGAACCTTGTTTAGGAACAAGGGCAGGTGTCCAATTAGTGAGAGAAGAATTTTGGATGTGAGGTGGAGACCAACCTCACCTGGGTCCGTGACTTACTCGGGTTGACTCGTGTGGGTGCCCTCTTAGATCACGTCGAAAAGCCTTCCAGCTGCTTCAGCTGGTTCGGAATCACCTCCCTTGACCTGCAATCTCCTTGTTTTCTGTATAACACTACTATGGCTAATTTGCAAGACAAGTGGGCTAAAAGACCCACCCTTGTCTTAAGGCCATGCACATTCGTGTGGCTAAGAATGTGAGAAGTTAGGGCAATGAAGAGAAGAGGGTTTGAATAAGAGGAGAAAAGAATAAGGAGAAGACACGAGATAGAAAAGAGATGGGGTCTCGACTGCGCTAAGAGTTGCCACCCACAACCGTGGAGTAGCAGCGTCACCGCCCTCGCACAGCGTTAGACACTACTGCTCACGACTAGAGGGTGACCAGTGAACTATGGGTGGCGCTTAGCATTACCGCTGGCAACTCAAGAAGGCATCACACCCATGCCCGGCCAACGATAGCCTCTTGTGAAGCGTGGTGGTAGCCATTTGTGAAGCTTACGACGACAGTTCCTTGCAACGCACGTGACGATAGGCATGGGATGCAAGAGGAACCTCTGGACGGCGATAGGCATCGAACGCGCGAAGGAAGCTCGTGAACGGCGATAGGCACCGAGCTCGCAAAGGAAGCTCGAGGACGGTGGTAGGTGTCTGCGATAGGCGTGCAATAGGGGAGGAGACCCCTGCGGGAGGCAATAAGTTGTCGTCTGTGCTCTTCACTGAGACGTCGAGGACCTCTCTGAGGACGGCAATGAGTAGCATCATCTACAGGCTTCACTGCCATTGCCATGCACGATCTGTGGAACCACATAAAGGAGGAAAAAAGAAAAGAAAGAAGCATGCATGGCACTGCCACTGCCGTGCATGGCCTCTAAGGGAGGCTCAGACAAAGAAGAAGAAGAAAGAAAATAAGAGGAGAATATTTACCTTGAACCTAAGGGTATCCATCCAAAATTTTCTCTATCCTTTCTCTCTCTCTCCAAATGTGACCCAACAATGAGAAGAAAGAGAAATCTTATTAAGCAAAACCTCTCGCTTTTATGAAGGCTTTCAGCCTTTGAGTACAATGATTGTATATGGTATATAAAGAATTGTGCCCAAACATGGGTGGAATGATCAAAATTAACCTTAATTGCTGAAAATTAAGATTTAACTGAATTAAAAAAAATTAGAAAATGAGGTGTAAAATGACAAATTTGCCCCTTCCTAACAATTTGTGGAATTCCAAAACAGTCTCTGTGCTGCCCTAAAACGTGCATGATTTTCATGGATGATCCGGGGTTGTTCTGATACCCGGTTAATCGAAAGATGATTGTTTTATTCTAGGGCTCGACATGGCAATCGATTTGATACCAACTTTAAGCCATGGATCGTGTTTTTAGGCCACAATCATGCGATTTGAAATTTGAATGGATCTTGAAACATCGGATCGATAGTGTGGTCGTTCCTTGATGTTTTCTGTGATTTCTTCACATGATCACACTTATCATGCCGTCACAATCGTATGGCAACAAACGCAGCTTGATTCCATGTCCAGACGAAGGTTTTGCAACTTTGGAGTTTTTGCCGGAATCTAGAATTCCGGTGCCGGTATTGGTCGTCACTTCATCGGCTTTGTGTGCAAAATTCGGTCATTCATCATGTATGAGGTTCAGGCCAAAGATAGCCTGAGACCTTACGAACGCGATGGAATTGGTCTTGTATCGATCGGGCTTGTGAGCAGCGTGATTTGGCAGCTCAAGCGAGGTGCGGTGTTGCTGGTTTTCTTGCACTTTCTTCAAGGATCAGCAACCTCTCTCTTGCTTTTCTTTACGCTTAGGTGTCAGTACAGGGCGTGCCACATATCAAAATGCTCGTCTTGACGAGGCGAACATGCTCACGAAATTTGGAAATGATTCGACTAGAGAAGGGTGAGATATGGGCATCAAAAGTCACTATTTGTGACTGCCCCTTTAATGGAGTTGAGTTGCAGAGTGGCCGCACGGGAATAGTGTGTGGCTCCTCCTGTTTCACCCTTTCACCTATAAATTCTTCTTGGAATGTCTGTTTAAGCTGAAATTTGACCCTTGGGAGTTTTCAGCCGTGTCAGATCCAATAACGGTGGTCCCATAGCAAATTGAGACACCGAAAATATAGTCTAGTTCCAAGGTGCTAGAGGTTGATTCTGCCAAAATTGTTTATCAGTCTGCACTGCACTAGACATGTCAGAATGCAACGAAACTTGGCAAGAGATTCTGAGAGTTCTTATGAAGATCTTAAGCAGTTTTGAGGCTATTCTGATATTGTCGAAATTTCCACTATTTGTTAGGCTTTATTGACCGGGGGACCCATGATGATGAAAATGTCTTCCAACACGGGGACTTGAGATCTCCCTCTCGAGAACCTTGTTAAAGAACAGGGGCAGGTACACCAACCGGTGAGAAAGGAATTTGGTGTAAGGCGGAACACACCTCACCTGATTCTGGAACTTACTCAAGCTGGCTCACGTGGGCGCCCTCTTAGATCACGAAGAAAGCCCCCCAGTCCTACAATTTGTTCTAAATCGCTTCCCTTGACTTGTACTCTCATGTTTATGCAATCACACACATATGATTAATTTTACTAGATAAGTGGGCCAAGGGACCCCACCTCGTCTTAAGGAAAATGTACACAAGTGTGCACATCGAAAAGAAGAAGGGAAGAATAAGATAATAGAGATTGGGGTGAGGAAAGGTAAAAGAAAGAGATAGAACAGAAGAAAGGTGAAAGGAAAATTTGACCAAGCAACTAGACTAACACAGTGGCAAGACCAGTAGGTGATTGACCCGATGTGGTAGCAAGGCAGGCACGATAACTCAGACTGGCAAAGTGGCAATGCTACTAGACGACAAAACCAATAGTGACTAGTCTGACACGATGGCTAACCTGACGTAGTAGTAAGATGAGCACGATAACTCAGACCAGCTCGGCGGCATTACTGCTAAACAACAAGACTACCATAGCAGTGCTACTCTTAACTTCCCTTGGTCCAACTAGGGAGGAAGAAGAAAGAAGAGAGAAAAGAAAGAGAGGGAAAGAAGAGAGAGAAAGAAAGAAGAAAGAAAAGGGGGTGGGAAGAAGGGGTAGAAAGAAAGAAGAAGAGAGAATGAAGAGGGAAGAGAGAAAGACAGAGTGAGAAAGAAGAGAGAGAAGGAGAAGGAAAACATGGACGACGATGGGCTTACACCGTCCATGGTAAGAGAGAACGAAGAGAAAGAAACATGATAGCGATGGGCTTCTGCCATCCATGACAAGAGAGATAGAAGAGGGAGAAACAAGGACAGCGATGGGTTTCTGTTGTCCATGACAAAGGGAAGAGGAGAGAGAAAACATAGACAGAGATGGGCATCCACCATCTATGGCAGGAGAGAAAAAGAGAAACATGGACAGCGATGGGCTTCCATCGTCCATGATAGGAGAAATAGAAGAGAAACGGAAGCATGGACGGTGATGGGCTTCTACTGTCCATGACATGGGAGAGAGAGAAAGAAGAGAGACATGGACGATGATGGGATTCCACCGTCCATGACATGGAAAAGAGAAGAGAGAGAAAAACATGGACAGCGATGGGCTTCCGCTTTCCATGACAAAGGAGGGAGAAGAGAGAGAAACATGGACGACGATGAGCTTTCGCCATCCATGACAAAGGCAAGAGGAGAGAGAAAACATGGACAGCGATGAGCTTCCATCGTCCATGACAGGCAAGAGAAGAAATAGAGGAACATGGAAGGTAATAGACTTCCATTGTCAATGACATACAAGAGAGAACACGGACGGCAATGGGACTCCATCGTCCATGACAAGAGGGGGAAAGACCCGAATAGAGACCTGGCCCGCCACTCGGGTTTTGGCCTGGCTCACAGTTCACATCCGAGGAGACAAGAAAGGAAATAAAATGTCATGGGCGGTGATGGGTACCGCTGCGCATGACTGAGGAGGAGAGAAAAATGAAAAGTTAGAGAGAGAAGAGGAACAGAGAAAGAAAGATAAGAGAGGAGGAGAGAGAAAGAAAGAAAAGAGAGGAGGAGAGAATGAGAGAGAAAAGAGGAGTGGGAAAGAGAGAAGAGAGGAGGAGAGAGAAAGTTACCTTCATCAAGGGATATCAGATTTTTTCTTCTCTCTCCTCACTCTCGCTCGTGGACGTACCCACAATCTCAATGTAAAACTCTCAAATTTTATTCATCAGCGTGGAACCCTTTTACAATTAGGTTTAGCATGTATTTATAGAATTGGGTCGAAACACGAGTGGATGCCTAAAAGCTAGCCTAATTGATGATAATTACAGTTTATTTAAATTTAAAAAAATCTAAAAATAGGGTGAAAAATGATAGTTTTGCCCCTGCCCAACAATACATGGAATTTCAAAATAATCCATGCCGCTGCCCTAGAACGTGTGTGATCTTCCATGGAGGATTTGAGGTTGCTCCGATGTTCATTTGACCGAAAGATGATTGCTTTCTTGTTGGGCTCCACATGACGATAATTTTGATGCCAACTTCGAGCCACTGATGGCATTTTTAGGCCACAGTCATACGATTCGAAATTTAGATGAATCTTGAAAACTTTAGATCGATGGTGTTCTCATCTCTTGACATTGTTTTGTGATCTATTCATTGTATTGCACTGAGCATGCCGTCATGATCGCGTTGCAACAAACGCAGGTTGATTTCGTGCCTGGACGAAGATTTTACGATCTTTGGGTTTTAACAGGAATCTGAATTTCGGTGGCTGGAATTTACAACAACTTTATCAGCTTTGTGCATGAAATCCGACCGTTATCACATGCAGAGTTCAGCATAGATGTAGCCTTAGACCTTACCCATGCGATGGAACTGGTTTCGCATCGATCCGACATGCGAGCATCGTGATATAGCCGCTAGAGCGAGACATGTCGCTGCTGAATTTTCTGCAACTTTTCCCACAAATCATCAACTTCTCTCTAGATTTTCACCCTGGTTGGGCATCGTCACAAGGTGTGCCAAATATCGAAATGCTCGTCTTGACGAGACGAACATACTCACAAAATTTGAGCGCGATCTGACTCAAAAAGAGGGAGATATGGCTCCCAAAAGTCACCACCAAAAACTGTGAAATCAGTCACCATTAGAGGTGATTTGGTGCAAGGAGAGCGCACGGGAATAGTGTGTGACCTAGCCATTTTCAGTCTTTTATCCATAACTTTATCTTGAAGTGTCTGTTTGAGCCGAAACTTGACCCCTATGGTTTTCGACCTTGTTGGATCGAATGACTATAGTCTCACAGCCATTTGACACACCAAAAATAGAGTTCTAATTATGGGGTCTATTTCAAGGTGTTAAAGGCTGATTTTTTTTAAATTTTTTCTTTGTCTACACTGCCTTAGACATATCGAAATGCGACAAAACTTGGCAAGTGGCCTTTTGAATTTCTTAGGAATATTTCCACTTGTTCCGGGGAAATTCTGAGACTGTAAAAAATTCCACTGTAAATTAGGGCTTTATTGACCGGCTCCTCTTTATTCCGCATCGAGGACCCCAGGTACTGAAAAATGTGTTCAAACAGCTTGCCCCATCGAATGTTGTCTCGAGAAGAGCAACATTTGGAAATTTTCCTTAGCTTTATTACTTTTTTCTTCCTAGCCACAGGACCACTGAATGCCGAGGAGATATCCATCCAATGTTGTAACTAGGATGCTCAGACGTTTGGATGCAATGTGCAGGTCCATCCGTGGAGACATTAGGGGGAGAAGATACTTTTGAGGGATCCTATCAAAGTCCTCACCCTCCCGTGGACTATTTCGTAGGGATCAGTATTTTAAGTCCTCACCCTATCGGACGATACCTGATAGTCATGTGATAATGATTGGCCTATGTTGTCACCCAGCATCCAAGAAGGGATGATGACTGGGCTACGTTGTCAAAGAAGGGATGATGACTGGGCTACGTTGTCACCTAGCCTTGAAGAAGGGATGATGACTGGGCTACGTTGTCACCCAGCCTTGAAGAAGGGATGATGACTGGGCTACGTTGTCCCCAAGCCTTGAAGAAGGGATGGTGAATGGGCTACGTTGTCACCCAACCTTTGAAGAAGGGATAATGACTGAGCCACATTGTCACCCAGCCTTCGAAGTAGGGAGAAAGATACGAAGGAGAAGAGTGGCATGCACAGTACTACAAATGTTGTGCATGTGAAAAGAAGAAAAGAAAGAGAGAAAGATTAGAGAAAGAGAAGAGAGAGAGAGAGAGAGAGAGAGAAAGAGAGAAAAATATAAGAAGATAATAAGAGAAGCATGCACAGTACTACCGATGTCGTGCATATGAGAAGAAGAAAGGAAAGAGAGAAAGAGGGGCACGTACGGCGCTGTCATTTCCACATTGTCTAGAGATGGAAGAATAGAGAAAGAAAGAGAGAGGAAGAGAGAAAGAGAAGCATGCACGGCATTGCCACTACCGTGCATGTCAAGAGAGAGAAGAAGAGAAAGATGTTGAGGGGCGATTTTAACGTCTACACCCTGTTGAACATCTTGGCGGCGTTGTTAGCAGCCAAACTAGGTTCGTAGGGCACCTGGTATGATAGTTTCTTGCCTGTTGTGGATATTGAGGGATGATTTTAACATCTACACCCTGTTGGACATGGTTTGTGATAATGAAAGGGTGTGTTAGCAGAAGCTGCCTGTGGAAGCAAGCGCTGTATCATTCTTCTTTCTTGGTCCAAGGTGCCCTTCTGGGTTTTCACCGTGCCCGGGTTTTCATTTTCACGGAACTCTCTTACTCAAAGCTTTGTTACCATGCCTGTCCATCATTTTTACTCATGTCATTCCCTTGTTCAGGTATACACCATGCCCATTATTCTTTTCTCTCTTCTTTTTTTTTGTGAGTGTGTGTTTAAGATCATGCCTCCGGGACCTGTGCGAAGCCTTTTAACGTCATGCGGCCAGGACGTATACTATAGTTTAAGGTTATATAGTTGGACCCTGGTAGAGATGAATGGCAGTCTGTAGAGGCCATGGAGTGAGTATGATGGTGGTATAACTCACTTTGGGGAGACTTCATGAACCTGTCCGCAAAAGATGGAGGATGTATGGATGGAAGGTGGAAAGTGGTGACCCTCTTGCTGACGGCTAGCATGGATGGAGCGATGGTTCGCCATTTTGTGAGCGCAAGTGAAACTCACTGGGTAATGATGATGGTAATAAAGGAAGGTGAATTTAATGAGGGTTTGATGAAGATGGTGCGCACGTAAAGGGCGTGCCCGTATGTGTGCGGGCGAGTTTAAGGTCATGCCTCCAGGACCTAGGTAAAGTAGGTTAACGTCATGCAGTCAGGACGTACACTATAGTTTAGGGTCATATAACTTAGACCGTGGCTATGTGTTTAAAGTCAAGCAACTAGGACCATGAAGTTTAAGGTCGTACAACTAGATCTTCACTACAGTTTAAGGTCATATAGTTTGGACCATGTAGTTTAGGGTCGTGCATCTAGACCATTGTGTGGGTCACCATGTAGGTGAAACTCCATGGGGAATGGGTCCGTTAATGACAATCCAACTCCTTGGGGATGAAATGACCAAGGCCATACACAATAGAGGGCCTAGATGGAGATGGTGGCCCAACGAGGGATGGCACACTAAAGCAAACTTCACTGAGAACTAAGGGGCAAGTATGACTCCCGAGGGGTGAAAAATGAGACCCCATGGAGAATAGGTTACCCGACTCCCTGGGGATAAGATAGCAAAGGAATAATGACTTGGTGTGAAAAAAACCCACTGGGGATTGAAGGGGTAAGAATGACCCTAACTCCATTGGGAATAATGGGCTGCAGTACGGGTGTGACTCCTATTAGGAATGAGGGACAGTAGCCTGCTCTTGACTCCATTGGGGATGACAGGTCATAACCTTGATGCATCTCCACTGGAGATAGTGGCAAGACACACACGGCGGTAACCAAGTGCTAGCACATGCACGGCTTTAGCATGGGGAGTGTAATACACATGGCGGTGGTCATGGGCGGCAGCAGGCACCAATCACACAGGCAACGTACGCACGATGCTAAGCATAAATAACACAAACGGTACTGGTTCTGAACTGCGCTGGGCACAAATTACACAAACGGCGCTGGCCACAAGTTACACAGACGGCGCTGGTCACAAGTTACACAGATGGCGGTGGTCACAAGTTACATAGACGACGCTGGTGACAAGTCACACAAACGGGGATGACCTATGTTCGAACCTCGGGTCTGAGCCCGACCCGGTCTTGGTCCCTAATGCATGAGTTTGCAATGGTGGCGGTAGACCTCCGTTCGGACCTCGGGTCTGAGCCCGACCCAGTCTTGGTCCGTGATGCCTGAGTTTTCACGAGCGGAGGTAGACCTCCATTCGGGCCTCGGGTCCGAGCCCGACCCGGTCTTGAACCCTGATGCCTGAGTTTTCACGAGCGATGGTAGACCTCTGTTCGGGCCTCGAGACTGAGTCCGACCCGATCCATTCCATCCTCATTTGGCCCACAGGGACCTGACTGGTATTTCCATCTTGTGAGGGGTATTTCAAGGGAACGCTGCCTATATAAAGGGGGTAAACCCCATTTTTTCACCATTTTACCGAGGGTTAAAATGACTACGGAGAGAAAGAGAGACTTACGGTGAGAACTCCGTCGAAAACACCGACTGCTCGAAGTTTTGCCACCAAGAACCTTGGCAAGAAAATTCTGGCTGGAAGAGAGAGAATTGGAGAGAACACAGGAGCATCCGCAGGGGGTTGCAGGAATCTATGGCGAGGGTTACTATTGCTGAAGAGAGTAGCCGTCAGGGTGCGAGTAGCAAGGAATTTGCAGGGGAACAGTGAAAAAACTTCGGTAATAGTTTTTGAGAGTATAGGGTAAAGGGGCCCAAGTTACCGCAGGGGCTCGACAGGTTAACTTCCACTTGTTTTGGAGATTTTCCAGTGGTTTTCTAGTGTGGTGTGAAGATTGGGGAAGGTGCAATAGTGGGTTTCCAATGGGAGAGGGGAGTTTTCGATGGAAGACCGAGAGTCGCAAGGAAGCGAACAGCCGCTGGCAGCGAACGATCGGTTGTTAGACCACACATGTGATGACGTGCATCAGACCACATCGCGGCCGGCAGTTGTCAGGTTGTGCGCCCGGGGCTCGAGGTGACATGTGCGCAATTTGTGGCACATGCAGGAGCACGAGCGGTGATAGTCATCTGAAAACACAGCCGGCATTAGTCCTTTGAAGACACAGTCGGCGTTAGGCTTTGAGAACACAGTCGGCGCTAGGTATTAGTGAACACAGCCGACGCTTCATTTTGAGAACACAGCCAGCACTAAGTTCAACGAACACAGCCGGCGTTGGGCCCATGAGAACACAGCTGGAAGTGGGCTTTGACAAACACAGCCGGCGCTAGCTTTGATGAAGACAGCAGGCATTGGGTGCTAGCTTTTGATAACAAAGTCAGCGCTGGTCCTTGAAAAACACAGCTGGCGTTAACCTGTGCCTTAGTGATTCGCTCATAGCAGTGAGTCGTTAAACTTTGTATGATTGTCGGGCCTTCTCACAGAATTCCTAACGTGAAGAACCTTCCAAGGGGAGGAGAGCTTGACACTGATGATTTTACTGCTGAACGTTTAGTGAGGGGCGAGCCCATTTGGCTAATTGACGCGTTGTGCAAGCCAAAATGGCCTCTTAGCATCACCTTTATTACCGATCTCATTCGCTTTGAGGTCCGGGAGGACAATGACGGAAACATTAGTATCAAAGAAGGCGTCGCCCTCTGTAGACACCCCATTTTAAATCTGGAAAGTTTTGTGGTTTCCTAAACCCTTAGGATCACACTAACTTAGTAAACCCAAATCCATAGTTCACATAGCCTACCCTGTGACCCAGAACCAGTTTGGCTATCCAGAACCCTACAAAAACCTTGTTTTGACCTATAATTCTGTAGACGCCTTATTTTACCTAAAAAATCATTAAAAATAGTAAAGAAATCTGTTTTGACCCAAATTTCCTCCACAAGCTTCACAAAAGGCTAAGAAACACACATAAAGATGAAAACCTCAATTTGCACATCATTTGATTTGAGAAACATTAGGAGAGTCACCCAGCCTAGACTGGACGACACGAGTGGTGTCCCCAACCTCTTTTGTCCCAAATTGGAAATTTTACCAAAGAAGTGGATTTCTTACCTTTTTTTACGCTTTTTACTGCTTTTATTTGGGCCACAATAGGCCTGTCGCCCAGATCCGTACCCCCAAAATTGTCATCTTTGACTAGAGGATCTGTTGGTTATGGAAATAAATCATTCCCAACAGATCCTTGGTCCTTATAAAATCTCTTTTTCGTGGGGAGGAGAAAAAAAAAAACACCCTAAGAGAAGGATTGAAACCCTAGAGTGAACACAGAAACTTCCTCGAATAGAAAAACCCTAACTTTGAACCCTAAGCCTGAAAACGCTAAACCTTAGATCTCTAGGGCACAACAACCCTAGTTTTAAAACCATATCCAGGGCACAACAACCCCTTGACATCAAAGATTTTCTGGTCAGCATTCGAATCAGAGAGGCAAAAGAGGACACTGGTTCTGATATGGGCGAGCCCTCGAAGGCTTGGGAGTCTTGGGCCATCCGGCCCGGTTTGGTATTATTTCTTCCTCTTTCTTTCTTCTTCTTCTTTTATTGTTTTCATTTTATTTTGATCTTATTTCAATTCTTTTGCTTTAAAATCGAGTTTTAGTGTCTCGGATCATGCTGGCTCTGCCACAGATGTGAGAGCAGATCTGCTCATTTCTAGGGCAGATCTGAATTCGATTTGCCCCACTTTCTCTATCATCTCTTTTTTATCAGTTTAAGGTGTCAAGTTCTAAGAGATCTTTGTCGGAAGATCTATCAGATTTTCATCGTAAACAGTTTGGCACCCATTGTGGGGCCTTTCGCGCTACATCCAGGCGCCAAAATACCCATTGTGGGGCCTTTCCCAAAAGTTAGCTGTGACCAAGACTCGGGTTTCGATGCTGCAAAACCCTATTTTTCTGGGCGACGCCACCAGTGCCACCCAGATCCAAAGCGACACGGGGAATGTCGCTCAACTTTAGAAGTTTCAAGAATCTTCTGAAACTTTTCAGATCTGTTTTAGGGGCTCTCTTGTGACAGCTCAAAAAATTTTCAGATCAAAATAAAAATTTTAAAAATAAAAATAAAATATATTTTACTTGATACAAGTCTGTTCTATCTATGTTTAATTGTGTTTCATCAAAGTTATAAAGATAAAAAAACATTTATTAAAAAATAAAAAAAATTACATTAAGGGTTCCTTGTACCCTCCCTGAACCGTTTCCCGTTCGAGTCATCCTCGGCTCTGGCCACGCTCGACTTAGCACGGACTGTGCCTAATGTCACTATTTTGATTGTACCTTCTTAAGGGTTGCTTACCCCTCCATCTATACTATGCTTCGAGCGAGCTTCGCCTCGAAGCAAGCATCGCCTTGAAGCAAGAATCGTTAGGCACGATTAGTGCCAAGAGCTCGCTTTATTTCTTCATTGCATTGTGTGCCTGCCTGCTTGCCACTTTATTTTTTCTTGCGTGCTTCGTTACACACTCCAGCACACAAGGGACCGGGAATGCCCAGGAAACCAGCAAACAAATATTTCGAAAACCCCCAAAACCCACGTTAACGGTGTGAGGGGAACCTAGCTTTGAGAGTCGAGGCGGTTGGGGTTCACGTAACTTTAACTGTGAGTGCCCCTCAGTAATCCTTTGCCTCAAAGCAACTGCGAGTATAGTAGGACCTGGTGAACATCCTATAGCAGGAGGCCAAGACCTATGTGAGGACCTATATCAGCTTAGCTGCATTTCAATAGTTAGGAACCCACTCTCAAGCCAAGCGTACCTATAATCTAGTTCAAAAGTTTTCGTGTGATGTGCTTGTTATTTTTGTTGGTTAATCTTAGATCTCATTTCGAGCCTGCTTTTAGTCCAAGCTGAACCCTCTGGGTCCAAGTCCAGACTTGTGCCCAGCTTAGCCCAGGTCCGAACAAGGTTTCGCCTAGGTCTGAACTTAGGCCCCCTTTTTGTCCGAACCAGGAGCTTGTGCCTAAACTAACCTTGATTCAATCTAGGTCCACACCTGATTTGCTCATCAAAATTCTCTGGGTCCAAGTTTCGGCTTATACCCACCTTGTCCCAGGTCCGAACCAGGTTCCACCTTAGTCCGAACCTAGGTCCCCTTCTTGGTCCGAGCTTAGGGCTCGTGCTTATCTCAACTTTGATTCAGTCTGGGTCCATACTCTGTTTGATCTTCACAACCCTCTAGGTCCAAGCCTAGGCTTGCACCCGACTCAGTCCAGATCCGAACCAAGCTCACACCCAAGTCCGAACCTAAACCCGCTCTTAGTCCGAGTGAAGACTCGTACCCATCTAGTCTAGATTTTAGTCTAGGTTCTAGCATAGGTCTAAGCTTAGAGTGTCCCCTAGAGTTAAACTAGGTTTACCCTAGTTCAGGGTTTGAACCAAAACCCATTGTTTTTAGCAAGTTTCAACCAGTTTAGTCATAGCTTAGGTCTCAGTTAAGGTTTTGCCCCTAGAGTCAGGCGAGGTATGCCCTGAGCCATCAAGTCTAGACCTTATCTAAGCCTAGATTCTAGAGCCCCACACAAAGCAATCACCACGTCAGTCACTCAAGGCGACTATGATGATTGCACCACGGCTGACTCTAAGCCTAATCTTCCCAAACCTAGGGACCAGTATGCCGCAATCCCTTGGGATTATCGACGGAACTCAGGTCAATACATTATCTAACACCTAGATCTTCAATTAGAGGTAGAATCTCAAGGGTCCACTCCTAATCCTGAAATCTGTGTGCCTCAAAAAGTCGGCTCTGCCCGAAAAACTTTGAATAGTCAAGGGGTCTAACCGAGCGTCATTCTAGAAGGGCTTTTAGGCAACCAAAGTAAAAGCCGAGCAAGGGAAGAAGTTTAGGCCGTATCTAACGCCACTTCCCAAAACTCGAACCGTGATAACCCCAAGGTACAACGATCTCAAAAACAAGACCCACCTAGGTTTAAGGGATCCAACCCAACCTCGAGCCACCATAGTACAGCTCATGATGTTCTGAACATTGTACGAAGCATAGGTGCCGATCTAGACCCACCCTTTGGCGAGATAGGTGTCCAAGCTTCCCTTAAAAGTATAGTTGACCTAGGTTACACCGTTCATGCCCCAGCTCACGAGTCAATGCCAAACCAACTTAGTGGTATAGGTCAACCCCTAGCATAATCGAGTCAGCCAATTCTTCAATCGGTCCCTCTAGCTCACCCGGTCCAACAAACCGTGTAATTTCTGCAACCGATGGCCACACCTATAGGTCAGTATGTGCCTCAGGCACAAATGTATCAAACCACTCTGGTAACTGCAGTTCATCAATCTCAGGCCCATGCAGCCCAACATATACCCCAAGTTTCGACTCATCAGTTTACGCTTGGGAGCTCACCAATCAGTGGGCCTACTATCATGTCAAATACCCAAAAAGAAGGTACTATAAAAACCATGCAGGATATGCTTGTAAGAATGGGCATGCATGAAATTCTACCCCCTAAGGCCTATGTTCAGGAGACCCTTGGAGGCATGAAAGACGTTCCCCTGGAATTTGTTGTCCCATAATTTAGAAACAAGTTCACTTGGAAGAGTGATCCAGATACTCACGTCAACGCATACCTCCTCTCCGTTCGAGCTTTGCGAGACATGCCTAACCAGCTAAAGGCCATATTTTTGCAAACATTGACCAACGAGGCTTTGAACTGGTATCGAAAAACAATGTCCGCTCAACCACACATCACTTCAGACGAAATGTTCAACCTATTCGTCTCTCATGACCGCGGGTCGACACTAAGATCTCTCTCCCTGGGCGAGCTCAATGCGACGAAACAAAACCCAAGAGAATCCTTCAAGGATTTCATCGGTCGATTCCATGAGGTGGCAATGTGGGTCATAGAATGTCCACTTACGGACCGAGCCAAAATCTCCATGGCCTTAGAGAACGCCGCTCGCTAATATAGGACCTTCTTCAGCCAAGGTCATATTCCCCACTCCTTAGATTCAATGATCGAGTGGGTAGCACGACATGAAAGGGCCAGAGGGACACCCCTCAACACCAGGTCCGATAATAACTCCCCAAAATAAGAACAAAAACAGTAACAAGGGGAATTCTTCTAGTCAAGTTAATGAGATTGTCGTTAACGAATCGACTCAAGGTTCATCCACTCAGTACAACAATCGGAACCAAAACCGAAGGGGTCAGCCTAGAGCCAATGCTCAAAACAATAACCAAAAGCTAGAGGATAATTTCACCCCTCTCAAAGACCAACTAAAAAAAGTGTTGGAATTACTCCTAACTAGAAATATGGTTTATCTCCCGCCACCATCTGAACTGTTGTTTCAAGTCACGGATAAGAGCAAATGGTGCAAATGGCATCAAAACCATGCTCATGATACTCAAAATTGCTTGTATTTTAAAACCGTGATTCAATGGTTAATCAATAAGGGGAACATCACTTTCGTACCTAGAAATCAACCTGTCGAAGAGCCTAATCAAAAGATGGGTATCTTCACAAATCCTCTCCCTAAAAATACGATCACAACGACCAAAAAGCAGGGAGCTCAAGACAACTCAAAAGAGAAAGTCGTCATTCACATGATTAAGAGTGGAGACGAAGGAGATGATCCTAGTCAATTCATATTTGCTTGTGATCACCATCTCTAAGAGCGCGATGAAGATCTATTAGATATTCTGAGAGGAAGCCCTTCATCTTCAAACCTCGATAACCTTCTCAAATGGAACCTATATGACGAAGATGACACACTAGAGATCGATATGGTCAGGATCAACGAAAAGGGATCATCTTCCAAACAAGGGGCCAACATCCCAAAGTCTCCCATTACTCTTTGCTAGGGCTGACCCTATCGAGCTTCAAGCTGACGAGGTTGATTCCCTAACCCGAAGAGGCCGAGTGTTCAAACCCATTCAATTGATGGCCGATACTCTCGATGAAAGAATGGGAAACACCTCAAAAGCAAGACAACCAGCAGGGGTCGCAGATCAAGAGCCGAATAAGAAATTCAAGGATCCGCAACCACCTATGATCTACCAGCTCATCTCGAGAAGATCCAGGCTCAAATTTCCTTCTTGGAGCTGCTTGCCAATTCACCAGCACGCAGGGCCCAGATCGAAAAGGTCCTCGTCAAGACACACATCCCGAGCAACATACAACTGAATGAGTTGTGTAGAATGATCAACCAACTGATGGCACCAACGCCAATCATGCTCATGGACGATGACATCCCAGCCAGCTTCAATCGCTTTCAGGTCCAACCGTTGCACATCACCGTTTTCATGCAAGGATATGAGATGTGAAGAGTGCTTGTTAATAATGGGGCATCCTTAAACATATGCCCTATGAAAATAGTGAAGCAGATAGGCAAAAGCCCGGATGAGTTCGATCCATGTCAATTAACTATCGCTGCATATGATGGGACCACGAGACAAGCTGAAGGCATACTACCTCTCACACTCAAGATCGGCCATATCGTCCAAGTGACAAAGTTTTATGTCTTGGACATAAAACCTTCATTCAACATGCTGCTAGGAAGACCGTGGCGGCATGAAAATCTCGTGGTCGCCTCTACACTCCATCAATGCCTCAAATTTCCAACTAAAAACGGCGTCGCAAAGGTATGTGTTGAACCCCTTGCTTTTCTCAATCCTAGTATACGTAATGGGAAACTAGTCGTAGGGGTCGAGCTTGGAGAAATCTCGCTCGCTTCCTTTGAGCAAGCCGATTGTGACCCTGCTCTTCAAATCTTGCAAACTTCTGCATCGATGGATGACATTATCCAATGTCAACATCACTACGGTTTCAGGTTCCTCGAAGCTTGACAGATGCGTTTCTCCCAAGGCTTCCAACCATGCCAAGGCTTAGGGAGTCAAGGGCAAGGCGTAACGGAGGCAATCTCTGAATCACCCCAAGCCAAAACTGAAAACGGGGATCGAAGAGGACTCAGGTGTTCTCTCACTTTATTACAAAGCCAGATGAAGCTTTCATGCTTTTCAAGCTTTGTATCTGGAGGCATTCAAAGCCTCGATCCTCTCGATGCCCAGCCTTCAAAACGGCCAAATGTGATCCTTGATTCCCCAACGATCGAGAATTCTTCTTCCGCACCTTAACACACAAAAGAACTAGGAATTGAAGACCTTTTTGTTGACCTCGATTTGAAGGTATGCACAATCGGCTCTAATAAAGCCAAGCATGCTCATCCGTCTATACAAAACCAGGAACGGAATTGGTCAATCATTCATCTATCTCGAGAATCGCTGGAAGCATACCAACAACACCTTCAAGTTCCAATGCCAAAAAATAGATAGGCGCAGGGTCGCCATCTAACCACCCTGTGTGTCCAGCCCCCAACATTGCTCTCGCAAGTCGCATAAGGGACACTGGTTAGGTGCCTTGATCTCGCCCTCCGGATCTAGGTGATCTGGTGGCACGTGTCTCGGGTTTCTGGTGAACCTGGGATTTTGAGATCGCTCTCTTAAAACTTAAGTGAGTTCGTGACTTACTCGGGCTGACTCATGTGAACGCCCTCTTGGATCACAACGAAGGCCCCACAGCTGCTTGAGCGGGTTCGGAATCACCTCCTTTGACTTGTAATCCTCTTGTTTTTCTTCCCAACATTTCTATGGTTAATTTGTAAGGCAAGTGGGTTGAAGGACCCACCCTTGTCTTAGGGTAATGCACATTCATATGAGAAGACAATGAAGTACAAGGTTAGATGAAAGATAGAAAGGAGAAAAGAACTTGACGGAGGGGCGAGACTAGTATGACGGCCAGAAGTCATCGACTCGGAGTGCTAGCAAGATGGGCGTGGTTCACATGACCAGCACGACGGCAATATTACTCGAAACCAAGGTCAGCACGGCGGTGTTAAGCTAAGTCTACCCTCAATCAAGCGAGAAGAGCAAGGAGTGAAGAGAAGAGGGTGAGACGGCAAAGCAAGGGGAGGTCCGGACATCAACAAGCATCACTGTTGGGCAACGCGAGGAGACGACACATCCCTTACAGACGGCACTGATTCCGGATGAGGCACTCGGTGATGGTTTCTACTAGGTCGCACAGCGATAGGCGTGGGACATAGGGGAGAACGGCGATGGGTACCGGACACGCGAAAGAAGCTCGCAGACGGCTATGGGTGTTGTCAAGACCTCTAGTGGGCGGCGATGGATATCGCCTTCTGAACTAGAAGTACAGTAAAGGAAGACCCCTGCAAGTGGCAACAAGCTTCGCCGTCTGGGTTCATCACCAAGACGTCATAGTTATGGCTGTGGGCAGCGATGAGCAGCACCGTCTACAAACTTCACTGGGAGAAAGCAACAGACGAGGAGAAGGGGAAGAAGGCTCACGCATGGTACTGATATCACCCTGCATGACCTGTGAGACCAAGGGAGACGCATGCACGTCACTGCCACTGCCATGCATGGCCCTTGCGAGGAACTCAGATGAAGTCGAGGGAGAAGGGAGAGAAAAGAAGAAAAAAAAAAGAAGAGAGAGAAAATTTATCTCAACCCTAAAGGTACCGGTCGAAAGTTTCTCGCACCTCACTCTCTCTCTCAAGAGTGACACAACAATAGTAAGAAAGAGAAACTTGTATTAAATGAAAACTCTCTATTGTATGTGTATGTCACTGTGCCTTTTCTTCTGTATATGCTCTATATCTTTTTCTGCATACAATGATAGTACGTGTATATAGAAGTGTGCCCCAAACATGGGTGGATGATCAAAAACAACCCTAATTGTTGGAAATTAAGATTAAATTGACTTAAAAAAAATAGAAAATAAGTATAAAATGACAGATTTGCCCCTTCATAACAAGTTATAGAATTCCAGAGTTGTCCCTATGTTGCCCTAGGACTTGCGTGATCTTGCATGGCTGATCCGGAATCGTTCTGATGCCCGATTGGTCATAAGATGATTGTTTTCTTGTAGGGTCGGCATGAGGATGATTTGATACCAACTTCGAGCCATGCATCGTGTTTTTGGTGCACGATCACGTGACTTGAAATTTGAATAGATCTTGAAAGTTTGGATCGATGGTGTGCTCGTTCCTTGAAGTTTTTCTTTTTTTTCTTTGGTGAATAACACTAAGCATGCCGCTACGATCACGGGGTACCAAATGCAGCTCGATTCAGTGCTCAAACGAAGATTTTGCAAGTTCGGAAATTTGGTCGGAATCAAGGATTCCGACGATGGAATTTACAGTCTGTTCGTCGGCTTCATGTGCAGAATCTGACCGTTCATCATGTACGGGGTTAGGGTCAAAGATGGCTCAAGACCTTACACCCGAAATGGAATTGGTCTCTTATCGATCGGGCTCGCGAGCGGTGTGATTTGGCTGTTCAAACGAGGTACGACGCTGCTGAATTTTTTGAACTCTTTCGCACTCTTTCGCCTATAACTTCTTCTTGGAGTATCCGTTTGGGCTAAAACTTGACCCCTGGGAGTTTTCAACCATGCCGGATCCAATGGTGGTAGTCCCCACAGCAATTTGAGATGCTAAAAGTGTAGCTCTAGTTATAGGGGTCCGTTTTAGGGTGTTGAGGCCCATTTTGCCAGAACTATTTCTCAGTCTGCACTGCCTTAGACATGCCGGAATGTGACGGACCTTGGCAGGAGACTCTTGAGAGACCTTATGAAGATCTTGGCTAGTTCTAGGGCTGTTCTGGGACTATCGAAATTTTCACTACTTGCTAGGCCTTTATTGAGCAGGGGCCCTATGTTGATGAAAAATACCTTCCAACAACATGCGCCGCCAAATGTTGTGCTTCGAGATAATCGAGAACTGCAATCATTCAAGAAGTTTGAGGGATCTTTGTCGAAGTCCACACCCTCAAGAGACTATCTGCAGTTCTTGAATATGAGGCCTTTGTCAAGACCTCCTCGTATAGAACCAGCCCTTTTTGGAAGGCCAAATGCTACGAACCTTCACTCGGCGTTGTTTGCTGCTACACCAAGTTTGCTTTTGATGCTGAAGGTATCTTCTGTGGGTCCCATCTAGTAGGGTCCAGTCGGGAGGTTCTGACCCAACCCGAAAGTTTGGTCCTATGTCAAGGGGTTTAGCGAAGACTACCCTGGCGCCATGAAGACAGATTTCACCAACTAGTGTTATTTCTGGGCTCTTTTACCCATGACTCCGCGGTCATGTCCACCATTTTCATCTATTTTTGCTCACAGTGCTGTTTGAGATTTTCACTGTCTAGGTTACTTCCCATTTATTGCATACGTAAACGTTTGGATGGGGGATAGAGGATAGGATATTTATCTTTTAATCCTTATTTATGATAAGCGTAGTTGATCACCCCACTTTTATTGGCGTAAGAAGTATATGTTCCCGCAGGACCATATCCAAGATTTTTTTAAAAACTTTATAATTAAAGTGCTCAAGAATCAATCTAAAAAGGCTGCTACAATTAATCATCTTAACCAGGAAAAAGCGTCATCTTTATAAAGCAAGGCACACCTCTAAATTTGAAAACTGGTCATAAGGTATTTTAAATGATTAATTTTTTTTGTAAATAAAAATATTACCATTTATATTTAAATATTCTTTAAAATTAGGAAAATGAGTTGTCAATGAAATTTAATCATAAAAATTTCATGGTAAATTTCAATCTATCTTTATATTTCAGAAGCCTATTAAAAATAAATGTAAAATGAGTCAAGAATGATACAAATTTCAGAAATCAAATTCTAGAAATTAGTTATAAAATATTTTAAAGCATAAAATTTGTACTTACAGTTTTTAATTCTTAAAATTCATATTAAACAAAGGAATTTTGTTTCTTTTTTTTGTAGTAAAGGAAAATTTAATTATAAAGATTATTTAAAAATGTAATAAGTACTACATTCTAATTTTTATTATTTATTTATATTTTTGCTCATTTTTAAATTTTTAAATAATATTTTATAAATTGTTTTTGGATTTTTGGCCAATTTTGGAGTTGCAAACCGAGTCCGAGTGGACTCGATTGAGTAACTCGGCCCTGGGGCCTGAACCAAGTTGTAGAACACGGATCATTTTTGGTTAAAGTGTATTATTGTGGATTAATTTCATCTTGGCTCCCAACCATCTGATCTTTGATCAAACAACTATTGTTCCCCAAATGAGTATGGGAGTCCTGAACCCCTAGAAAAGTTTTTAATTTATTATTTTATAGAAATACATAATGAACAAAGGGTGAGAATTTCAATTTGTTATTATGTGAGAATTTTTCATTTATTATTTTATTTGTTTAGTTCAAGTATTTCAATATGTGCAAGCTTACACTACTCAAATTCATGTAAGGGATCTCATGTGAAGCATCATGAACTGCATTTAAAGGTTGTTAGCCATTATCAGTCCTAGAAGATCGCCCCAGTGAAGGGACCCAGCCCTTGGACGAAATTACTCGGTTGAGAAGTCGACCGAGTCTTGTACTTAGCCAAAATGTCCTAGAAAAATTTGAAAATATGTAGAAATAAAATAGTATTTTAGAATAAAATACAATTAAAAGTAACATGAAAAGGTCGAGATATATTTCTAAACGTAATGAAAAATAGATTAAAAACCTGATTTATAGTTAGGGACATTTTAAAAAAAGAGTAATAATCCGATAAGACCCTCCCACATTTATGTATGTATGACCCCAAAGGATCACCATTAAGTTTGGCACAGATCTATAGAAAATTCAAGTCCCACACTCATGTGATAACTTTTTTAGAGATCTATACCAAATTTAATGATGATCCTTTGAGGTCCTACACACATAGGTGTGGTAGGGTATCATAGAATCATACTCTTAAAAAAAAATCTTAAAAAACAAAATGTAAAACTAGAAGTTATGACAAAAAAACACTCATCAATATGTGCCAAAAACATCCAAATCATATACAAATAATTTATATAACACTATACAACACACTCATACTGTTTACAATATTTTAGATTTTTAATTGTTTTTAACATACCTCAAGTTGTACACTCAACTTGAAATAACTCAACCTCGCCTTAATTTTTCCTTCTTCTTCTTCTTCTATTTTTTTTTTTTTTTTTTTTGGAGCGGGTTGTGGGATTTCATCCTGCACTTAAATGTGGATGTCTCCAAGACATTTCACGGTGCTTTTGGGCTTGTGATGCAATCCACATCGCATAAATAGAAAAAGTATAGAATGAAACCATTTATTTTTGGGACAAGGTGGTGACAATTAGTCTTGACCATTGGATGTGAAATTGGGTGGTTGCATTTATTCTATTGACCAAGCTCAAACTTCAAAAGAATTTTTTTCGAACTTAGTTATGTACCTAAAGTATCAAATTTCACATCGGATGGTTGTAAATAATTGTGACTACCTCGTACCGAAGGTAAATGGTCTCATTTTATACAATCCCTAAACAATAGTGCATGACATGGTTCGCATTGTAGAAGGGATTAAAGCAAAAAATTTCAAAAAATTTGTGTTTATAACTTTCAAATTGTATTTTAGAATTAAGTGATTCTTGGATCCTCATAATGCTGACTACCTTAAAATCAATTTTTTATAGAATTTTGATATTTATGTAGGATTTTTCCATGAGTTTCCTTAAATTGTTTATGTAGATTTTAGAAATTTCAGGAGTTTGTACGATATATTTATGTATATCAAAAGAAAAATTGGGTTCTATTTTTTTTGCTAGAAAATATTTACACTTTGAAGTTGGAAGTATTAACATAAGGGAAATGATTCTATGTGAACCCAACAATATATAAGTTACATGCAACCCCACTTCTTAGCCGTTCAATCTAAATTGAACGGTCACGACTATTAATACCATAATGTCATGTCAAATACTATTTTATTTTTGTGTTTTATCCACAACATTTTTGATAAAATTTTGGGCATCCCATCAGAAAATTAAGGCGAACCTATAAAAAATAAAAATTATGTAAAAATAAATAACTAAAATGCCTTTGCAATTTTCAGAAGTATTTTGGTAATTTTTCATCACCAAAAATATTTTGATAATATTTTTATCATATGCGTCCTTGTTAGATCTATGGATGCCCCAAATGTAGCTTCAAAATTATCTATAAAATAAAAATAAAAATAAAAAATAAAACACTATGAGCCGTTAGATCAAGATCTGACGGTTAAATACTAGCTTGTTACATTGTGACTCAAGCCATCTCAGCCATCTATTCAGATCTTATGACTGAGACCAAGAGCCACGTATCACATAGAAGGCCATCTCTTAATATAAACTAACGAAAAACCGAATAAAAACGGTGCAAATCTTATCCAAGAAGAAAAGATTGCATCCTAAGCCCTAATCGATTGGGTAAACCCTAAATCTTAGATTTATTGGGTCTTTAATTTTCTTTGACGATAAAGCTTTTGTCCAAATCTTATCTAAATCAAGAAGAAATAATTGCATCCTAAAATTCCTGATCAATAGGGTCTAGTTAAACTAAACCCTAAATCCTACATTGATTGGGTCGTTAATTTTCTTGTATGATAAACCCTAATAAATTCTTTAGATCTTATGACAACAACTTATAAATTAAGACATATTACCCTTTTATTTCCTTTCACCTGAGCGTTTTGAGGGAGAGTTAGAGAGAGAAAGAGAAATAAAGAAGCAAGTTGAGGGAGAGAAATACGTGCCCTGGTTTTCACCAGAGAAGGCAAGCTTTTTTTTTTTTCTTTTTTTCTTTTTTTCTTTCCTTTTTTTTGTGTGATTTCAGTCTTTTTCTTCTTCTTCTCTTCAACGGTAAATCGTTGGTGTCTGTTTTTTTTTTCTTTTTTTGTTAGAAAGTTGACAATAGTTCTTGGCTTCTTAGTCAGTTCATCTTTTTTGTTGGTTCTTGTTAAATATGAATATTTTTATTCAATGTATTCCATGCTTTAGGGGTCTCATACTCTCATTTGCTCTTATGCAGTCAACAACCCCTTCTGTTAAGTCTTTCGGATCTTTCTCAAGTTATGCAATAGAAGTTTAGAGTAACAACAAGTTTAGATTCTTCTTTTATTGCATTTTCGCTTAGATAACGATTTAAGTGCATTGTATTTGTAGTTTTTCTTTTCATTTTTTTTGTTAATTTTTCATTTATTAGTTGGTTAATTTTTCACTTAACATAAAGTAAAAGGGTTTGTCAATATCAATGTTCAAAACCAAGACTCAAGGACGGGACTTGACCCATGTCTGAGCCGAGTAACTCAGGTCGAGTCAAAGTTACTTGAACCGAGTCGGGCCGGGTCTCGATAAAGTGAAAAAAATATTAAAAAATATAAAAAAGCCCTAGAAGTAGGAAAATAAGTTAAAAGTAAAATTAAACAAAACACATCTTAATGAGTTTAAAAAAGTAGTAAAAAATGGATTTTGAATAATCAATTTCTGATGGGGGAATTTTAGTAATAATATAAAAAGAAAAAGAAAAAGTAAAAATAAGTATCCATGGCCAAAGCACTTTCTATTCTTTGCTATCCACAACTATTTATCAAATTTGTCTAGATCTATTTTTCCTTGTTTTTCTTTAAGCATATTTGGACCTTTTAAAGTTACTTTTAGTTTTATTTTGTGTTGCTTCCTTTATTTTATTTTTATATTTTTTATTATTTTCTAATGGAAAATAAAAACCCAAAAAAATGGAACTTTAATTTTCTAAAAATAAAATCCCAGATTATTTGGGTATTTAATTTTCTAAAATTTGAATCCTATTTTAATTTTCTGAAATTTAAATCTTATTTTAATTTTCTAAAATTTAAATCCTATTTTAATTATTTAACTCTTCCTCTTCCAAATTATATTGTCTTTAGAACATTCTATTATCTTTAAAACCTAAGACAACGGCTTATAAATTACGTAATTCACTCTTTTATTTTCAGCGGACCATTTTGAGGGAGTGTTAGAGAGAAAGAGAAAGAAATCTGAGTAATTCGAAAGAGAGAGAGAAATACGTCTGCCCTGGTTTTTCTCAGTTCTGTCTAGGTAAGCTTGTAGCAATGTCTTTAGTTTCTTTTTTTTCTTAATTCTCCCAAATCCTTGGCTTCTTGTTTTTTGCTTTTTTCTTGAAAAAGTTGACAACAATTCTTGGCTTCTCATTTAGTTCATCGTTTTGTTGGTGCTTGTTAAATATGGATGATTTTCAAGAGCGAAATTGTATGAAATTTCAAGTTTTAGATGGAAAATTATCTCATAGTTTTTAGAGAGAATCTATCTAAAAATTTTTAGAGAAAGAAACTATCTCAAAATTCAAATTTTAGACGGAGATTTTTCAAAATTTTTAGAGAGAGAAACAATCTTAAAATTGAATTTTTATAGATAAAAGAATCTTTAGATAGAGGAATAATTAATACATTTTAGAGAGAGAATTTAATCAAATTTTAAGTTTTACAGAGTAATTATTTCAAAAAATTTAGACACTGCAACCATTTAAAAAATTTTAGAGGGAAAAAATATCTCAATTTTTAAATATTTAAAAATCGAAAATATCTCAAATTCCAAAATTTATACATGGGTATTTAGTCTTAGAAAAACTCCCATCCTACTTGAGGATAAAATAATTTATAAATTATAACTTTCTATACTATTATATCGCAGCTTGTTTAGAGAGAGGATGTCTTTGTATTGCAAGAGAGTGACGGAGGCCTATGAGTTATGAGAGAGAGGAGAGAGAAATTCTTGCTTAAGGAGATGGTGGAAACTCCATTTGTATCGACTACTGTCAAATAGAAGATCTGCTCAAAAAATTGAAAAAAAAACCAAAATCGACATCCCGATAATCACTACTCCTATCAATCTATTTCAAACAATTTCATTACTCCATTTAAATATCTGTCATGCCAACTTGGACAACCTACGGCCTGACTAAGGTATATCAGTGATTTAAAACTCGGCGATTTCTAATCTAGATCATCGATTCATATGGGAATAAAGTAGGACAAAACTAACCCATCAAATTACGACTGACCTAATTGTACGACGGTATATAAGCCCCTCCTATATATATATTTTTTAAAAAAAAAAAATTATTTAATATTTGGGATTTCTGGAAATTTTATTTATGGTAAACAATATTTTTAAAAAAAAATTATAGAAGATGTTAATTTTATATTATTCTATAATTAAAGTGCACCACAAGAATCAATCTAAAAACGCTGTCCCCATGTTGAATAACCCTGCAATTGATCAATGGATATAAGAAGAAAAAAGGTGAGGTTTACGTAAGGCGTCCTGAAGTAAGGCACACATCTAAATTTGAAAATTAGTCATAAGGTATTTTAAATGATTAACCTTTTTAAAAATACTAGAAATTAGTCATAAATTATTTTTATGCTAAGCATAAAATTTGTACTTACAGTTTTCAAGTCTTAAAAATCTTATTAAACAAAGGAATTTGGTTTCATTTGTTTGTAGTAAAACCAAAAATAATTATTAAGATTATTTAAAAATATAAAAAGTATTGTACTCTAATATATAGTACTTATTTTAGATTTTTTCTCTTTTTAAATTTTTTTTAGTAATATTTTGCAAGTTTTTTGGAATTTTTTGGCCAATTTTAGAGTTGCGAGCTGAGTTTGAGTGGACTCGGCTGAGTAACTAGGCTCCAGCCACAAATTCAGTCCGGGGCTTGAGCCAAGTTTTAGAATGCAGATCATTATCGGTTAAGGCGTATTGTTGTTGGTTAATTTCCTCTTGGTTCTCAACCATCTGATCTTTGATCAAACAACTATTGTTCCCCACAAGCACATAGAGATTATATGGGTATTGGAGTTCTGAACATTAGAGGGGCATCTCAATCAAGTGTTATTGAAGGAACAGTTCTCAACTAAATGAATCAATTATAGGTAGATATGTTTTGCACAATAGGGATGAGAGTTCAAATTATATGTATTAGAGATTGGACAAAGATGAACTTAATACATAGAGGAAATAAGGTGTCTGCTGGATGTTGTGCTGGATAACATGGGTAAAAGAGTCTCCATGACCTTAAGGGAAATGCCCTGATACCTTAATATTCTATTTACTTGATGGCCAAATGATGAAGGGATAGACTTCTTAGTTTGTGATATGCATTTTTCTTGTCATATACGGAAACAAAAAATAGTCTAATCAATCTTTACCATCTTAGGTTGTTCAAAAGTTAGTTATGATAGGCAGCCGTTCTAACTTTCTGTGAGTGTACCTTAGTTGCTGTCATGGGCTTTAGCTTTGCCTGACTTTAGAGGTGTAAGTGCCATGGTTTTCTTTGAAGTTCAAACAATTCCATGTGCTTTATCCATTGAAATGAGGGATTAATTCTAGAGTCATTGTTCCATTGGTTTGAATAAATCTGTCAGATTAGCATGTGAGAAATCTTTGAAACTTGCAATCTGTTGATCTTTTTTTGCTGGTTTTTTTTTTTCAGCTTTGGAAAAGGGAGCTTTCTATTGGTGCCTGATTTTGGAAGTTTAATTGTATGACAATGGCTTATAACATTGTGGAGGAACAACGACTTGTGGATCTCTCTTGGCGTCCTCTTGGCTTAGAACCCACCATTCAGTACGTCTCCCCCTTCGACGTCTTTACTCTTGTTTAGACTCCAATCTGATAGGATACTGTTGTCTCAATGGCTTTTTATTCTCTATTTTAACTCATGTTAACTCAAGGTGTTCGTGTGATTGGTTTCTCCAATGTTTGGAAGTTAGACTCGGGATCCAACTCTCCAAGGGCCCAAGCTAACACTTGTCCGAATACTCCAAGTCTGACAAGAAATAATCTTATAGAGTTCTTCAAAAGAATTTTAATCTAACTTACCCATTTTTATAGTCTATCAATCTCCCTTGCAACCAATTCTTCAATGGACTTACGTTATGTACTTTTCAACTAATGTGCCTATACAATTTATGTTGCATCCTGAAAGGTAATAAAGAAATGGGAAAGTATACAATACATCTACCTTTGGTCCGAAAAGGGCACAATTGGCTATAACTATTAAATGTGAAATCCGGTGGCTGGAGGTGTGCCTTTGCCAATACTCAAAAGTCGAAGATAATTTTCTTGGGCTTTGTGTGAATAAATGAAATATTCCTAGCTACCCTATTTCACATATGATAGTTAAGGCAAGTTGTGACCTTCTTGTACCAAAGGTAAATGGTTATATACTGTACAATCCCTACATAAACAATTATAAACAGTTAATGCAATGTACCTAAGTTGGTTTGTGAGTATGATTACATTGTAAACATTTTTTATTATACTTCCCAATTCATTTGGTTGCTAGAAATTGGATTCCTTTTTTCTTTTATTCTTTTTCATAAGGGAGGATCTATAAGTTGGATCCTTAGTTGATTAAATAAATACCTAGTTAAAGGACAAATATCTCAGAGTGGAACTCAATCTACTTTATCCATTTTAACAGCTACTTGTGATCTTCTTGGTTCTTTATTGCATTGAAATCTAAACTTAAATTTTCCAGAAATAAATCTTCTAAATGGATGCCTATTTAATTTCAAATATAGGAATGTCGTCGCATCACTGAACTTGGATTGCAAGTTGGACCTTAAGGCCATAGCATTGCGGGCCTGCAATGCTGAGTACAATTCCAAGGTATATAAAGTGATCCATTATAGAGTTAATTTTTCAGGTCCTCAAAGCTCCCTGCTAATACCTGAGTTCTTGTGAAGTGCTTCCTTTTTCATATGTTTTTATGCTCTTGTGCTTCGTAGCGTTTTGCAGCTTGTATCATGCGAATAAGACAGTCAAAAACCACAGCATTAATATTCGCTTCTGGGAAAATGGTAAGTATGATATCCTATCTCTTTCTTTTAATTTATATGAATCAGTGCTAAACGGGTGATCGTGGCACCCTGCCACTTATAATACTGTATCATGAGACGTTCCTGCTATTTGTTTTGATTTAACCATTATTTGTAATTTATGAAAGGTGCTTTTATTATTCAAGATGAATGTTTACTTGCTAAAGTCAACTGATATTGTGGTTTCTTTCTTTTAACTTTTGGCTGCTTATTCACCCAAAAAACAAATATCCTTAGAATAGGATGATATCAGTAATGGGCAAGTCGAACGTTGTGCTTGTACTGTATTAGTTTTACTTTCTGATAAAATGTTAAAATAGAAAGTGCTTTGCTTGTTGATTGATATCTCATTTTCTACTAAGTGTATCTTGTGCCTAAAGGTGTGAAGCACTAACATGATGTTTGCACTAGTCTCGAACTTTGGAAGTAGTTGGGGTTATGATTAGGGATTGATCAGGGCTTTGTTGCTGATTTTGTTCTCAAGTTACAGTTTAGAAATTTATTTGATTAAAACTAGTTGTCGAGATCCATTAGTGAGAAGGTTGGAATTTTTATTGAAATTGGTATGGAACTTTCGAGTTTGAGAGCTCTGGATTTCGATTAATGGTTACCGCTATCTCCCTTTTAAGATTTTTATTCTCACTACATCAATTTTTTTGCTGAATATTCAGGTGTGCACAGGAGCAAAGAGTGAATGAGAATCCAAGCTTGCAGCAAGGAAGGCAAGTACCATAGATCATAATGGGATTTGATGTAATTATTTTACTTACTTTTATCGGAATTGTTTCCTTTAGTGATTTTTTTAATCACTGAATTGGATTCGAACTTTCCCAAGTCATGAGGACCCTTCTGGGTGATGGGTCTAAATGAGTAACCCCAGCAACTTGGCGAGTCTGGTTGAGCCTAGAGATTTCCTCTATACCTTTTATTGAGAGTCAACTGCATTGAGTGGTTTAACTCAGCTGAGTTTAGACTCTGACTGGGGCTAAGGACCTTGGCCAAGTCAAGTTTCAAACACTGCTTTTATATTCTTGTTGTTTATCGGAGGCATCCATTTCTAGCTATGTCAAAATGAAAGTTGAGACACCTGTGTTCTTCATTCTTGCAGTTTAGTCGAATCCTCCAAAAGATGGGTTTTCCCGTTCAGTTCAAGGTATTACTTGTTCCACGCAAAGTCCTTGTAGTTGATGTTGCCACATTTTTTCCATGTAAAAATATAAAAGGTTTCCTGTGAACCCACACAACTTATGTAAATCCAAACTTTGAAATTCTGAAATTTTTTAATGCTTTTCTTTTTGCATAATTGACTACAAGTGCTATAATTCTTTTAAAAATGGGTGTGGTTAGCACAAGGTTGTGGTTTTATGATATTCGTCAAAGCAGCAGTTCAGAACCCCTTCGAAAAATGCAGTTCTAGTGCCACAAACCTTTATGATAGCTTAAAATTTTATTTCTACTTCCAGTTGTGAAATTTAAAGCTCCAAAAGTGTTGTAGATTAGGCGGATTTATGAATACTTAAACATGGGTGGTCTGGATAGTTGTTAGAGTTTGTATTCCATGTTTTAATTGTTAAGGTCAATGTGAGCAGTTAAGAGGGTTTTTTTGGAACCAGAACTGTATCTCCATCGAGATATGAGCCACAACTTTAAAAGGCCTCGGTCTTACATAATATTTTCCCTTCAAAACATGCATGTTACATGACTTAAGGTAAAATTGTTACAAATAAATGGTTTGGGGTCGCTGTTCTTCCAAATTTCTAGAGAACCTGCATGAGTTTGTGTGGGGTTCCAGACAGTAATTCAATATAGAACTTCTTTGATTAAGTTATCGATGGTTATGGTTCATCTCAGGACTTCAAAATTCATAATATTGTTGGATCCTGTAATTCAATATAGGACTTCTTTGATTAAGTTATTGATATTTATGGTTCATCTCAGGACTTCAAAATTCAGAATATTGTTGGATCCTGTGATGTCAAATTCCCCATCAAACTCGAGAGGCTTTGCCATTTTCATGATGGTTTCTCATTCATATGGTCACTCATTTCATTAAATTTGAATTCAAAGTGATAATTCAATGGATTTTGGAAAAATTATATTTCATTGGTTCATCATCGTTGATATGGTGGACAATGATGATGATAATTGAATGGTGGGACCCACCTGCTTCATCACCAACAACCATTTTCATTGGGTGGTGGTGACCCAAGTGCCATGGTTTTCCACAGCCATTGGATTCTAGTATAATTGTGGCTTTCCATGGCCATTGAATTGTAGTATAATTGGAAATTTGTCAAAAATCCATTGTATAATTGGGTTTTTTAAGATATATATTCAATCCAAATGATCTTCATGCTCCCATTTTGGTTTAATGATGCAGTATGAGCCGGAACTTTTCCCTGATCTGATCTACCCGATGGTGCAACCAAAGTTAGTCATCCTCATATTTGCATCAGGCAAAATAGTCATTAGTGGAGCCAAGGTTTAATACATTTACCACTATTTTCTATTTTTTAGAGCATGTCATAATCTAAGGGAATATGGTGCCCAGTGCTTCATAAAGGCATTCACCATCCAATCTCAATGATGGACGGCATTAGATTAGCAGTAATTATCCCGACAAGGACATTCACCCAGGTGTGATAATCTTTACCAGCCGTCATCATGAATGGATGATGGTGCTTATTTGGAGTTCCGTGCACCATACTCCATTTAAGTCCATTTCATTCTGGTACAGAGCAGCAAGAAAGGAAATGGGATCTAACTGTTGGTTTCCCGTTGATAAATTTTCAGAGGCGGGAAGAGACTTACGCAGCATTCGATAATATATATCCAGTCCTAGCTGAATATAGGAGGGGTGAAAAAGTGACTAGCTTGAATCCAATCCAATTTAAGAGTGGTATGATTTTTGGTCTTTTTCTTCCTTATCATTTATTAACTCTCTAGGCAGAGAGATAGACAAGACTAAATATCTTGTTCTTTGCATGTGTAGAGAGTAATGAAGTACCTCGGGGGTATGTTTCAAGTCCTCACTGATTTTTGGAAGTCTCTATTTCAAGCCGCAAATTTGGAATTTTGAATAGTTTCTGATTGGGAAGGCTCCACTTCAAGTTGCAAATTTCTGAACCTAAGGAATTTTGAATAGTTGAATCCCCATTGAAACTGGAACTGGAGCTCTTGGGTGGTTCAAATTCAATTATTCTTTCATGACTTTGAAGCAGCTAACACATTCTCAGTTCTCTAATTTTTTATTTTCTGTTGCGTTGTATTAAGAGTCAATAGTGAGAAGCAAAGGCTATTGCCAGCCGTCTATTGGTTTTTTGGATGTTGATATGTCACTTTTGAGATATGATGTAAATGAATGTTGTCCCCTTCAAAGTTCTGTCTATTCAAGTTAACAAGCTTATGCTACATGTACAGAACCTGTTGACTAAAATATAAAGTCAGGAGGAATTTTTTTAGGCAGAAATATTGCACATACTTTATTCAAGAAAAAAACTATTATAATAATGATAGCTCAACCTTCCCCATTTTTAGTGCAAATGCACTCTTTTTCATTGGTTATGAGATGAACATGTTATGCAAATTTTGGTGTTTAATAAACTCTTATTTTTTCAACAGGCTTGCTATGGTATGAGCCCATGGGCTTACATAACTTTTCCTCCATTTTCATTAGTTAAAAGCATGATGTATTAATATGAGCCCAGTTGTATGAAGAACCCATGGGCCTGTACTACTGCCTTAAGCATATATGGTACATTCAGCTTGGCAGATTTTTTTTTTTGGCTCCTGATGTAGTTACTGAATTGATGATTAGAAGTCTCAAAATCATTGTGGTGCAAGTGAGCAACTCAACCAGTTATTATAGGCTGTTGTTTGAATGGCAGACCAAAATTATTGTGGTTTAGAAATTTCTTATTTCATCTTTACAAGGGAATAATTCATTTTTAATCTAAAAGAAAATGCTAGCAATAACAAGAAAGGGGCCTAAAAGTTTTTTGTTGTCCACGACTATATAATGTTGCATCTCAGATCGTTCAAACAATGCAGTCAAGTTGCTAGAAAAACTTGCAAAATCAATAGTCTTCACCTCAACAATTATGGAATTTAAACATGAATAAAGAGAATATCAAGTCTTAAAAACAGGGGTGCAGTTAGCATACGGATGCATCCGTAGCTGTAGAGGTAAGGTGTATGTATGAAAACATTCAAATCTACATAGAAGGTTGTAACCTTATATAAATTTTTTCCTAAAAACAGTCTATTTTGCAACACATTTTCTGGATTGTCCAAGCAGTGTAGGAAAACACAACTCAGGGACGGAAACTTGCCCTAAGCTAGCCTGGGGTAGGTCCTGGCTAGGCTAAAAGTTTGTTTAAAAAATTAAAAAGATACAAAAAAAACCCAAAAAATATGACAATTATGTTTAAAGTACAACTAAACAAAACACATCTAAATGAAGTTATAAAAATGGTGAAAAAAAAAAAAAAATTGAAATTAGGTATTCATAACCAAAGTACTTTTCAATCCTTGCCAAAATGTTAGAACACATAAAAAAACACATTACAAATTAATTTCTTTTTTTTTTATTTTTAATTAAGTTTCTTAAAAAAATTTAAAATCCCTGGCAACCCGGCCGAGTCTGGGTGCGACTAATGATTTCAAGTTTTCACATACTGCCAAATCTGTACTATTTCGTATTGGTGCTTCAAGTTTAAGGAGCAGAGATACATTTGCAGGACATCCCAAGGGTTACCATCACCACAATTGCATTTTCCAAAAAAAATTTGAATGCTGTCCCAAATCAAAAGAACTGTCAATTTCGGTATTTCCTTAAGGAAAATTGTGTCATGTGGGCTGGACCGCATTTTTACATATGACGTCCAGCAAGTGTAAAGCATCCTTAAATATGGATGCAAGTAGGTGTTCCATTTAAAACAATGGAAACTAAGGTGTTCCATCTAAAACCAATGGAAACTAAAGGTTCAAATATTTTTTTACTTAAATTTTAGTTTTTGGATTTTAAAATTTATTTATTTATTCATATTCATGATCTCCATGTTAGAGATTACATGTCCTTAAAAATTAAGTCTTAAAATCCATCTCAAAACTAGATTTATTAAGAGGCCCACATTTCTACATATGCGGGCTTGGACGCATAGAAACTGGGTATTCAACAACATTGCACTTTTGCTTTCAATGAGATTGAGAAGTGTGTTTTGCGCTGCTTTTAGACTACTTTGACCCCAAAAGACAAAAAAGAAGACAAGTTGACGAGCCAAGGCCCTTGCAAGAAGGGGCTTGGGGTCGTGATCCAGCATGTAAGACTCACTTAACGATCCAGATTTCCACTTTCACTGAAGCATTCGAGAATCACTGGCTATATATAAAACAGGTAGGACCTGTAATTCCCACTAATCTACCTGGAAAAAAAAAAAAAATAGTTTCGCCCTTGCTACCAAGAAAAATGAAAAATTATATTCCTCCAAGTTTCACCTTATGACTTAAATCGGAAAATAAAAATAAAAAAAAATACGGTCATTCTCTTTGCTCTTTTTCTTAGATCTTAACATTTAATATTTTCACGAGCTCCATTTCTAGCACATTGTATCGAATGAGAAAGACATTGTATATGGTAAGATCAGTTAGCTGTCGGATATGAAATTTGGCAATTAGGGGTATGCATTTCAATACATAGCCCAAGAAAATTTTATTAGCCTACGAGCATGGTTAATGGCACACCCCTATACACCCAATTTTATATTGGGAAAGTATAGAATGAGAGGAAAATTTCTCTATACACCTGTTTTCGGCACTCATTTATTAAGGGAACCAAAATTTTATACTCTTTCTGGCATCATTAAAGTCTTTATCTTTTTTATCTTCCAACCCCTAAACTCTTTTGAGTTTCTATTATTGACTTAAACAATTTTTGAAATGACTCCCTTTTACCTAACATGTTAACCCCTCCGTCTCTCTCAAACTCTGCCCTCTCTCTCTCTCTCTCTCTCTCTCTCTCTCTACTCTACTACTACTACTACGTACGTACGTACGTACGTACGTACGTACGTACGTACGTACGTACGTACGTACGTACGTACGTACGTACGTACGTACGTAC